>OZ007572.1:52943695-53118695 GCA_963931925.1 Onchidella celtica | reverse complement strand
GAGAGAGAGAGAGAGAGAGGGAGGGAGAGAGATAGATAACACTGTAAACATCAGATATGACTCACCACAATGGTGATCTGTCACCATACAACAAAAGGAAGTGATTCTATGCTGTATGAGTCACAGTGAGCATGAAAGTACTATCGGAAGTTCACTCTTTCAAATGGATGAGCTCTCGGCGGTAACTCGTAACTCGAGCATGACCGGTGGGTAATTGAGATTATATTTAATCACAAACACTAAGCGGTTCGATTTAAGTTTCTGACATGTTCCGTGCACTCCAAAGTGTCTCGAGCGGCCAATGAGAACAGGATGTTAACTGCGCAGTTCTTTGATGTACCTCTCTGTGACTCTACAGATTTCACTGGTTCTTGTTTGTTCCAGCCCCATATTTTGCACAACTGAGAAAATCGACGTCAAACTTTTGCTGCTTTAGTGTTACTGTTATGATATTAAAGCGTTAGAATAAATGGAATGGTGAAACAGCGCATATTAAACAAGTGTCAAAGTGTGCATTGGTTATACCTCTCCTATATACTAAAAGATCTCCAGTTGTTTTTTCCAGAAAATGGAGATAGAACAAACAAGAACGAAGGTCACGATTTTCTGTAATTTTTCACTTAAAAATCAAAATTTCTCCCTGGACTGTTTTCCTTTTCATTCTTTATAAGACCGTTTTGCTTCAATTCTTTAGGGCATCCAAATATGTGTAATGTCCCGATCTATAAAAAAAGTACTGCACTGCTTGTGGTTCTCTGTAAAGACAGTGAAAGAGTGTCTTCGTGCTAAGTTTTCTTCCTCCTTCTCCCAACACTACCTTTGATCTCATTCGAATGAAATGAGTAAGTTTCACCTGGGTCACCCAAATTCGGATGTTGAGGCAGGGCATCCTCGCCCAAAGTGCACGGCTGCTGGGCATGCGCACTTACAAAGATATTTTTTAAAATGTTTGCACGGCGGCTGAACATGGGCCCTGGCAAAGATTAGCTGTAACCCCAGAGAGAAGAAATGAACCTCCCGCGAAAACATTATTGTGGCCTTGGAACGTCCGACGTGAGATGAAACAAAGTTTAAAAATTTCGACGGAGCACAAGTTGTGTGACGTCAAATGAAACAAACAAAGAGGTTCATAAAGACAGACTAACTGACAATTTGTACAAATTGTTTGAAATTAATAGTTAAGTTTGCGTCAAGGATTACAACTTTCGAGCAGAATTTTTAAATGACCTATGTCAACATTTTACCTTTGCTGTCTCCCTGTTATCGCCTTCTTTATAGCAAGTCTTTTTCAATTTTGCCGTCCTATTCTTTTCTAAATCATCGGTGGCGGTTACCTGGTGCTCAGTCAAGGGCTGAGCTCTTGCTCATGACGAAACACACAAACAAACAGACAAAGCACCTAACAACAAGATAATTGATAGCAAAGATAAGACATTACTTGTTTTGTTTTGAAGTTGTTTTTCTTTTGGGGGGGGGGGGTCAATATATTTAAATTTGCATAGTGCCTTTGGAATTTAATTATAAAGAATTTAATTACCACTGAAGCGCAGAAAAAAAGAGTCACATAATAACATGATCCAACCATTAAAATGTGTAAAGACAAGCGGCATCATGATATCAGCCTACCTGTGATTCAATAAGCCAATTTAATTTAAAGGGCTCCAGTCAGTCTACAGCGCCAACACCTTACACAAAAACACGGTGAAAATGAATCACAGGTGTGTTTTTAATTACCGATTTATAAGTGTGAGATTGTATAATTAGTTCAATTCAAACAATGCATCTGAAACAACTCCCTGTACGTACATAGATATGGAACTTAAACCAGCAGTTGGTGAGATAAATTTTCAAACAATCATGGTCTCTTCGCCTGTGGATTGTACGTTTCATTTTTGGAGGAAATAAATCAAGCATTACAACTTAAGAAATGATCTGGAAACACTTATGCTAAGCTGACAACAGATCAACCGAGAGCAAAGCCAGTGTGCATTCAATTTCCCCATGAAAGAACCAATCTTCGATGTAAGTCATTTGGAAAGTATGGAGGTTTAAATGGAGGTTAAAAGTGTCGCGTAGTGACCCCCACGCCACTGATGCCATAACAGTCTGAAAAAACATGCCACTACTCGTCATTTTCGGAAAAGAAACAGTAGTTATAACGTTGTAGATTGGTAAACACGGTGTTAGTGTGCTCAGCAGCCCAGGTTTTTCGAGAAAGGTTGCATAGAAATGACACCAGCATAACTGTAGCATTTCGTCAAACTGATGTTGTTGAAATTTGTTGGTTTTTAGATACAAGTTAGTGAAATAATGGTGAAGACGTATTATAACAGATAATATCAAGGTAAAATAACGTGGGAGGGAGGTGGATCATCTTCAAAACAATAGCCCTAATTTTGAATTAATTTGGAAAATACATTGTAACCAAAGAGTTCATTCAGACACAGGACTGAACATTATTTTCATTCGGGGGTCAAAATTAAGATTAGGCTTGAAGGTAGAATTGGAGTTAAATCCTAGGTTAGGGTTAAATGGGAATCGTAAACTTGCACAATTAAGTACTTCCAAGAATCCAGAGGGAAGATTCTGTGCTCTTTTTCCACATCCCCACTCGTATCGATACTCTGTATGATTTGGAAAGTACGAGATCACATTCAGGATATCCTGCTTATCGCATGAAGTGTTGGCTGGCATATACCACAGAACATGTTGTTTACCAGATACACTGGCAACCAAAAAATTGCTCCCTTCTCAGAAAACAACCAGGCATGTTCTAATTAACAACCGCGTTGATGCAAATTAATCGGTTTGCTCGCACTTTTCGGCGCGTTTTCTCAGTTTCAATGCAAACTATCTGGATCTTTTCTATGATCTGTGTTATCTTCCTTTTCCTCTAAATATTTCTTTTTCTCGACCGAGATTTGTGTTTTGGGTCCCACCTAACCAGCCGTCATGACTTTCCTAAGTTAAAAGCTTTTGTTTTAAGGTCCCATCTGTATTGATAAATAATTTCTCTCTTTCTATTTTGTTTATCCATTTATCCCCCCGCCCTTAAGTTTAAGTGTGAGTTAGGAGCAAGCACGTCGATACTACAATGGTCACATTTTTACAAAGAAAAAGCAAGACAAACAGACAGAATATGGTAGAATCACAATTGTATGGAAAAGAACAAGACAGAGCCCAGTCAGAGAGGAAATTGGTAGGAGGCGATGGAGATGGATCGGCCACACTCTCAGGAGGCCAGGAAACAGCATCACGAAAAAGGTATTGGATTGGAATCCCCAGGGCAAGAGATCAAGAGGAAGGCCGCGCCGAACGTGGAGAAGAGCCAGAGAAAATGATGTGCAACGAAGCGGAAAGACTTGGAATTATGTAAAGAGGCTGGCCCATGATAGACAGGGGTGGAAAGTGTTTGTTGGTGGCCTATACCCTGATCCAGGGTGAGAAAGGCACTGATGATGATGACAGGACAGAAGGAGAGCCTACGACCAGAAGCGCCCACTCCCTCGCCCTCTTGCTTCATATTGTCTCCTGCCAAATTACCGTTACCGGCTGTTCGTCCACCCATCTTTCTTGTATACGTAATAATTGTATAGGTGTAGTAATTGTATTATATATACGTGTAATAATTGTATAGGTGTAGTAATTGTATTATACATACGTGTAATAATTGTATAGGTGTAGTAATTGTATTATACATACGTGTAATAATTGTATAGGTGTAGTAATTGTATTACACATACGTGTAATAATTGTATAGGTGTAGTAATTGTATTATATATACGTGTAATAATTGTATAGGTGTAGTAATTGTATTATACATACGTGTAATAATTGTATAGGTGTAGTAATTGTATTACACATACGTGTAGTAATTGTATAGGTGTAGTAATTGTATTATATATACGTGTAGTAATTGTATAGGTGTAGTAATTGTATTATATATACGTGTAATAATTGTATAGGTGTAGTAATTGTATTATATATACGTGTAATAATTGTATAGGTGTAGTAATTGTATTACATATACGTGTAATAATTGTATAGGTGTAGTAATTGTATTACATATACGTGTAATAATTGTATAGGTGTAGTAATTGTATTATATTTTTGGAAAAAATAGTGCTTATTCAACTGAAATCGCACCTCTCACAAAACAATTTGATCGAGCCATTTCAATCGGCCTATAGAGAAAACCATAGCACTGAGACAGCACTATTAAGAATCATGACCGATTTGTTAATTGCTGCAGATGAAGGCATGGTATCAGTTCTTTCCCTGTTAGACTTATCAGCCGCTTTCGATACCATAGATCATGAAATTTTATTACAACGTTTATCTATCACTTTTTGTCTCTCTGGCACTGTCCTTGATTGGTTTAGCTCGTATGTTCTTGGTCGCTCTCAGTTTGTCCTAATAGGTGAACAAAGATCTAAGGAACAACTATTACAATATGGAGTCCCCCAGGGATCTGTTTTAGGTCCTGTTTTGTATATTATGTATACTCAGCCACTAGGTGTCATTCTTAGAGAAAATCAGATGAACTATCACATGTATGCTGATGATTGCCAATTGTATAAGTCACAAGTACCATCATCATTTCCATCTTTACTTAGTGACACAAAAATCTGTATTGATAATGTCAAATCGTGGATGAACATAAATAAACTGAAAATGAATGATAGTAAAACAGAAATTATTCCATGCGGAAGAAGCAATAACATAAAATTGTTAGACAAGAATAACATCTTCATTGGCAATGACAAGGTGGAATTTTCGCATAAGGCCAAAAATCTAGGCGTCTATTTAGACAGCTGTCTGAGTATGGAATTTCAAATTAACAACCTGTGCAAAATCCTTAATTTTGAAATGAGGAAAATTAGTCAGATAAGATCATATCTAGACACCAATGGAGCCAAAAAACTTGTGTCTGCCTTTATTTTATCAAGGCTTGATTATTGTAATTCGCTTCTGGCTGGCCTATCAGATGAAAAAATAAATAAACTACAACGTATACAGAACAATGCTGCCAGATTAGTACTAAAGAAAGCAAAGCGAGATCATGTGACCCCTCTCTTGAGAGAACTCCATTGGCTGCCCATTAAAGCACGCATAGATTACAAACTAGCTATTTTATGCCATCATTGCTTATTTAATCAAAACTTCCCACCCTATCTCTCTGAATTTATTACTCCATATAGACCTACAAGGACATTACGATCAGAGAGTGCCAGTTACATCACAACACCACGAGCTTCTTTTAAACACTATTGTGAGCGTGCGTTTTCTTCTTCTGGACCCACCTTGTGGAATTCTCTTCCAGTAAATTTACGGGAAACAGCATCACTTAAGCTGTTTAAACAGAATCTGAAAACGCACCTCTTTGAAAGTTATTTGTAGATTGTGAGATGGACTTGTGCAGAGTGAATGGGCGTGAGAATGATGATTTTAACAGGTCAGTGTAAAGCGCCTAGGGCTCTTCAATGGGGATTGGCGCTATATAAATGTACTTATATTATTATTATTATTATTATATATACGTGTAATAATTGTATAGGTGTAGTAATTGTATTATACATACGTGTAATAATTGTATAGGTGTAGTAATTGTATTATATATACGTGTAATAATTGTATAGGTGTAGTAATTGTATTATACAAACGTGTAATAATTGTATAGGTGTAGTGATTGTATTATATATACGTGTAATAATTGTATAGGTGTAGTAATTGTATTACACATACGTGTAATAATTGTATAGGTGCAGTAATTGTATCATATATACGTGTAATAATTGTATAGGTGTAGTAATTGTATTATATATACGTGTAATAATTGTATAGGTGTAGTAATTGTATTACACATACGTGTAATAATTGTATAGGTGTAGTAATTGTATTATATATACGTGTAATAATTGTATAGGTGTAGTAATTGTATTATACATACGTGTAATAATTGTATAGGTGTAGTAATTGTATTATATATACGTGTAATAATTGTATACGTGTAGTAATTGTATTATACATACGTGTAATAATTGTATAGGTGTAGTAATTGTATTATATATACGTGTAATAATTGTATAGGTATAATAATTGTATACCTGTAATAATTGTATACCTGTAATAATTGTATACCTGTAATAATTGTATACCTGTAATAATTGTATGCCTGTAATAATTGTATGCCTGTAATAATTGTATACCTGTAATAATCGTATACCTGTAATAATTGTATGCCTGTAATAATTGTATAAGTGTAATAATTGTACAACTGTAATAATTGTATACGTGTGTCTTACGCTCTACTCTGGTCGTTTTTCTCCTTCTACTGAACAGTTTTGATATCTTCTCCCACCACGCCATTCTCTCTCCCTCTCTCTTCTCTCATTCTTTTACAGTATTGTTATCTTTGTCTCACACTCTGTCGTCTTTCCCGTGCTTGGGGTTTGGCTGACTCATCTTCCCTCCAGACACCCCCATTCACCCCCGCCAGATTTCCGTTCACTCCCTGACCGCCATGCCGTCTTCTCCGCACTGCTACAAGGTAGAATTCTCCTGCCGTCTCTTTTCTCTAATTTAATTCCAAAATTATTATCAATGACGTTCTTCATTCCCTCGCCTGTATTTGGACTTTCGTCTCTGACATAAATCACCCGAATTTCTCAAATGGCTCTGCTTTGTCTCCCTTTTCTCTCTCTCTGAAATACTTACAAACTTTCATTCTCTCCAACGTCCCCGATGACCCACGAACGCACTGGATTACATCTAAAGACCGCCTTTATTCTTGACTTCCTCATAACGTGATCATTATTTGGCACGCCCTTCCTTGATCATTCCTTGGCACTGGATTATAGAAGTCGCCGGAGTAATGAGGGCGGAGCAATTTTCTAATTCTAGGATATGATTCTGCAAATTTCGTGGAACTTCTGGGTTGGGCCTGTGCGTTCTACGTAACGTAACTAGGGTAACGTGCATTTGCACCTGACAGGGATTGTGGTCGAGAAAGAGTTCAGTTCGTTGGCATTGTCCTATGCCAGAGGCTTGCAGAGGTTTGGTGATGTCCCATCGTACCCGGGGGGCAAACTCCTTGATTGTATGTGTCAAGACTCAAGTATAGGGCCTAGACACTCTTTGATTGGATACCACCTGAAATGGGTGCCTAGGACCGTCATTCCCTATGCCCCCCCCCCCACCTCCCTTCTGCACGCCACTGCCATCTGCTCCTCCCGAACGAGTAACCAGGATTCAAACTGAAACCTTTTCACAGAAGTTTCGATACTGAGCTGGAACTCACTCTCACATAACTTTCAATCAAGGAGTGATGTCTGTGAAAATTCAAATCCCTGTTTTTGAGACACACCAATACCGATCTTCTACTGTAACCGTTAGTATCATAACGGAAATAAATTCAGGGGAAAAATATTTGGACAGAAGGTGGGATGTCAGAGGAAAACACAGGTGTAGTTTATGATATACCCAGTGGGGTACCTTTGAACCTGTTACTGCACGAAGGAGTGATGTCCGCGTCCGGCGAAGGTTTTTAGGTGCAAATGGCATTCTTTTAAATTAAGTAATTGGAGCTTGCACTGACCTGGGAATATCAACAATGTCTACATTTCCGGGCGAAGCAGGGGGTGGTGGATTGAAAAGCACGAAAGAAAATGTGTCTGAACGACAACAACACACGAACAACAAGAAATGAAAATCGCTCTTCCATAGGTAGGATGCCCATATCCGCCATCTTTAGTGTCCGGCCCCGCGCATCATCACGGCGATTGTTGCAATGATTTTGATTCGTTGGCTGATTTGCATTGCGTGGCACGGGAGGCGCCACGAACCGACCGGCAGCGATGTAAAAGTAGGTCGCCACAGTAAACAATGGCACGTGTGTACATATTCAATGGGAGACGTTCGGTGAATTCTTTCACTTCCTTTCTCTTGCTTACGCGGATGGTAGGTAATCTGACCAGCTTGGATCCACCCTTTCCACCCTTGTCGTAGCAATCAACTACAATGCAATTAGCAGGCATTTTAACCGCTTAGACATATCTCGAAATAACACGACATAATGCTGGACACATGAAGTGCCATGTGAAGGTGGGGACATTTTAAAAAAAAATTGAGGGGGGGGGCGGACGGAGGGAGTTCTGACAGAGCAAGGAAGGACGAGAGAACCACAAGTCCAAAGTGTATGACCTAAAACCAGTACATAACCCGTGGAAAGTGATTCAAATGCCGAGGAGTTGATTGGAGGTCTGATTCATGCCGCAGAATGAACGGCAGCGACTGTGCTCCACTCCAAAGTAATGAAATCTCTTTGTACTTGGCGACAGAAGGTTTAGTCCCATATCCATGACTATAGTCATAAGCCTGACAATAATTGAACATAGGAAAAAGGATTGATTCAGATTAACGGAAACTGAAGATTGGACTACACAAACAGTTAATGTTGTTGCAGTTGTTTTGTTACAGATCACATACAGACCATTCGATCGTCAAACAAAATAATCGCCCAAACAACCAGTTGAGATTACATATGCTATTTTCCTTGCTTGTCCTTGAATATTTAAGTGTAAATCTCCACGAAAGGACATTCGAAGGCACTAAAACACTGGTTTAGCTATAACAAAGTTTCAAGGAGAATTTCTCATCTCCTCCCCCTTCCACCCTCCCAACCCCAACTTTAGAAGACGAAACTGACTTAATTCAGCCTACCTGTAAACAGTTTGTACTAATTATGCCCCGAAAATCACAGCAAATAAAGGTTAACATGCTAAACTTAATGGCTTGAAAATCACAGGAATGTTAATATTTTAGCAGCAACCCGTAACCTATATTGCGGATTCCAAACGATTTACTTGGCCAAAGAAGCTAAAAAAAAAAAAACTAGTTTAAAGGAAAACAATAACAGCGAAAAAAACTGCCTTAAAATTTCAGTAATGCATTAAAGTAAAAATGGTGCTCAGTATACACAAAATTAAATTAATAAAAAAACAACAACCAGGATTCACTGCACAGAATGCACGTTGGCGTTTCAATGTAAAAAAAACCTAATTATCCAGTCTTTATTCCAGGAGGAATAGCAGGGACAGGTAACCTCTGTGAAAATTATCCTGCATTCTATTTTCCTTCATCTAAAAAAAAAAAACAGGTTGCTTTCAAGTCAGTATGTTATCTAAATTCTGTTACCAATATCGATACCCCAGTTAGAAGAAAGTAGTGTAGAAATATCGGTGATGCTTTTTTAAAAAGTTAGTGAACCATCGTAGTTTTACTTAGTAAGCTATAGCTGAATAGTGAATACAACACAGTAGTTTGTCTGTTTGGCGTTGTCATTGGACTATGTACTAGGCTTCCCTAACCACAGTCCCTTTGAGGGAGAGAGAGAGAGACAGAGGGAGAGAGAGAGAGGGAGAGAGAGAGGGAGAGAGGGGGAAAGAGGGGGAGAGCGCTAAATTGTCCTCGTGCTCAGTTGTTGGCGCTGAATTGTTGTCGCTGAATTGTTGGCGCTCAATTGTCGTGTCACCGCTGCTGCCGTGATAGCAGCAGTGGTGGAGGGATTTTGTCGACACGCCCAATTTATACTTATCATTGCTGCCGTTGCTTCTTTCTTGGCACTTCGTGGCAACATTGAAGATTAATACAGTTTATAAAACCAGCCCTTCTCTTTCTCCCTCTCTCTCTTCCTCTCTCTCCCTTCACACGCACTCCCTCTTTTTTTCCCGCCTTCTCTCTCTCTCTCTCTCTCTCTCTCTCTCTCTTTCTCCATCCGTTCCCCCTTTGTTTCTTTATCTGTCTGTCCCTCTTTTTGTCCGTCTTTCTCTCTTTTGTCTCTCTCTTTCTTTCTTCTCTCTCCTTTTTTCTCTCCATCTCTTTTTCGTTCCCATTTTTTTTTCTTTCGTTCTGTCTCGTTCTATATTCCTTTCTCTCGTTCTCTCTCTTGAACATCTTCCACTGGTGGCCATAAAAATGCCATGCATGAGGTAATCCTCTGTTTCATCTTAAGCATAACCGTGCATCGAAGCCAATGCAATGAATTCAGCGTGAGCTGTCCCTAGCCATATGGTGGCTGCGCCCTCACTCACGTTGTAAGCCAGCTTCTTTAGCCATTAGCAACAGGTTCTTCACGCCCAAACACCCTGTGTGAAGTTGGGAGAAAGGGGAAACAACATGGAGAGTCCCCAACAATAACACTGCAATAAACGGGTGGTCGGAGCTGAAGGTTTACATTATCAACCCATTAAATCATAAGTAACCTCCCAGAATGGCTTACAACGAAGTCACTCTTTATGGATGTTCTGTTTCGACGTAACCAGAAGCGGATCTACTTTTTGGGGACCCTGAAGCTTGAACTGTTATGGGGTGTTTTCGAAACCAACAGCAATAGAACAACATCAAAAATGCACTCAAAGTTTCTTCAGGGCTCCTCCAGCATTACAGGCCGTGAAGCTTAAGCTTCATTAGTTACATAGTAGGTCCGCCAATAGATGTAACTCGTCATTTTGGTATATCAACAGCTTGTTCTTTTAACCGCGACGCCTTAGCTATAGGCTCAATGAAATTACGACTTTTAAACCATAACGACCTTCACTGTCATTAACGCCTTTGTTATAGATCGAGGGATATACGAGTCTTCTTTGAACACTCCATCACGTGTATAATGACAGATTAGTCACAATGGTGAAATATAGCCTTTGACCCTAGAAAATCCAAGTTTTGCGTGTTTTCTATTCTTTGCATCTGGTCCCCTGGGAGTCAGTGGCCGAAACACTTATCTAGAAGTGGCTCTATTCTTTTGAAGATCTTCTGTAGTCTTACTTCATCATAAGTTTCAATTATTTTTTTTTTGTTCATATTAAAACTGAAGTATGCCTGTCAATCCCTTTAATGAGCTTATACCAGCAAGCCATTGCCAATGAAAGGCAGGTTCAATGCTGAATTCGATTGGTAGCCGTACTGTGTTCTGAATGTCGGTGCAGATTGTGACGAAGCAAATATTGGCTAGATAGTTATACAACAGAAAGCATTCAAACATACCTGTCTTGCTTGTATTTTGAATAAGGCAGGCGAACGCTACTCTTTAAATGGCCCCAATCATCTCCAATAGACCCTTTTCACTTCCGCGTTACAGTTGTTTGCGGGGAGCCGCATTGCATCGAAAAGCACCGTGTAGGGCAAAAACCTCCACTTGCCTTAGTTTTGGCATCTAAATATGTGCACAGTCTAAGCAAAGATGCATTTTTATGCCAGAACCAGCGCGTAACTGGTTTGTACAGTTGGGTGCCCAACAAGAGGATGGCGTCGTTCGACTGTTGTCCACCGCTTCCGCCCTACAAGTGGGGCACGCCGCCATTTTGTTTGCAAATCACGTGATATGGAGGACGGTAAATGAAAAGGGTCTGTACAGCATATAGTTTAATTCATTTCAATTTAAATAACGTTCATTATTAAAAAATACCTTATCACTGCAGCTAAAACAAATTAACCATTAAACCGATCAAGTATTAACCCACTCTGGGTTTGAGAAGGGATAAAACATTCTTCCCGTGTGGACTCGCAGCTATTTTTATCGGCAATAAAGTACTTCATGGTCACCCAAAATTAGTCAAAAGGCCAAGCCCGTAGAGAAATTCGGGTTACGTGATGTTGTAAACTATTTTCAACAAGTTTACTTTTACTAAGTGCCGACAGTGTAGACCAGACCGGAAAAGACCGGGACGACCAGACCATGGTCTTAAAATCTGACCCATTTAGATCTATGTAATTATGCGAATCGTTTGTGGTGTTATGTCGTATTACGTTCAGAGTCTTTGAAGTTGCTGTTGAGCGGTGCTACAGTGACAAGTACTTTACTTTCTCAAGTGGCTTTTTCCCTTTTTTCGCAACCAAGTTATTTTTTGCGTCCACAATCTATCTATCTATTTATCTATCTATCTATCTATCTATCTATCTATCTATCTATCTATCTATCTATCTATCTATCTATCTATCTATCTATCTATCTATCTATCTAATCTATCTATCTATCTATCTATCTATTCGACCGACAGTCAGTATGTCAGTCAGTCTGCCTGTCTTTCTATCTATCTGTGTGTCTATCTGTCAGTCTGTCTATCTGTCCGCCCGTCCGTATATCTATCTATGTATCAGCTGGAGGACCCATGCATTAGTCTGACAACGCTTTATCTGGACATGTCAGTTAATTACTCCGAGCCTGGATAGAGCTGACCGAGATTTCGTAATGACGGAAAGATCCGGAGTGCAGGAGACGCGGAGTATCACGGGCAGACATGGTCTAGTCTGTGTGGACTCAGCATGTCACACACAATACTATCCTGCCAGCACCCCTATGTCAATCCGACGTACATTTCCGTACGATTAGTAGGTTTCCCTAATCTAACACACGTCGGCGCGATGTCGTAACCATGGGATCTGCGTAGGAACGATAGACGTCATTCCTCTGTGCAAACTTGACGTCAGTCCTACGCATCAGATTTCCGTAAGGTTCCTGGCTGGGTAGTCTACAGATACAGTGATCACCGCCAGAAGGGAAGGAGAAAGAAAAACAGACACATACAACACCAGTCTACAGAACAGTAATAATTGCCAGAAGGAAACATAAACAGAAAGAAAACATAAAGCTTTCTCAGATCTTCCCAAACTATAGAGATGTTCAACTATACACTCCAGGAACGACTAACTCTATTCCGTGTGTCAATTGAAATGTATAACCTAGATGCAATGAAATGAAACGAAACAGAAATGCGGAGGTTGCAGAGTCTTGTGAACAGAAGCAAAAAGGAAAAAACAACACAATTTCATGAGCACACCTGTCTTGGTGTGTAGGCCTACTTTACTATTTGCCGCCTTTATCTTTGCTTGCTGTCCTCTTTCTTTCCCCCTTTTGTTAATGGCGCGTTAAATTATGAATGCGTGACGTTTGTTTTTCTGTATTTGCTTTCCTATGTTTAATGTCCCTGTACTTTCTCAACTCACTCTGCCAACGTCCTGCCAACAGTGCAAGTGACTGAGTTTTTTGCTCATTTTAAGCTTTTTTTTTATCTTACTATTTTAACCCTATTACTGTCAGGAAAGATTTACTATGTCCTACCAAAGTTGTTCAAACTGCAAATATTCACTCAAATTTAGTATTTTTGGCTGTTTTTGATTTAGAAACCCTTTATGCACATGTACACATTTTGGGAGAACTGATTTAATTGGCTCTGACGGCCCAGGGATGAACAAAACTGCCAATTTAATCGGCTTATGACATTAGTAGGTGGGGTAGGCGCGTTCGTCTGTCCTTTTGTCTCTGTTTGTGTCAGGGCATCTGTCCGTCTGTTTATCCATCATTTGCCGTCAGAGCAGGAAAGCAGGTCTTGCCATGTTAAGTCTGCGTGCAGTTCTACCACCCATCCAGCGCACAGAACACTGACTTTTATGTATTATCTAAAAAAATTCGTATGTCACAGCCTGAGCGGCTGCACTAAATAATAATTACATATAAAAAAAATCTGCAGCGAGCATCACATGAGAATGTTGAATATTTCTGTCTTTAACACAAGATACAAAACATCAGGGCGGGGAAAAAAAAAGCTATTCCATAAAGAAAAGAAAAATTACTCCATGTCATGCCCAAAATGTCTTGAGCACTCTTGAATTTCGCGTCTCAAAGCTTGGTCTTACTCACCTCATGAAGATAACCAAAGTGTAGTGTTTGTTAAGATAGAAACACTCTTTGATACACGTACCAATACTTTCTACCACAGGTAACTTTGATATATCTATATAAACATTTACCTGGTTCAAAAGACATACTGTCTGGGATATAAGGACATACACTTTCCTTTACTGATTTGATTTCTGGCAGCTTTGTGGATCATAAATATATTTGTACTGTCACAATCAGAGATGAATCTGAATGGTATGTCATGGGAATTGAGGAGCAGAATGCCCTGTGTATCTGAGACAGGAAAGTTATAGCAGGAAGCAGTAACCATTTAATTTTCTCGTTAAAAAAAAATACCTAAAAAAAAATCCGAGTGTAAACATACGAGAAATCCGGAGCCGTAACTGTAACATGCAGGGCAAAAACAAGCTCCTCAAGACATTCGCCTGACGTCCGGTTTTCTGCTTGTGTTTTTGACCCTCTTAGTCACCTACATTTGAATGCCGTATTTACCGTCCTGAATTTCCGTGCCAAACATCAACGTCCGGACAAAACATGCAAAAAAAACAACAACAAAAAAACCAACCAACAAACAAACAAATAAAATCTTCTATAAAGATCTTTCTAAATGAGGTTAATAGATTTCCTCATAATCCAAACAATTTGATGTTTACTGTCTGAAAACAATTGTGGCATTTGTCCCGATATCGTTTTGTACCAAAAATATAATAATATTAGAGACAACGCACCGGTTTTACATGTGCACGGCAAACGGTCACAAAAAGGGGACCCGCCTGGGTATTATCAAAAAAAGGGAAAAAAAAAGAACTTTGCAACTGAATCGAACACTCTTCGATCTTACGCCAATGCTCCTATTGGGGCAATTTGTTCGATGAACGCCACACCGGAAGCTGAAACTTTCGACCTTTGCCGAAAACAAAATGGCCACCGATGCAATCAATTGTGACGACTCTCAAACACATTAAAAACAAAGGATTTCAATTTCGATCACTGACATCACAAAAAAAAACAGAAAAAAAACCCAACACAACAACAACAAGACATTGATACAAAAGGGATGAGAAGGCGCCTTTGATTTCGGAGGAATCTTTAGTTAGAGATCTATGGCAGAGACACAACTCAGCATGTCTACATAACAAGATTAACATTAGATGTGTGATCCGTTTCCTTCTTTGACAAGGTTCTTATCCACCACAACACCCTAAGACGTGCTGATTTAATTTTAGTTGTCTTTTTTCTTTCTTTTTTTTTGTGCAAATTAGTTAATTAACCCTTGCTGCCATCTAGATTTCTCAGGCTGACTTAAAGACAGACAGGCTTTCGTTTTCATGAGCACACACAGCACTCCTACTTTTTTAAAGCTCTTGCCTTCGTGCATTCGTCAGGATTTCTTGAACAGCGTCTGCGTGAGGTAAGTGTTTCTATTCTTAGGTTCTGTGGTGAAATGTTGTCTTTCCTCACTATCTACTTTGGCATTCTTTGTTTTTAATGCCTTTTCCCCCTGCTGTCCCTCTTTTGCCAAAGACATGGTGTATTTTTTTTTCCTTCAACACCTCCCTCTTCTTCTTTTTGTCATCTTCCTTTTCATCGCTCTTAGTCATCCTCTTCTTTTGTTTTTCTCTCAATCTCCTCCTCCGAAATCTTGCTTGGTTATGTAGAGTTACACAATGATCCTGACAGAATCAGCTGTGGATTTACAGAGCATCCCACAGAGAGACGCCAATATAGTGAAATTGCGTTTTCAAGTCACGCGCCCTGTCCCATCTGCCCCCCCCCCCCGCCCTCCTTCCCCTCCAAACGCCCCCACAACTAAGAGACAAAGGTATCTTTCTACAGTAGATGCCTCAAGTGTATGATGAAAATTGGCGTCCTCAGAATGGACCTTCAACCTACAATCTTCTTTCCACCCCCTACCAACATCAACCACTCTCAGGAAATTTTATTAAGCACAGAATAACTGTTCTTAATCACTGGCTGGAAGAAGGTAACAAAACGGCATTTGGGACAGCGGATTAATTAAAAATACTGTTGTTGTTTTGTTTTTTTTTTACTTTATTTATAACAATTCATAATTATACGTATCATGTAGGAAAATTGGCTCTGTGCGTTAAGTGTGTTACAAGATTGAGGACCACGTTAATCAACCGCAGTGAGTTCGTGGACCATAATGAAATGTCTTGGTTGCAACGTGTGGAACAGGGCCTCTCAAGAAGTGCAGGAACTTTCAATTGTACGTTGTTTTTTTGTTGTTGTTGAAATGTCCTCAGAATCGATATTTTAGTTTGGGTTTGGAGAGAGCATGGCGACACGATAAAGGCCAGACTGTGCTAAGAAGAAGTGCCACGGCAAAGAGAATATAACTGAATGTATAGACAGAAGGAGACCCCGTACCAGAAGAGCCCACCAACCATCCCCGAATCCACATTTACCCAGTGTGGTATATTCTGAGAACCGCTGCCTCGATCATAAAGAACAATGACGTAATCAAGCCAGTAGCCGCGGCCGTTGATAAATGGCCCGCATTCGTGATTACTCTAAGTTAGGGAGGAAGAGGGCGGACTTAATGCGGCATCTGATTCACGATAAAAGGAGGAAACCACAATAAATCGAAGCTGCCCAGTCTTGGGATCGATATTTCTTTCTCCTCAATCTCCAGATATCGGAATAAAGGAGCGGTGCCTCAGACAACATTGTTGTTATTTTTTTCCTTAGCTTAAACATGTCTAATACAAGTGCTGAACTACACTGATAGCTACTTATTTGAAACTGCCCGTGTCTTCTTCAGGGCAGCATAATGATTATTCTATATCATCACGGTCATTCCACAATTGACTAAGTCATTTTCTTGGTGTTTTGAGATGAAATGCTCACCTTAATCAGACAGTCACGTTGCACCGTTCAACAGTTACATTGTTTTGTTTCGGTGACTCATGGGTTTTAAACGAAAACCCATATCCACCTATATCACCATTACAACGCCAAATAAAGAAAATTTTAATACTAAGTTGTGTTCACTGTTCAGATATAGCATTCTATGTAAACAACTGCACTCCCCTAACAACAGCTACTTTATATTCAAAGTGCACAAATTCTTTGATTTTCAGCAAACAAAAAAAAAAACGCCAAAAAATGACTTAGGCAGGAGTGGAATAACCGTGACGCATACATATTTCCTTTAATGCTACGTTTATGGTCCAATCGATGTTTGATGAGATGGATCTAAATGGGAAACTATCCACTTCCACTGACATACAAACAAGAATTCAAGCTCTTGCTAAAATGAAACAAATTACTGACCAATCAGAAGAAGGTCTGATCAAACCAACAGGAATGGATATTTATTAGCACAATTCATTTCCGTGCCACTCCAAGCAAAATCGTTTTACAGCCCGTCGGTCGACAGCTTTTTGAACATATTATTTTGTGTATTATTATTACAACCATCTCAACCTTTTGCCAATATGAACTGTTGAATAAAACAATTGAGACTGAAACCGAAGAGAAGCGTTAGGGTTCGTTCACACCAAACTGACGACAACGGGCGTGCAATCACGGCCGAGCGACAGTGGTACACAATTTCTCTAAATCATATTATGATTGGATTCAGACCAACCTGCCGACAACAGACGAGTCATTTTCTCTCGCCCGTCCGACTTTTTACTTTTACCGCTGCAGTAAAATTTCAACGACACTCAGCCGTGTAGCCAACATGCTCATGGCGTCTAAAAATAGCACAGGCGAGATGCTTGAAGCAAAAATTTTAAATACATTTTTTTTCATCAAATGTTATTTTTGAGCACAGATTTGAATTCAGCGATCCAAAATTAGATACGGGCACGACTGCTTATCGCTTTATAAAGAATTTTAAAAAAAATTATTCATGTTTAGTCATTTCAAAACGGGCGCTCGGCCTGTTCACACGCCCGTTGTTCTCAGTTTGGTCTGAATGCGGCCTCGCCGTGTGAGGCCGGGCCTTACCAAAGGGCTTGTGTATTGTTTCTGACATTGTGAAAAACAAAAACAAAAACAAAATGATAATGACATCGTGCACTCTGTAGGCCAGTGGTTCTTTGGCTGGTGACACCATGACTTAAAGTATCAGTTTTAGAGTGAATTGTGAATTGTGCAGTCAAATGGGACCCAGCGCACTGGCAAGACTGTAATAAGCAAACGTCTCTTTAATATGAGCGCGTCAAAAACTGTCTTGAGTCAGGGGGCGAAAAGAAAGACCTCGCCCACTGAGTTAAAACAGCCGCAGGACAGTTTTGACTGCATGCCACCAATCTTATCTGTGGGGAGACTCTGGGATTTCGGGAGTGAAATAGGTAGGCTATTAAAAGGCTATTATATTGAAAGTGACATGGATACCTGTGATACCAGTGTAAAGGACCTCTGCAAAGATGTGATTAAATGCCAGATTAAATGCCAAGTTATTTCGTATTTGAATAAAAAATGTATTATTTGAAATGGGTATTTTTGGGATGAACCACAGAGTGGCTTACGGCAAAGAGTCAGTTAAAACCCCATTGGTGAGGAAGACAAAGCCCTGGAACGAAAACTGCAGAGGGGAACAGATTGTTAAACATTAAACACTTCAGGTTTAGATCACACGAAGGTGAGAGAACTACGACTAACTTGTGTTGCAAAGCTTAACTGTGCCTGATGCAGGAAGATTTCTAGTTTAATGACGAAAATGGGGTGCCATACTTTGTTTGCTGTTTTAGTGTGCATGGCGCATTAAAGACTTTCGGAAGTAAACAAAGCTCCTGCCAGGTAAATGTTAGGGTTTTTTAATAACAAATTTAATGTAGGATATAAATTTGTTGAATTTAACCCAATTTTTATTCATGAGTTCTCATCTTCTATGCACAGCGAAGTTCACTCACTTTTTCTGAAATTTGGCACGTTTGAAATTCAACGCATCCGGACGCAAATTGCCACAAAACAGGATATATTTTGGAGTGTAAGATTTTTGTTTATGAAAAGCAGGTTTACATCATGTTAATTACCGGGATGCAGTGTAGAGCTTTGCACCGGTGGCTGGTGAACTCGCTGGTGAACCTGGAGGACTTGCTGCCAGGCAATTGCCCAACCTGTCAACCGTGACTGACAAGGAAAGAAACGGAAATTGCGGCAGCTAAATCTGTTTCCGCTGTGTACTCTGATAACTCCTTTGGTTAATGCTGGCCGCTCATATGACCGGACAGGATTGAGACGATATGAGATGGGGGAGGGAGAGGGAGAGGGAACGAGAGAGGAGAGAGAGGGGGAGAGAGAGAGGGAGAGAGAGCGGGGAGAGAGAGAGGGGGAGAGAGAGAGGGAGAGAGGAAGAGGGAGAGACAGAGGGTTGAAGAAAGAGAGGAGAGAGAGGAGAAAAATCGAGAAGGAGCTGGAGAGATGGGACCCACAAACAGAAAGAGAGAGAAAACGAGAGAGAGAGAGAGAGAGAGACACGGGCACACAAAGAGGGAGAAGAGAGAGGGAGTGTGAGAAGGGGAGGAAAGAGAAAAAGAGAAAGAGGAAGGAAGAGTGAGTAAAGAGAAAAATGGAAGGTGAGGGAGAAAGAGAGAGACAGAGTGTGTGTGAGTTAAAAGAGAAAGAAAGAAGATGAGGGGCCCAGAGAGACAGAACGAGAGAGAGAGAGAGAGAGAGAGGAAGAGAGAGAGGGGAAGATCTTTAAGAAAGAGAGAGGGAAGAGAGAGAAGAGTCAGAGAATGGGGGAAAGAGAGAGTGTGTGTGTATGTGTGAGAAGAGAAAGAAAGAACAGATAAAAAGAGTGGGAGAGGAGGAGACAGAGAGAGAGATAGAAGGGGATGAGAGAGAGAAAGAGAGAGAGAGAGAGAGTAAGAAGAGAAGGGAAGAAAGTGAGGGGCAAGGAGACGGAGACAGAGAGAGGGGAGGGAGAGAGAGAGAGATGTGGGAAAGACAAAGAGAGTGTGTGTAGGTTAGAAGAGAAAGAAAGAACGTGAGGAGCAAAGAGACAGAGACAGGCAGAGGGGAGGGAGGGTGGGAGAGAGAGAGAGCGAGAGAGAGAGAGAGAGAGAGAGAGAGAGAGAGAGAGAGAGAAAGAGAGGGGGCGGGAGGGGAAGAGGGAAGACAGAGATTGAAAACCGAACAACTTCAATCTGAACCATACTATAATATTACACTGGAACTGCGAGAACGAGACTGACGCTGTAAATCTTTTTCTTAAACTATTTACTTTGATTTGAACTTGTAGCTGCCCGTGTAACTTAACTCTTTAATACCGGGCAAAGATTGCCCTACTGAAACTTTCTTAAACATGCCCAGAATTACAAAAAAAAAAAAGTAAAAAGTTTCACAATAAAATACTTATTGATAATATTAGAAATTATTCCAAAAAGCAGAGCAACATGCACACGTTACATTGTTTCAATTTGAAAGACTGGATACTGGAGGTGGGAACTTGATCTGAGCAGTTCTGGCGCTATTCGGGAGTTGATCTTCTGTTTTTATATTTTGGATCCCACTAGCTCAGCTGCGGATTTGCTGCTGTTCACGTATCTCCATACCCCCCCCCCCTCTCCAACCACCCACCAGACTTTGGCCCACGACACAACTGCTCGTTAGACAAAAATTACCCGTGCAGAGGAGCACTCATCAACGTGAGTCCCGGCGCAGCGCGTAGATTCCGCCACGCATCACGGCTTCAACACGATCTTGCGAAACAGTTTTTGGGAATACCGGTAGTAGGTGCAGTCACTCTTCAAGAGATCAAGTCACATGCGCGGAAATTCAAAGTGGATATTATTATTGTACTTTTGCATCCTTCAACTATTGCAAGTGTTCTCATTGTGAGTCAAGTGTTCAGGAAATTGCTGGTGAATATTTTTGCATACGTTCCTAACTATAACTATACTGTGAGCTTACGACTACTAGATTTGGTGAGTTCTTTGGTTTTTGTCGTGTAATACTATTTTAAAGCTTTAATATTTATTTAATATCATTTTGATTTTGTGTTTTAATTTAATGACGTGTCGCCACTTTGCGCCGGTCACTTTTTTTTGTTGTAGTTGTTTGTTTTTTTTTCTTTTTTGTAGCCTGCTTCTCAGGGCTTGATCAATTAAAATTTCACAAATAGAAATACATAATGGAGGAAGTTCCGTACAAGACTGTGTTATCTGCAGAGTTCTCAAAATGTGATTTGCATCATGTCTTACAGAGCACATTAAATATAGTTTGAAATATAGCTAGTTTTTATGGCTAAACAAAGAAGCATGCCAAGTTTGCTCTCTGATTGTCAATGTTTATTTCGCTCGATGGTCCGCAGTGAAATTTTTGGGGTGACATAAATTTTGAAATAAACTTTGCAATAATAGCCATCATTGTCGCCAGACACAAAGGTGGTAATTTACTAAATCAAGCGATGTCTCGATGTCTAACCTTTGATCTGTGATAATTATCGCAGCACTATGGAGTTTTAGGACCAATCAGTGCCGCATGCCATGAGAGTGTTTCGGGTAGCCAAGTTTCTTTGCTTCCAAGGATTGTACTTTTTTTTTTTTTTTTGCTTTGTGCAAAGCTGCCCGTGCAAAGCTGTTAATTTAGGATTCGAACGTGACTAGTACAAACAGCCAAAAAGCTGAAAACTGTTCATATCAATTATAGTGACTTGAATATTAACAAATAAGAATTTAAATCTTACGAGCTAACTTTTTTCCACGCCGTTCATGTCACTTTATATCATTTTATCCCCATTCGATGGGGGGGGGGGGGGAGGGGGGGGAGGAGGGGTGGAGGGGTGGGGGTGGAGGAAATGTTCATTCTCTATTTTAGCGATAAATTAAACTTAATTTAGATTTTGAAGTGCCTGGCAAAGTGGGATCGCTACATATTACATCATACCACTACTTTCAATTAATTTTGTTATGCATATTTAAAACTGAGGGTAATGTTACATAAACATTAGAAGATACTCCTCTTCACCTGCTTAAAAAGGTCGAAATTTCTTGGAAAAAATCATCAAATTATGATTATCATGGAAATTATACAAAAAACCCCGTTGCACTCTAATACAAAAGCAATGGACATTTCTTCAGAGGTTCTAATAATTAATGAATATGGAAATCACAACGATAGCAAAAAAAAAAACCTAAGAAATTTATATAATACGGTGAGAATTCTTGGAACCCCATTACCCAAATAGCTAAAGTATTTCCAACGAGTGAGGTTTGCACTTAAGTGAATTTAGATGCGTCTGCACCTCTAAGTGCTGTTCCAGGTACCCCTCGGATTCTACAGTAACAATCTCCATTAATCAGCTGACCAGTTTTTTGGTCAACAAGTGCAAACTTGAGATCGTCATTCCCATTAACAGTTAAGACACCACACTGGATTGCCATCATACGAAAAAACACCGTAAGCGCTAATCCATATCAAATTCACTTTTAAACGTCATTTTAAAGAAATAGATAATTTATACTGCTTGGCACGTTGACTGAGAGAATATACAGATGCGATATTTTAAAGCCGATATTTGTCCAGCAATGTGTAAAGAGAGGCGAAGAACGAACTTTCCGGTCACACTTTTCGATTTTACGAAAATGTGTATTTTCCTCTAGGGCTAAAAAAAACAACAACGTAAATTAATGATATAAAAGACCAAATTTTGTCCAAAATGGATATGTCCACGTAATCCATCTTTAAAAATTTGAGACAATATGCTAAGTTTCATAGTTTTTGGTCCCCAAATCACAAGATCTTATAGCCTTACATCTTCACCCTTCAGCTCCATTAAAGTCTGATGAAAAATATTGTGCTCTGTATTTTTTATCTAGGTTATACTTTTGCACGACCAGTACTGGTATCTTTTGGACATTACAAAATTGAAATAAAAATAATAAGGAAGAAAACGCAGGGCATGATGCCATTTTTGTTTTTGTTTTTGCACCTCCTGTACAATTAATTTGGTTCTTTGGCCTGTACTGTCTTTTCCCATAGTAACTTAGCGTACCAGTCATTGGCAGACTAGTTTTCACCTCAGAGGTACCAGTTAACACATCTCTCTCCGGTCAGTTTAACACTTAGACTTCAATCTTTAACACCATATCTCCCACAACATCGGTGGCTGTTTGTCCATAATGAGTTCGTCAGTATAAATACCCAGTACACATCATACACTTGCTGTGGTTGCACGTGGGACGTAAAGGTCCACACACGTATTACCAATTTTTCCTCACGGAATAAGGATATTTCCCGTATGTCTGTAGTGAAGATTTGTTTTTTAATTGTTGTTAATTTATTAATGCCTTTCATCCGAGTTGAGCCACCTGACGCACGGCGGGGGAAAAAAGTAAGTAGATCGATTGAAAACTAGTTTATCATGAAAATAATTATTACTAATTGGTTCCTCGAAGTTACGAAATATTCATTATATTTTTCGCTTGCAGTTTTCAGAGTATCTAAAGTAAAATTCCCATAGATATACAATTGATTTTTTCTTGTTGTCCTGTGGATGCATTGATCTTCTACACCTTGATAGCCACAGAGGTGATTTTCAGAACCCGAATGGAATTGAATTTCGGTGGATCGATTTTGCAGACTGTTTTTTCCAAAATTTCAGAGTTCAGATCCCACGCGCGACAAAATGAACTCCACAGAACTTTACCACTGCGCTTTTTGTCTGACAATTTACCGACACGAATCTGTAACACTCAGTTTTCTGCTGTGACATATAATAATATTTTCCTCAGGTAACGAATGCAACTGATCGTTTTAACAAATGGAATTTTACTGTAAATGAGTGAAAAAAACTGAGGGTAAAATTGTGTTTAAAATCGCAATTGCGGTTCGGCCAGTGCACCCCCCACTCACTACGTCAATGTTCAGTCCCACTCCTTCCGGTTGTGGAAACATTGACCTGTGTTTTCTGAAAGTTTCTGAAGTGTGTAGACATTTTTTTAAAACACGCTTGGCGAGCCGACGACAGGTGGGCTTTCAGAACTTCACCTCAAAATAAACCGACTTTAAAGGCAGCTCTAGGAGACAGACGGATGAAAAGGCGCTCCTTGTCTACCCAGTGATCGAATTTAAAGGCAATGACGTAATTACAACGCTTTTTATGTCTTAAAACACGTTTAGATGAAAATGCGTCGGCACTGCAAAAAAAATTGCTCAAAAGTTGTAACGAGGAGAGAACTGAAATCTCGTAAGAGAGTCTATTTTGTTGATGTCTGAAAGGGTGGGCGGGTATGTGTGGAATCAATATATTCCAAAATATATCGGTTAATTTTTAAAAATCACCAAAGGTAGAATTGGAAGCTTTTAGGATTAAATTTTGACAGCTGGAAAGCTCAGACACCCTCATGAAGACTTGGAATACTCTTGCTTTATAAGCGGCGTTTATAACTGTTTAAGCAAAATATTACACCCGATCTCTTCAAAATTTTGAACACTCTTGCTCCGCATCTGAGGTAAGTTTAAAATGTTTCGTCTTCCCCAGCTTACGTTCTCACTTTCTGTAGGGTTGAACAAGATTTAACCTGTGCGCACTTATTCCAGAGAAATGACACAAACTGTAGAATTATCTAATGTGGAATTAACTCTTCAACGGCCAACTATCATCAGCTTTGGATGACGGGTACTCCATCAAATTCTGGGGTGGGTGGAAATTGGTTTCCGCCTTTATCTCGGGAGATCCATCTCTCAGTGGTTTAGAAGTGGCAGAGAGAGGATACCAACATCTGACCATCAATTTAACCCCCTATTATTTGTGTACGAAATAAAAGAAAATGCGTAGTTAACTTTTCTTTCATTGATTACCGAACTTCTCCCTGTTCACCTGTTTCGTGACTTTATTTTTTGTATGTTTTATCTCCATTTTCTGAAAAATTGGATGTCTTTTATATGTAGCAGAGGTATAACACCTGCACAATTTGACTCCTGTGTAAAATGCGTTGTGGCACTTATCAAGCTGTTTCACTGTTTGATTTATCGCAACTCCTTCTCATAATACCAAAGGCGCAAACGTTTAACGTCGAATTTCTTGGTTGTTCAGAAATGTGGAGTTGGAACAAACAAGAAGTAATTCCCGATTTATCAACATTTCACCCCCAGTCTATCTCTTTATGCTCGTCGATTGAACAGATAGATGCGTTGATTTCTTGATTAATTACAGAGATAAGCTTTGTTCTCGTGTATAATGCAATAGGCCAACAGAGTCAGTGATGACAAACATATTTGTTTACGTGCATGTAAATGGTAAACAAAGAATATTTTAATTAAGGAAAAGAGAAACTATAGTAAAATTCATGCAACAACAAAAGTGGAATTGGGCCGGACATGTGGCAAGGATAAATGACAATAGATGGACAAAACGCTGCACAGAATGGCACCACTACTACAGACCCACGCCACTAATTTGTTTTTATAATAAGATACATGACACTTTTTGAGGTTATTAACCTGGAACGAATTCCAAAACAACCTAAAGTTTATGAAAAGTTCATATTTTAGCCGCAAAACAGTAACCTGAGGGAGATGATATTCGATTTTCCCCAAAATAGAATATTTGATAAACTTTTAATTTGAACTTTTCATCATAGTCACTGATATTTCGAGCTCACGAATGCAACTTTAAATTATATTTTAAGTTTTGTTCTTTAACAAGCTTTGACCATCGTAGCAGAAAAGGAGAAAGCGCCTCAGTGCGTTCTGAGCATCCCCCGCTGGCTGGGATTGACTTAATAAAGGGCCCACTCCAGCAACAGGGTCAGGGCAAGGTGAGAGGGGGGGGAGGGGAGGAAAGGAGTATATTAAATGACCCAACAATGACTGGGTTTTACGGCCGATAAGACCATAATAACTATTTCCCACAGCGGCTATAATTATTGGGGCACCGAGGTCTACATACAAATGGACATAGAGAAAATACCAAGTTGTGCTCCATGTTCAGCAATAGAAATACCCTATTGTACCATAAATACCCAAATACCCTACATACATTCCGATACCTATATCTCATCAGTTCAATCAAAATACATTCCTGAAAAACTCGTGCAATTTGCGGTTGCACAATTTATCATGATTAATACACCCTGAGAGAGACAGAGAGAGAGAGAGAGAGAGAGAGAGAGAGAGAGAGAGAGAGAGAGAGAGAGAGAGAGAGAGAGGGGGAGAGAAAGAGAGAGAAAGGGAGGGGTGGGGGGGGGGGGGAGACATCGAAAGAGAGATAGGGAAGAAAAATATTAAAATCTGAAATGGATGTCATTATTATTCAAAACTGCCAAGCCAGTTTCCCTGGAGTAACCCCCCCCCCCCCACATAAACCGCTTGAGTGTTGTCCACCTGTACGTGAGAGGTAAAAGACGAGTACTTCTTGGAGATGTTCTTTACAATGTTCTGTGTCGTGTTTGCCCCATTTCATGTACATGTACAGCTGGTTGCCATTTGTTGCTCGTTTCCGGTTATGCCGAGCGTCTGACGTTGTTCACAATTCCTTATCTATCTACCTACCTACCCACCTACCTACCTACCTACCTACCTACCTACCTACCTACCTACCTACCTACCTACCTAGTTATCTATCTATCTATCTATCTATCTATCTATCTATCTATCTATCTATCTATCTATCTATCTATCTATCTATCTATCTATCTATCTATCTATCTATCTGTATATCTATCTATCTATCTGTCTCTGTCTATCTATCTATCTATCTATCTATCTATCTATCTATCTATCTATCTATCTATCTATCTATCTATCTATCTATCTATCTATCTATCTATCTATCTATCTATCTGCCTGCCTGTCTATTTGTCTATTTCATCTGTCCATCCATGTATCTGTTGTTTACGTGCTTCTCTCTCTGCACGTCGCTCAATCTCTCCGCTGTCCACATACGAAGTACACACGCAATTCACACCTCGGTGCTGTTGTTTCCATTTATATTTCCCACTCAGCTCTCACTCCCGCCCTCCCCCCCCCCCCAACCGTTCAAGAGATAATGAGGTGACAATCGACTGCACATTCCGTAACTCGTTAACCACACACAAAAGCCGCTCTGTTCATGCATGACCGGTCTGCCGGCCAGTCATCGCAGTAGCACAGATAAAGCGAAGTGCACCCCAAGACCCACTATATATAGTGGGTCTTGGGTGCACCTCTGGAACTACATGATTGAGTTACCTGCGTGAAGCTGCTTTAGATAGCGTGGCGACCCCAGAAGTGGCACTGACCCTGCTTTGATAACCCAATGAAGACAGCTTGGTAGGGTCCAGAGTTTATCTCTTTGAATATCATTAATTTTAGTTCCATTTTGTCGATCATTTATGTTCATTATGAGCGACCGTGTGAGCTGCTTTGAAAGCCAAGTGGTGAAAACGTGGTGAAGATGAGGGTTTATCTCTTTGAATATCATTTAGTTCTATTTTGTAATCTCATGCAGGGTTGTGATCCAGTATTACTGTACCGATCGTAATCATAACTATGGCCACACCGATCAGTTTTCTATTTTAAGGTCACAGTTCCAACGAACGAAATTCGCGTACGCTTTGCAGGTGGTCGGTTGTACTTCGGTAAGGTGTATGAACAAAATTGACGAATTTTCCACTATCCAGAGTCAAACTGCCCATTCCAACGCATTTCATTTTATTCTCATGAGCACAAGTTAGGGAAGAAGGGGAGGGAGGGTGATGATACTTGCGTTTTGGAAGAGTAAAGTGTATATATATATTACAAAAGTGACATTGAACGCAAATTAACTCATCATTCACGTAATCAACCTGTCATGAATTTAAAGTAGTGAGAAAAGTATCAAACTTAACTCTGTGGCGTTCTCTGTGAATACAAGGATGAATGAAATGTCTGTTTGTTTCCATCGTTGGTTTTTTGTTTGTTTGTTTTCGTTTTCGTTAAGTTTTTGGATATAATCGCTTTGTTTTCTAGATTTTTCCCGAAACTAAGGGGTTGCAGGAAGTGGGGCTTTGAATCATTGGGACTTAAGAATTTAATACTATTGATTTTTTTTTTAATTTCATGTTCTAGTTTTGAGTTTGAGCTTGAGTTTAAAGGGGCGTCGCCAAGGAAACGGCCACTTTGCGCCTTTCGAGGTTTTTTCGTTATCTTATTTTGGGCTGAATTCCACAAAACTGAGGGACAAAATGTAGGGCAACTTTTCTCGTGTGGTTTTATTTCCAAAAGGTGAACAGTGCAATTTCTCCGGTACACAAGTTAAAAAACTGCCAGGTTGTAAATTTCACGGTAGGTAAATCCAGTTACACAGGTTATCAGTATAACAGATATATGGCCTTTAGCGTCTTTACAGACGGTCTTAGCAGCTAGAATATTCACTTTCACTTTGACTGACAGCTTCTCTCGTGGCTTATTCTACCAATGTTTGACCCGAGAGTGCGATGGCAATGATTGCAGGTCAGTCTTTTGGGTTCACTTTGGCGAGTGTTTTCATTCCGCCTCTGTCGTTTTGTCAGGTATGTTTCTTTTGCCTTGAAGTCTATTGCGAGCGTGCCACTGCGCAATTTTTGTCTCCATCTGCTTCGATCATTTGCAAGGTTCTCCCATTCATTGGGGTCGATGTTGAATGCTTTCATCGTGACCTTGCAAGTGTCTTTGAATCGCAGATGTGGCCTACCTCTGGGTCGATTGCCAGTAGCAAGTTCCCCGTAAAGAATTTGTCTGGGGATGCGATCATTTTCCATACGGTGGAGATGTCCAAGCCACCGCAGTCTTTTTTTGCCTAGGAGAGCCTGAGTTGATGGAATGTTGGCTCGGCTCAGAACTTCGATATTTGAGATCCTGTCTTGCCACTTGATCTTGAGAATTTTGCGTAGGCAGCGCAGGTGGAAGGAGTTGAGGGATCTTTCATGTTTGGAGTAGGTGGTCCATGTCTCTGAGCCATACAGCAGGGTGCTTAGGACGCAAGTTTGGTACACGAGTACCTTTGTTTTGATGGTCAGCTTGCTATTGTTCCACACCCTTTTTGAGAGTTTGCCAAAAGCTGTGGCCGCCTTTCCTATTCTGGCATTTATTTCAGTTGTTATGTCTGTGCTACCACTGATGGTTGAGCCTAGGTAGCAGAATTTTCCCACTTGCTCCAGAGGAGAGCCATTCAGCATGATTGGGTTGGGGTTTCTCAAGCCTTGTGTCAAAACTACAGTTTTTGAGACACTGATCTTTAGCATGAATTTGTCACAGGCTTTGGCAAGGCTATTGATGAGAGCCTGGAGCGTGGTTTCATCGTGGGCCACGATTGCAGCATCATCTGCGAAGAGGAGCTCTTGTAACATAATATGCTCTGTACGAGATTTTGCTTTTAGTCTGGCAACATTAAAAATGGAGCCGTCCACTCTGGTGTTAATAAGTACTCCACCTGAACATTGACCAAAGGCATTCTTGAGTAGGGCTGCAAAATATATACCAAATAAGGTAGGAGCAAGAACACATCCCTGCTTCACACCGCTGTTTACAGCAAATGAATTGGATGTGCAGCCCTCAAAGTTGACACATGCCCTCATGTCAGTGTGGAAGGATGCAATAAGTTTTAGCAATGTTGGTGGACAGCCTATGGATTTAAGGACTGCATACAGGCCAGATCGGCTTACGGTGTCGAAAGCCTTTGTTAGGTCCACAAAGCATGTTATAAGCGGCCTGTTTTGTTCTTTACATTTTTCTTGGATTTGCCGAAGTGCAAATATCATGTCAATAGTTGATCGTTTGCTTCGAAAGCCACATTGTGTTTCTGGTAAGACTTTTTCCGCCAGTTGTTGAAGGCGGCAGAGGATGACGCGAGCAAAAGCCTTTCCAGTAATGCTGAGGAGGGATATGCCTCGATAGTTGTTGCAGTCGCCTTTGTCTCCTTTGTTCTTGTAAAGTGTGACAATTTTGGCGTCTCTCATATCATGTGGTATCACGCCTTCTTTCCAACACTGCAGTAACAGGTTATACAGGTGTGGTAATAGTGGGCCTTTTAGGTCTTTTAATACCTCTGCAGGAATGTTGTCACTTCCTGTGGCTTTTCCAGCAGACAGGTGGTCGATTGCATTGGAAAGCTCGACTAAGGAAGGTTCAGCGTCAAGTTCGGCCATTATTGGCAGTTTTTGGAGGTGTTCCTCAAAATCTGGTGGAATATTTTTCTCAGTTGAATACAACAGAGAGTAATGCTCTACCCACCTATTCAGTTGTTCATTTTTATCTGTGATGGGTTCACCATTTACAGACTTAAGTGGGGCGCTTTTGGTGATGATTGGCCCAAGAGCTACTTTCATCTGACTAAAGGCGGTTTTCATATCTCCTTTTTCATTTGCCTCTTGTATGCTGTTACACAAGTCTGTCCAGTATTTGTTGGCGCAACGTCTTACCTCCAGCTGAAGTTTAGCTTTTGCATTTTTCAAACAAGTTTTTGTACTCTGATTGCAATTTTTGTTATACTCCTTGAAAGCAGATTTCTTTTGCTCAATGAGAGGTAGGAGAATTTCGCTGTTCTGGGCTACCCAGTCGTTGTTTGAAACTTTATGCTGTCCAAAAGACTTGATGGCACAGTCATGAATTTTTGAACTGAGAGTGTTCCATGTTTCATCTACCGAGTCACATTGGGTGACATTATCCATGCTTTCAACAAATAACTTTTCAAATGACTTTCTATTTGATTCATCTCTGATTGCTGTTACATTGATCTTAGGGATTGAAGGGGCTTTTGATCTGTATATTTTCTTGGCCGAAATTTTGATTTTGCTGACTACCAGTGCATGGTCGGTGTCACAGTCAGCACTGTGGAGGGAACGAGTTATTTTTATACAGCCCAAACTCTTCCTCCTTGAGAGAATAAGATCTAATTGATGCCAATGGCCAGACCTGGGATGGCGCCATGATGTTCTTTGGCATCTCTTAAGGTCAAAGTACGTGTTTGTAACACATAATGAGTTTACGGAGCATAGCTCCAGAAGGCGCTGCCCGTTTTCGTTGATGTTGCCAATGCCGAAGTGCCCAATGCACTTTGGCCATGCGGAGTGATCTGCTCCCACTCGAGCGTTAAAGTCACCCAGAATTAGCAGGCCTTCGGTGAGAGGGATGTTGTGGAGAGTCCTCTGCAATGCCTCGTAGAAAATGTCTTTGGTTTCGTCAGAGGAGGTAAGTGTTGGGGCATAGACACAGATAATGTTGGTAAAACCAGACCGGGTGTTCAGTCTGAGTGTCATGATGCGTTCTGACACTCCAATTGGAGTTGCGATCGAATTGATAAGGGAGTTTTTTACGGCGAAGCCCACGCCGTGGATTCTCGGCTGTTCGCTGCTAAGGCCCTGCCAGAAGAAGGTGTAGTTTTCTTCTTTGACTGACCCGGAGTCGGGAAGTCGAGTTTCTTGAAGGGCAGCGATGTCGATGTTTAGTAGCTGAAGTTCTCGATCAATAATTTGGGATTTCCTGATGGAGTCAATATCAGTGAGATCTTGCTGTTGCAAGCCTGGGCGCATTGTTCTGACGTTCCAGGTACCAAGTTTTAGTATTTTTCTGTTTTTGCCAGGTGCACACTTTACGTCAGCTTTTCGACTTTTGGTCTAGCTCCAACCACCTTATGAAGCAGGCTGACGTGGCGGAACAACACCCAACTGCCTGGGGGCTGCCCAGGTTACGGCGGGCGGTAGTTGATCAATGCAGCTGAAAAGCCGCTCCCACCGACAGAGGGGACCCCTGGCGCTCATCCGTACGCCAAATGGATTGAGCTTATCACCGGTAACTGCCACCTCCCGTGTTGTGCCCATCCGTAACGGATGGCTGGAGTGTCCTCTCCAAATCGGAAATGGGTGGGCTTATAGAGGAGAGACAGACGCTTGCCAAGCCCGAGCAAACGCCTCCTCGTTTTGCTGCCTTGCCTGGGCTATTTTTAAGAGATGGTGCTTTGCCCAGAGGCACCACCCCTCTCTCTGCCATTCTAGTTAAACCCAAGGGAGAGACCAGGTCAATACATTTGGAACTAGTCCGGCTGCAGGAGATGCTGGAAGCCAGTTTGATGCAGTTCTCCCTGACAACCACCTTCGGGTCTCCACTCCTGATTTTCTGTCTGGGTTTACTCCCATAGCCTTTGCTATCATAGCAACACACAAGGCAGTGTGGTATTTGTATTCAGGGTTACCTTCCCCTAGTCTTCCTCTCTCCCGAGATGACCCACAAGACAGTGGGGGTGACAGTAGCAGGCTGTATTGTGTACTGTCATACAATAGCAGAAAACTCTGGCCTGACATATAACAGATACCTGTACAGATAATCCAGTTATGCAGCCGTTTTGTTTCACTTTTGTTGTAACTGGGCAGGTTTTGTCTGGGGGCTGTCTGGGCTTGTAATCGTATCTTGGTCGGGGTGAGAGCGCTTGGCATGCATAGTTCTGTTTTATTTATGGGGGTATTTGCAACTTTACCACTCAAAACCTGGCTCCCACTGACGGGTGTAATTTTCTCCGCCGGTTCTTTTAATGAATTTGGTCGTTAAGCCAGACTGTAGCCCCAGTCTAGAAACGGAAACAGTAAAGTACAAGGAGGTTCAGTTTTGTATGATGGATATATCCAGTTGGGTCTAGGAGAAGGGAGGTAAACAGATGGGGAAAAAGCGGGCAAAGGAGACAAAACAGCGAAGATTAACGAAGCCATAAATTTTACCATGATGAACTATACTGCAAACTGAACATGATTCTGTGAAGAATGCCGGTAGAATTTATAGGCCTTAGTTTTTACTGGCACGGGTATAACATATTAAAAGCAGTATGTAGTTTGAAATATTTCGGGTAACCAAGAGAACTTTTTCTTTTCCAGGCTCAGAAACGCAAGTTACGGGAAATTTAAGATTTGAAAACAACAACAAAAATTCACGCTGCAGTTGAAGTCTGACTTCAGGTTCCCCGTACAAAATGTTATGACTACCACTTGAGTAATAGTACGTCTTTCAGGTCAGAAGGTTCGGAGCGAGGGCTTGATTGTAGTGTGAACATACTGTCGCGATGTTAAATTCTTGAAAAGAATAATGTTCGTAGTCGGTTTGAGGTCTTTGGTCTAGGAGGACTGCTGCTGGTAGCATTGACCCCTTGCTTTTCTTGTTTTTGCCTTTTCGTTTGTTGTTACTGTTTTGCCCGTTTCTTGCCGTCTTCTGTCAAGTCCTTCGCTTCCTCTTCTTCTTCTTCTTCGCCTGCCTCTTTTCCATCAAAATATTCATAGTTTACTCTTTCAGCCAGATTGTATCATCTCTGGTCTCCGACGAAAAAAAAATGTTTGATGCGATTTTATGTTTGACTCTTTCCATGCCACATTGTTTTTCAGGTCTGTGCCAGATTAATTTCCGATCTTAAAATCAAACCCATGGTGGCTTATTTAAACAGCGTATAGCAATGCAATATATGGAAGAAAGGGTCATGTATTATATGTCACTGTGTTGGAAAATGGATGAGCTATGTGGAAAAAGTAAGGAATTCATGAAAAAGGGACAAATAATTGTATAGGGAGGAATGAAAGTGGAGACATTCTGAAACGGGAGATAATTTTATTCATAATTTTTTGTACTCACATCAATCCAGAGTATTCAGGTGTGTTGCTATCCAATTATCTCTGCATATAATTCCTAGTGTATCCATTTATTGATGTACAGGTTTTTACAGAAGTGAAATATCTCAATTAGTTCAAAAGTAATGGCATTTTTAGTGTTCCTAGTTCACAGATAAAAAAATTGAAAAAAAAAAATCACAAGTTCGAGAAAAACGCTTTGCCAGCAATGAAAACTGCACTGAAGCTTCAAATTTCGTCACCGGAAGGTCGTCCTAGTTTTTATATGAACTTATGTTGATATAAAAACTCGAAACGAACTTGTACAAAACAATATAAGTCAGCGCCGATTCATCGGCGATTGGCACAGATTCGACAGGCGGAAGCACCGATATATCGGCGATTGGCATGGAAAGAGTTTTTTAATGAATATTTGACCAGTTACAATCAGCACAATAAATCTGGAGCCTCTTCCATGGAACTTTCACCTGCAGAACAACTAGGCTGTTGTTACTTAACTTGTACGTATGCACCTCAAGTGTTTTTCGCTAAGGGAGCGTACGTATACATACCTATCGCTAACCTCGTCCCTATCCTTACCTCTAAGTCTTATTGAATCCCTAACCCTGCCCCATACCCTTTCAACCCAAAAAACAGGAGGAAAACAAAAAGAAAATCTGAAAGAATAATTAATTAAGGCTGTTGTTAAGGCTATTTCGAAGAGAGCTCTCTAACTCTGGAGTCACGAAAGGTTTTGAAATACGTACCCCTAGCGCAAAACACACGGGATTCGTACATACTTGTAACAACTTCCGAACAATTAACTACAATATTTCAGGCTGCAAGTGAAAATGAGTTTATAGTTTTCAGATGAGTTCAGACGGAAATTTCCCCAAAAAATCCTGAGATCGTAATATGCAGTATCTGATAACCCGCCGCTTACGTCATCACGTATCATTTTATCTCTATTTCCGGCTTATCCTGCCAACATCATCGAATTATTCTGGCAGTGAATGTTCACAACTGCCGTGTCATAATAACATTTCTTGAGGACGAAGTTATCAAAGATAAGAGAGAAGAGGAAAAGTGGAGAAAAAGGAGTTTTCTCTTTCATTTATTTGTAAAATACCTTTCCCCCCTAAAGACGGTTAGCTGGGGCACTGTGCACCTGAAACCACTTTAGCGCCGGATTTTTTCTTCTAATCCTAATAAATACTCAACAAATGTGATCCCTTCATGATGCTATAAAGGTAATAAGTGTTTGGGTGGTTGCTTTCGAATCCTACAAATGCTGATATAATTAGGTAGACCTTCATCTTGGTTTAGTCAGCGGTATAATCAGTACTCCTCCTGAGATCTTTTTGTAATGTGTACATGAAAGACAAAATGCTGCAAGTTTTGGGACTGATGCACCTGATCTGAAGAACGGGAGTTCATGTGTACTTAAGTTCAACAAACAGGAACTCTCATGCCTTCATGGGCTTGTGAACCACCAGATTTCAAACTAAGCAACCAAAACCCTTAACCTAATAGGCCTCATGTATCACAAGTGAGACACAGAAATGTATCACTCGGCTGCAGTTCCCACAAGAGCCCAAGGCAAGAAAAGTTAGTTTTTAGCAAAAGTCTACAATATACACTAAACCAACCACATGATCACGAAAACCCTTTAATCATGGTTCTAAGAACAAGTTCTCACCAAATCCGACTTTTCCAACAAGCAGAAGTGATGGCGGCCTAGAGGAGTTAAAAAAAGACAAAACGAACGGGAAAAAGGCGCGCGGGGGGGGGGGGGGAGCGCAAAACAAGCAGTCTTTGACACAAACGACAAGCAAACATTTTTTTTTGGAAGTGCATATCCGTGCAACATGTTGTACGGATATGGACAGTGCATATCAGTACAACGCACACAATTCGATGACGTAGAACACACACCGGAATACTATATTACTGACCTTGTTAATTTGCATAGTTTAAAAAAATATGAATCGGCTTAGTAGCATGCAAAACAATCCGACTTCTGTTCGGAGACTGCGTGATCTGCGCTAATAATATTAATACTTGAGTGCACGTTGATCACCAATGGCTACCCCAATCCCTGTTCACCTGATTAGTGAATCTGACTACCGCCCATCGATACAAACTGACTAGACCCTCACATCCCCAGGTCCATCTGACTATTCCATGTGTTGACACTTTAAATTCGTGAACACTATACCAATTTTTGTTTCAGCAAACCTTCACCAGTTGCGCTTTTGGTAAACATGTTGTACGGATAGGCAATGTCCATATCCATACAACATGTTGTACGGATATACACTTCCTTTTTTTTTCTGGAGTAGCAAGTACATGTACCAGACTTTAGAGTTTAGAAAATGAAACATTCCACAACAATATTCAGCTTTTGACATACAAAAGTTTTGACACAGGTTGATGTAACAGGTAAGGTTAAGTACACCCATTAGGTGAGCAGAGCCGTACACTCTACCTTTAGCCTTTCTCTCAGAGAAAAATGACACCTGGTTATTTGGTCTGGTCACAGGGACTCAAGCAGTACAAAAATGAACACGTCAAGTTGTATAAGGGCACGCCACCCAGTATGTTTAAAAGTGACCTCCGTTGAATTAAGTCTCAATTCTAACGATTGATGGGGGTATCACACGTATTTCTGTGTTTAGATCTTTATTTTAGGAAATTCGTTGCTCTTGGCATTTATTCACTTTTCTTGTTTTTATTTGTTCTTGGTCTGTGTGGTGGGGATGACTTTTAACCATTTTTTTTTTTGCCCGGGCAGCGGCCTTGTTCGGTCCGCTCTTCTCGGTTTTCAACTGCCATTGTATTTTTAACGGGTGCAACATACACACAGGCCCTATGAGCTTTTCGTCCTTATCCGAGAAGACTAGGAGCTCGATCCTACCTACCACAGGATCAGGGACAGGAAATTTTTTTTCCCAAAAAAAAATTCCAACGTGCCTGCACCGACTGAGGATAGAACCTTGTCGTTCGGCATGAGAGGCTAGCACTTTGCCTCTAGAGCAACGTGTTCCCTAGGTACCTTTACACAAAACAGTTCAATAAAAATATTCATTTCTTCCAGAAGAGATCTCGTGAAAGACAACATTGGGTAGACGATTCTGAAAGGTTCCCTACTATTTTTACCAATCCCAGCAAGGTTTCCAAAAGTAAAAAAAAACAACAACACCAAAAACCTGAATTCGGGACAGAATTTCATCAACCCTTCAATTCCTGCGAAAATATAAATTCAGTAGCGTTTTTCTGTGCCGAAGCCATTTCATCGATAATATTCTTCTGAAGAGGACTCTCTGATCAATCAAAAAGATAAATCATGTAAAAACCGCTTGGGATTCTTTTGTACAATAACAAATCGTTTTAAAACTGCCATTCTGGTTTAAAATCATTAGCACACGAGTAAGTGTCACATTGTCTCCATAGGTCTTTTTTGGAGACCATTTCATTTTGCTGCAGATATAAAAGTCGGTTGTTGTTAGCCGTATAGGCCACATGTATCACTAGTTATATAAGGAAATTTATCGCTCGGCTATAGTTCCCACAAGAACTCAAGGCAAGAAAAGTTATTCTTTCGTAATTTCTACAGTAGACACTAAATCAACCAGATGATCACGAAAACCCCGTAATTTTGCCCCTAAGAACAAATTCTCACAAAATCAGAATTTTCGCACAAGTAGAAATACGGGTGGACCTAGAAGGTTAGGAGACCTTCGTGCTTAACGTAGTTCGACAAAAGTAAAGTAGGTGTGCACGAACTTTTACATGACCGAAGTTTGAATCTTTCATCGCTGCACTGAGAAGATCTTTTACCGGCTTGCCAGTGCAAGGTTCTCAATGGGTGCATCTTGTGATAAACAATGTGAAGTGGATGAAACTTGGGCTGTTCAGTACTTCCTTAGTCACAAAACCTTAGCCTCAGCTTGTATAAATGTCTGCCAACTGAAGAAATTAAACAGGATCGCTTTAAGTGTCAGCTTGTGGTGCATTTCTTTTTAAAGTAGCAAGTTGGACTTTTTAGAGGTAGCTTGCCTTCGTTATAAAACTGTGTCGAGACGATTTATGTGATCGTGTGGGAGTTTGAGTTTGAGTTTGGATTTAACAGCGCGTCAGCACAGTAATGGCTAATTTGCATCTTTCACTTTTTCCCCCGGGGGGGGGGGGGGGATAGTCGGAATTATGCACTGGTTGAATACTTGCTTCTTAAGTTCAGTATAAAGTTGTTTTATCTGTAAAGTTGTCAGAATGTGTGCTGAAGAGGATGATTCATTGCCTGATTTGGTATTTTCACATCCCGTACCAATAAGAACATGTCAGTGCTTGGTCAGCCACAGTCGCATGACCGATGACACTCAATTTTTATATTACCTCAGAAAAAAACACCCGCAATTCGATAAACCAGTTGAGTTCAATAGTGCCCTAAATATCCATTACCCCATTACAATTTGAGTGTGGACCATAAAAATCTGGACGCCAACATCACTGGTTTTGGGTTTAAATCCAAACCAAACGGAATTTCAAACAATATGATGAAAGAGTAATATGAAGGGAGATCCAGATATCGTTAAAATTTCTCTGTGAATTTACTGAAAAGTATGGGAACTTTCGGACGTTTAAACTACAACTACATATCGGCATTTATGGTTCTATTTCCACAGTAAGCCTGGAAAGAAACTACTCTTCCGAATCAAATTGCGGATACAATCCAAAGGGGAACAGAGTCAGAGGTAGGACAACTTACCGGAGAAAGGTGCTAAAATCAAGGGAGGAATAGACTTCAAGACAAGAAAACTTACTGGAGAAAAGTGCTACTATCAAACCAGGAATATACTTACCAACGTGTTGCAACCAAACAAGGAATAGTCTTCAAGACAGGAAAACTTACCGGGCTTCTTGTAAATCTTGTTTCCCATTGTGAAGGCTGGTGCCCGTGGGAAAGCTGCATCGGTGGGCCCACATTTTTCATAGGAGGCCGGCCCTGGTGCTGAGGAAGGCGAAGAAATGACGGCATTAGTGTGGTAAGTACAACTATTGTCCAGTAATAATTGTCTATTGCCTGACTTTTTTCTGCCTTTGTAGTCGTTTTATTGTTGCTTATTTTTTATTGTGGTAGTTGTTGTTTTTGTTTTAGTTGTTGTTGTTGTCATCCTTCTTCTTATTAGATCACGTTACGCATTTTTAATATGTAGTTAAACTGATATCTCATAAGAGGCAAAAATAGACATCACTGGTCAAATTCAGTGTCAGCTGATGAGCATGTTCACACATTTATGTGGGTCATTGATTGATAGGTTACTCTGGTCATGAATTTAAGTACCATCATCTACATCAGTGGTTCTCCACGTTTTTTAGGCAATGGCCCCCTTAAATTCCAAAATTTCTGTCATCGCCCCCGTTCTGTTCTCCCCCCCCCCCCCCCAAAAAAAAAGAAACCAACCGCTACTCAAACCCAGCAGATATTTTGCAAGAAGACAGTCTAGACACAAATTTATGATGTTAAGTTTTGTTCAAAGCCTTATTAATGACAAAAGGCGTGTTGATTATTCATCAATAAACCAGAAAGCCTTCTCTATCACATGCACTAAAAGAAACAGACTTTTTCTGTTCATAAAATCCATGTACACGTGTTGCTGAACGTCCATAACTGCCCTGTATTTGCCCTCAAATCCTCCTCTTGTCATGTTTTCGCCTCTCCTGTCGCCCACTTTCATCTTTTTCTCCTCCTTGTCGCCCGTTTCTTGTCTCCCCCAACTCCCCTGAAATCAAAATGACCCCCCCCCCCCCGGGTGGGGGATATCACCCACATTGATAATCACCGATCTAGATAATGAGATTAATTTCGTTTCCTGGCAGACCTATTATACCATCCTAGCCCATTGTCTCTCCGAGAACGTCCAATTCACGTTGAACCACATTGTTTTCAAAGCTAACTCTGACGAGAGATGTAATAAATTTAGTCTGGACTCAAGAGAGCATAACAATCTAGGTCAGTAGAACGTCCAAACATTCACATGTTCCACTCATTCATAATTCTGCAGCTGGCTACCTTTACATGTCTCATTGTGAAGTAGGTCAGTTTGAATTGGATGCGTGTACTGATTGCCCCTGAACAAATTTACCTCTCCAGAAAAAAAAATCACTGGATCTATCTATCTATCTATCTATCTATCTATCTATCTATCTATCTATCTATCTATCTATCTATCTATCTATCTATCTATCTTTTTTTTTGTAGTTCTTGTTTTGTTTTAATCCCGAGCTCATTATACTTTTTTGATATCTTTTTCATGGGTACCCCATCAATAAGTGAGTTTAACTTGTTTACGTAGTTATGATTAGACATAAGTCAGTATTGTGTCATCCTGCTAGTTGTATTATTCGTATATTTGTTTGTTTTAGTTACTGTCTGAAAAAGAGAGAATAAATGATATGAGATCTGTTACTGCAAATGGTTGTTAGTTTTCTACTTTGCCCCTGGTCTATACAGAACCTAGGGGTGAGCTCATCCCACTTTCCTGCTTCATCAGAAAAACCGATCTATCTATCTATCTATCTCTCTACCTACCTACCTACCTACCTACCTACCTACCTACCTACCTACCTACCTACCTACCTACCTATCTACCTACCTACCTACCCATCCGTCCATCCATCCATCCATCCCTCCATCCATCCATCCATCCATCCATCTATCTATCTATCTATCTATCTATCTGGTCAGCTAACGGGGTTAGTCGCATGTTTATGTGTCTGTGCTTTGTTCGTTCTGGTGGAGGGATCCGTGGTAGCTGCCCTCGATAACGCAGGAATGGCATATGGAGGTATGGGCCTTGTTACAGGGCTGAAGATGACGGTGACGGAAGCTATTCGGACTGGTAAAGTAAGAAGGATAACAACGGGCTGCGATGACAACAACACGAAAGCGATTCAAAATGGCAGTGTCAACAACAATGACGCACTTTACGATTTGAGGACCCACAGCTGTGGGGTGAGTTTATCGTTATGGAGAAGGCATTTCGATCTAGCCTAAGTACCAGGACTGAAGATGACGGTGAAGGAAGCTATTCGGACTGGTAAAGTAAGAAGGATAACAATGGGCTGCGATGACAACAACACGAAAACGATTCAAAATGGCGGTGTCAACAACAATGACGCACTTTACCACACGGTGAGTTGGAGAAGATTACCCCAACATCTACACCAAGTCGTGCGCAATCATCCAAGCGAAACAGCATCACACGCCCTTAATGGCTGCACAAAATTTCACCTTATGTACCAACAACGACACAACAACATCTTGGACATTTTGGAAAGAAAGATTCGTTCATTCAACAGAAACAAGACCATATTGAAAGACACTCCCCTCAAACCATCTATATTTGAAAGTGACTCTATTGGTTTCCATCGTAGAGAAGTGCGGCCAGATATAACAGTGATTGACAGAAAAAGAAAAACAGTCAAACTAGTAGAAATATCGATACCATTTGATGCTTATATTGATAAAGCTTACAAATCAAAGTTTGATAAGTACTACCCATTTTCTTTAGAGATCAACGCCATAGGGTATCATTGTGAAATCATTGTGCTAATTATAGGCAGTCTCGGAAGTGTCCATGAGAGGTTTACAATAATAAATACGCCAGTCTTAGTTAGTGTCCACTTTTACCATCTATTTATGGATAAAATAAGCCAAGAGCCAGCAGTTATGTTCAGTCATGTAACGGATTAATATTTACAATGCCGTTCTATTGTTTCCTGTATGGGTATCGTGTGTGAAATACTGTACCGACTAATTGGAAATAAAGAATTATATCTATCTATCTATCTATCTATCTATCTATCTATCTATCTATCTATCTATCTATCTATCTATCTATCTATCTATCTATCTATCTATCTATCTATCTATCTATCTATCTATCTATCTATCTATCTATCTATCTATCTATCTATCTATCTATCTATCTATCTATCTATCTGTATGTGAGTCTGTAATTGTGTTTTCCTTCCCTACGTCTATGTGTTTGTGTGTTTATGTCATCAGTTTGTCGCCAGTTTCTCGGAGTGAACCTCATAATTCCCTGCCACTTAGCGATATCAGCGCATTTTAATTCACCAGAACTAGGTGAGACTCATGGAACGGATACTAACGGGGCATGGCGCCTTTTGAAAGTTTAATCAAAGACAGAAGATAAACTCCGGCTCAACTTAGAACCAGACGAATATTATTTTAACAGACAAAGCCAAAGGAGTGGGTGGCTTGGTAGAGGCTTTCTGAATTAATGATTGCAATTATGGTCACATCAAAAAGATCAAAATGCAAAGCAGGCGCGCCTTGCAGTGATTTACTGTGATTTGCATCTTCATTTCTTTCATGGAAAAGAATGGTACAAAAACAGAAAAAGAAGATTTAAACAGGCTTTGAGAATGCAATATGATCCCAGCCCAAACTTCCAGATCCAAGAGCACAAAAGACATTAGTGCTTCAATTATTTTCGAGATCCGAAAAGTTCAGAACGTTTTGCCTGAAGACCGATGGGTCAGGTTTAAGGCGATTGACTAAGGGTTCGTTCACACCAAACTGACGACAACGGGCGTGCAATCACGGCCGAGCGACAGTGGTACACAATTTCTCTAAATCATATTATGATCGGATTCAGACCAACCTGCTGACAACAGACGAGCCATTTTCTCTCGCCCGTCCGACTTTTCACTTTTACCGCTGCAGTAAAATTTCAACGACACTCAGCCGTGTAGCCAACACGCTCATGGCGTCTAAAAATAGCACAGGCGAGGTGCTTGAAGCAAAAATTTCAAATACATTTTTTTTTCATCAAATGTTATTTTTGAGCACAGCTTTGAATTCAGCGACCCAAAATTAGATACGGGCGCGAGAGCTAACGTTTTATCGCTTTATAAAGAATTAAAAAAAAATATATTCATGTTCAGTCATTTCAAAGCGGGCGCCCGGCCGTGTTCACACGCCCGTTGTCGACAGTTTGGTCTGAATGCGGCCTCATACAGAATGATAAGCAGAGTATTTTCTTGTCTGTATAGGAGGCGGAGTCTGTGTACAGTTTATAGGAATAGTGTATCACACATATTAACGTGATGCTGTGCCAGTCTATTGTTGGTGATATGCATTTTAGTCTTAACTAGTCTTTTGACCGGGTTCGTAATCTATTTGTCACCCAGTACATATTTTCGCCATGGTATAATGTGATGACGACATGGTACTTTTAAAAAAGAAATAAAGGATTTTTGACCATAGTGTAATCCGACTGTCTTTACTTGCACATAAAGTCATCTTCCATCCGTGTGTTTTGAATACATAATACAACACACTTAGAATGAATACGTGATTGCCGTAGCTAGTTTGTTTACTTCAACAACAGCAGTTTAGATTATGTATGGCGTCACTTGTGATTCACGCTCTGTTAACTGCTCCGGTAGATACTCCATGCTCAATAGATTAGTAACCAGTCAGCCCAATAGCGAACTGAGCTAAGTTCTATCTTTTACTGTAATTATGTGGACTAACGGGACCTCGCGCACTAGTGAGATAAAGCAAGTCTGTCTTGCTAGTTGATTCAAGAGAAGTACATGGCTGGGTCAATACTAACGTGGACGGGACTTGACTTAGTGTGTTTTTAGACTTAGCCTTTCGATTTGGCGCTGAAGAATAATGGTCTTGGCAGTCCACTCTTCACAACAGAAGAAAAATCATGTCTCCCCTGACATTCTGCAAATTTGTCAAATCCTTTAGAAATTTTAATTAAAAACAAAGACAAAACAAAAACAAACAAAAAGACTCTGATATCTTCCACTCGTCACATCGCCGAATTACTTGATTAACATAACTTTAGATCCAGACAAAGAGAAAATGCTTGGGCTGTTTTTCTCGGAAAACAACAAAAATTCGCACTGTCTACATTTTTAACCTGTTTGTAAAATGTACATGAAAGCTTTGCCTAGTCGGCTAATTCAATGCATGAGGTAAGCAACAACTTTTGTCTCTCGATACAGACACAAACTGTGCTTAATGACAAAGAATGCAACAAAAAAAGGTAATGACGTTGGCAATTTCCCTCTATATTTTTAAGGCCACAAAATTGAATAAAGGCTGGAGGAACGCAGAGATGATTCAAATCTTCACAACAGAATGTTATCTATAGAACGATACAAACATATTAAAAAAACAATTAAGTCAAAAGAGCAAAATTCTCATTATCTTGTCAGTGCTTCTCAATCTGTGGGCTGGCGAGCAATAGTTCAAATCTTAACTTGCCAATGCCAGAAAGGTACAATTTTAACAGGCTTCGTTACCTTTGGATGTGATTAACACAGTCGTTTCAAGTCTGATTGTAGATCTAAATAGTGAAACATATTCATTTTCTACATATACTTGCACTTTTCCTGAACGTTATAAGCTATGTGGCAACTGACAATTCACCAGTCTGCCTTGTCGGCACTGAAAAGGTCGAATCAGTTGAAGGCATCCTTAAGTGCTCAGACAGTGCCTGGATTTGCTCACTGGACGTGCCTGCGTTTCAGTTTTGAGTCTTTGGAGAAAGACGTCGACACTGTAACGGTCACACTCCTTTAGTAAGAAGGAAGACGATAGACAGAATGTAACAGACTGATAGGAGAAGGTGTCACGAGCGAGTGAGCGAGGATCAATAGTTACGGGGAGAAAGGGGTAGAGTAAGATTAACTCACGGCCCACAATTAATGGAAAGCATGGAATGTTGTGAGTTGGGGGGGGGGGGTTTGGATGAGGCGAGAGCGGTGTGCTTACAGTCACTGCAAGTTAAGAAGTCCAAGGAGACAGACGTGAGAAAGCAGTCGGGAGATTGTGTGTTTTCCAGTGATGACTGGTAAGTTGAACTATGATTGATAATTATGATGATTGATGTACTATATTCTCCTATGACCATGATGTAAATAAGTTATATGTGAGGAATGTGAAAGTCATTGATTACTGTGTATAGAGATGTGCGCAATGAGCGATAGATGTAAGTTCGGATCATGGATTCGTAGCGAGTCTGAGTACTGTGTAATACGGTGGAGGTGTGTTACCGTAGAGAAGTGCAGATGTGTGGTGAGTGAAATGTGGACTATTGTGTGTACGCTTGATGGTTCGTAATGAGTGGTGAAGTGGATAGTAATTGTATGGTGTTATACAGATGTAATGTTATTCTTATAGGTGCCGGGGTCGGGCCGTGAGGCTACCCGTGGTGGAGAGACTAGCACAGGGGATAGGCCAGCATAAGGAAATGCTTGGGTGGGGCAGAAGGCTACCCACAGGCCTGCCTGAGTGAAGCTGTCGCGCAGGACAGCAAGAGCACATGAGTCGTGGCAGTCTGGCCACAGACAGGGACGTTGTTATTGAGATGTTAATGTGCTATTAAGATGTTAATGTGCTATTGAGATACTAATGTGCTATTGAAATATTAAGGTGCTATTAAGACATTAAGGGGAGATTGCGATACGGAGATTAGGTTGAGCAGGAGCCAGTAAGAGAGGCCCGCAAGTAGTACATACATGGATGTGAGGCTGAGGCCAGAGCACCATTAGAAAGTAACTATCGGGTTGTGGACCCGGAGAAGAATGAATGTTGGGAATACTGACCATTGGATGGTATTTGATTTGAATAATGTAACCTATGTAATTGCACGTATATCGTTATCTTTATGTATAATAAATGTGTGAGTCTGTTTGGTTGTTCTGTTAAGTGTTATACTTGTTCGTTCGTGATTGTTGTCCTGTCATAATCATTACATCTCCCAGTCTGGGATTTGTGACAGAAGGAGCCGCTGCCAGAAGTGTCCATCAACCATCCGCCTCTGAAAATGTAACTGTCATTGACCGGGACAAGAAGATGCAGTTTTGCATGGAATCGTATTCATTGTACAGATTGGACGACAGAGGAGACTTTGAGTGCCACGGACATAAAGAGTATCATATGAGATACACCAGATTGTTATTTCTTACACAATGTCAGAGGTCTCTCGCCAACTGCTCAAATGTTGCCAGTGTGTTAAATTATCTTGTTGCTTTCCTAATTTATCGATCATTCAGAGATTTATGTGACGGTTGACCGGTTTCAATTAGAGTCTGAGCTTGGGTTTTACGGTGCGTCGGCGCGATAATGGCCACTTTGCGCCTGTCACCGTCTGTTTGACTACTTTATTTGTGTTTCGCATTCAGAGCTTGTACAGTTTACTTATATAGAATTGAATAATTCAGTTTTCAATTTTTATCACATTGGTATAATTCTCAAAAGTTGTTTTGTATGGATCTGAGAAGAGTTTTGTAAATGAGTACAAAAGTTTTTAATTCAGGTTGTAGATCTTAGCCTCTTTCAGAAAGGACAAGACGCGCTGTAGGTCCAGGTTAGAGAATAATTCTTTCATGGATCCGCAGGGGTAGCGCCTTCTTCGGATATGCATGGGGTCTACACATTCAATCAAAATATATTTTATTGATAGTTGGCAATTGCATGCCATACATTCACGGGATCTTCCCCCTTGAGTAAAAAACAGTGCGTGAAGTGGGCATGACCGAGACGGAGTCTACTAAGGACAGTTTCATCTCTCCAGTTTCATTGAGAGTTTTGATTCCACTGTCCAAGTTCATCTAGGAGAAAGTTTATTTATTGTTTGTTCATCCCATCTTTCCTGCCAAAGTGGTAATTTATTCATCCCGAAATTGGCCACCGCCTGGAATTTCATTAAAAGATTGCCAGATATTGTTGTCTTTGATAGATAGAGTGTAATTATACTCGCATGCTTCACTTGTGACGTCCAAGACAGAAATGAATAGAAATTCCCTTTTATTGGCTCAAGACGTGGACGAACGATAAACAGCGGTCTTTATGTAGGTGGTTTTGTGTATTTATGATAAATAGATAGATAGATAGATGGATAGATATATAGAAAGACAGACAGACAGACAGACAGACAGACAGCTAGATAGATAGATAGATAGATAGATAGATAGATAGATAGATAGATAGATAGATAGATAGATAGATAGATAGATAGATAGATAGATAGATACATAGATAGATAGATAGATAGATAGATAGATAGATAGATAGATAGATAGATAGATAGATAGATAGATAGATAGATAGATAGATAGACAGACAGACAGAAAATGTCACAGTATGATGGAAACAATAAATTGCTGATCCTTTAAAACGTCCGTTGTCGTAAATTACTTCCAAACAACGCTCCTTATTTCAGACGTCATGTAAATGAAGATCGTGTGAGAAGTGCGGGTGGTCGCTGTGTCCGGGAGAGCGAACAGTATTTCATTAACAACCGTGAAGAGAATTTAGGTCAGCAGGTGAGCAAAACATTCATCTCGTTCCTAGGGACATTCTGTTGTTGACTCAAGCGGAGCTAATAAGGTAGTATAAATTTCTATACTCGCACTCACGTAGGAACTCAAAGACTAGGAGAGAGAGGGAGAAAGAGAGAACGAGAGCGAGAGAGAGAGAGAGAGAGAGAGAGAGAGAGAGATAGAAAGCGAGAGAGAGAGAGAGAGAGAGAGAGAGAGTTGGGAAGGAGGGGAGGAAGAGAGAGAAGAAGAGAGGGGGAACAAGTGTAGAGGGGAAGTAGAAAGAGAGATAGAATGAGTGGGAAAGGAAATGTCAGAAAAAATAATGAGTACAAGAGAAAGTGGGACGTCATACAGTAACAACATTGAAAAATACAGGGCGGCACGGAAAACAAGAGAACAAGGAAGAGAATATTTGGGTACGACATAAATGAACCATAAAATTCTCAGTAGGAGGTACCCATGAAATTTGTACATCCGCTCAAACCATTCCGTCAAACATTCGTCAGTATAATTAGCCAAAGTTACATACAACACTTCTCAACCCAGATAGACAGATAGACCTAACTACTCCTACAACAACCAGCTGTATACGACCACTGACCCCATCAACAAACAGCCAACACAACAGATATGTACCATCAGATCCAGTGTGACAAGGCCGAGGCAGAAGGTATGACAAACAGAGACAGGATATGATATCAAATTGGTAACAGTTGTCACACCGCGTGGGTAATTGTTAGACCTTGGAGCTGTTTATGTTGGTGATTTATGAAACATAGCTGGGTCACCTAGAGCTCAAAATACCACCTGCACCACACCAATTTGACCTGACATTCCCAAATTCTATGACCTTAACGTTGCTCTTAAGTGAGACAAACATGGCATTTCGTACTCGTCAGTTGATATGAGTAGTCTGAGCTTTACTCAGGGCCAGTTGTTTGCCTCAACTTCTCCACTCACTACTCTATTGATGGCTGACCTACATTAAACTATCTGGGTTTTCCCCCAAAATCTTGTTTTCTACTATTCAGAATGGTGTTTCTATCACGAAACCGCACAAGTGTTATGCACAACCTCGGAAAAGACAACTCTTTTTCGCCAAATTTTCAGCGAACATCTTTTTATCTCTCTTGATTAAGGGGAATGCAATATATCAGATGTTTATCTAAGTGTATTTACGATGAGAAATACATTTCAAGTATAACAGTTTTTTCCCCTCTACTGTAAAATTAGGCCTTTGGCACTTGCGCGGTTTCATGATAGGGCCAGCAGTATGTTAATAATAAAATAATTATGTTAGAGTCAGCTTTAAAGAGAATTGGACTATCCTCCCCCAAAAAGCAATATTGAGAAAATGTAAATTAAAGATATTTGGCCCCTTGGCAAATGCTTGATCTCATTTATTTTCTGATGGAAATACCCGGTACCCGTGCTCGTAACTAAGGATTGGAAACAAAACTTCCCACAAAAGAACAACGCATACTTTTGACATTATCACGTTGAAATCAGATATTCGAAAAATGCGGAACAGTCAACTTGACTGTGAAACCTACATTATAATATGTGTTTGGTTGCGCGACTATGACTCCTTACCACATCGCGGTTGTTTCCGCTTACTGTTTGTTTCTGAACAGATTCCACTGACAAAAGGTGGATCACAGAACACTTGTTTGGGAAATTTCTGTGAGACGATCATTAGAGCCCAAAGAGACGTTATCAGAACTATCTTAATGAACGAGTGTGGTACAGCTGATCCCGAACAAGAACGTAGAAACCCTTACATCTATTCATTTCTGTGTCAGGTGAACTTCCTCAGCCCCGAAGAATGTCAATAGAATTAATAGCAAGTAAAAGAGTTTGGAAACTATAAAACGACGTCCGATCTCATGCAATGCCAGGAGCCGTCTATAAAGAACCAGCTGAGATTCCCGGCCCTGCCCGGGATAAATTGGTTTGAATATTGGTTTCAGTTCTGGGTGGTTATTATGAACCTGCTTCATCTGGCCTGTTCCTATTTGTTTATTTTAATTTTTGTTTGTTTGTTTTTAAATAAGTCTTACTGCTCTGCCTTTGTGAGTTGACACCATGGAGGTAGTAATAACACTGGAGTGCGCACAGCCCTATTGGCTTGCCGTGCGAGCCGCGCACTATTGAAACCCCAAGATGGCGGAAAAAGTAGGGCAAAGTACGGCAGCGCAAGGCCCGCCCAGTACACTATTGTATGTAATAGATAGGGCCTAGTCAGCGCTGTTTTTTCTCTTTTCACGGTGGTGATCAAAATTAAAAGATACAAACAGAAATAATAACATTTATGTTATTTACGGATTATCATATATGTCACGAGTGGAGTGAGCGATAGTTAATAATTACGGGGGGAAAGGAGGAGAGTAAAATTAACGCACGGAGACAGGGAAGAAAAGTCGTGCATGTCATGAGTGGGGGGTCTGAAGGAGGCGAAAGCGCTGTATAACTATCACTGCAAGTTAGAAGGTCCTAGGGATCGGACCTGTGAATAAAAGCCCATCGGGCGGACATAAAAGGGAAGCGGTCGAGAAGACTAGTGAGAGTCTTTCCAGTTATGACTGGTATGTAGAACGTTGATTGATTATTATGATTGATGTATTATATTATATTCGTCTATTACCATGATGTGAATAAGTATATGTGAGGAATGTGGAAGTCCTTGATATTGGATATAGCAATGTGCGCCATGAGCGATAGATGAAAGTGAGTTCATGGATTTGTAGCGCGAGTGAGTAGTGTGTACTCCGATGGAAGTGTGTTACCGTAAGATGTGTGGTGAGTGAAAGGTGAAGTAGTGTGTGTACGTTTCATGGGTTGTAAGGAGAGGTGGAGTGAATAGAAATGGTAGGGTATTATACCAATGTAATATTATTCTTGTAGGTGTCGGGGACGGGCCGCAGAGCCACCTCGATGAGCACAGGGGATAGGCCAGCATAGGGCCGGAGGCCACACATAGGCCAGAAGTGAGGCTGTCAGTGCAGGACAGTAGAGGCACATAAAGTCGTGGCAGTCAGGCCACGGACAGGGACGTAGATATGAGAGTGAATGAGAGACTATATTGTTGCCATGTTGATAGGCTGGTGAACTGATACTATGTTGTTGCCATGTTGATGGCTATGGAAATAATAATGTGTTATGGCCCTGCGGAGGTGCTAGGGGAGTGCTAAGGTGTATGACAATAGGAAGGTGATATTGAGAGACTGCGGTGCCAGTAAATTATTAATGTACTATTAAGACCCTGAGGGGAGAGGCTGAGGCCGAAGTGCCTTTAGGAGTAACTACCGGATTGTGGATCCGAGGGAGCGTGTGTGTGAGAATAAGGCCGTTGTACGGCAGTCATTTCAATAATATAATGTATGTAATTGCGCTATTATATGTATAATTATGTTTAATAAATGTGTGAGTCTGATGGATTGTTTTGTTAAGTGTTAAACTTGTTTGTTCGTGATTGTCGTCCTGTCATAAACTATTACATCTCCCAGTCTGGGATTTGTGACAATATACTTGTATTATTTTCTTTTAAAGTGTTTGATAATAAATATAAATTTATAATTTATGCTGTTTTTATATTATGGTATTTTTATTAATTGGTCAATCGCTTAGAAGTAAAAGGGAAGGGAACTATGTAGTACTCTTTTTGCCGCATGTTAGTTTAACTCATGATGAGTCATGTTAAAAAAAAAAAAAATCAGCGTGTGGACAGAGGATAACCAACAATGAGAGGGTGTACCCATAACAATTATAAAAAAACACACACACCAAAAAAAAAAAAACATGCTAAAGAACTGAGGGAAAGTTGGTTTTGCCATAGACCCATTAAGATCCAGGAGCTGGTGTGTGTGTGTGTGTGTGAGAGAGAAAGAGAGAGAGAGAGGCATAATTATAATAATATATTATGTAAATCATAGGCCGAGATGTAGCAAATGATCTGGATAGCCAAGAAGAAGAACATCTTAACCTACAAGCTTGGTTGTACTCACTCTAAAAATCAGGAGAGCCTTAGCCTCGTTATTCAGAGGTTTGAGCACAGCTGGATTGTGCATTCCAGAGCTTTTCCAAAGAAAAATGTATAAATTCCTACGGCTACAGGTCAATCTCTCACCTAGTGAATCTAGATTCTATATCTATAGTCAATGCACTAGATGCAGTCAGCACATTGATGCGGTCAATATTTGTTTTTCCATACAGTTTCATTTACCAGTGTTGTTGTGACTAATCCACGTTTTGGGACGTTCTTATCAAGAGATCATAACATCACATAGCATATGAATTCTGTTTAAGCTTGTATTTTGCCTTGGATAACTTTCCCAAGTTTTGTGTTCGTACAACTTCCATCTTGAGTTCAAAGGTAAATATGTGATCCTACAGATTTCTCCATTTAGTGGTCTGGTGTAAGCTCACAGAAGTGCTCTGGACATTCTACTTGGGGTGGATTTTCATTTAAAAAAATGTTTTCTGGGTATTATCAGTGTGATTATGCACATATGGCACTGACTGCACCGACATGCATCTGACACCTTGCATGAGGTGCGGTCACTGGTAATTGCATTGTGACATCAGTGTTGTATGTGCATAAACTGGGATCACTAGCACCATTATTATTTATTATTAATATGATTACATGATGTATTCAAAACAAGAGTTCAAAGAGCCAGCGCACACGAGCTAATAGTAAACAACTGAATTTAATGAGAAACAAAGAATAATATTGTGGTAAAATCCAAATACATAGGCTATTAAGGTCTAGTTTTATAGTAAATTCATTGACTTAAATTGAATGAGAACAGTTCTCCCTCCTTTTAAAGCAGGAAAGAAAGAAGGTAGAGAATAAACAGAAGGTACAGGAGCAGAGGAAAAGAAAGAAGGAGTTAGCAGAGGAAAAAGAAAGGGAAGGTAGAAAGCAGAAGCTGTAGTCTAGTGCAACGGATGTGTAAACGCGGAGACGCAGTCCGTGCTTGCCCTATACAAGATGGCGACTATTGCCTTCTAATGCGCACGCATGAAGTCAGCTGTACGGATTCCAGTGTTATTAATAGCTCCATGGTTGACACCCTGCGCACCCCGTACAACATCATGATTTGCGCACGGTTTAGTGTGTTTGATAGTGAACACATCGCAGGAAGTGATAACGAAACCTTAAAATGGCGGACCATGACTCGAAATAGATTTAAATGATGGTGAAACAATAAATTTCCAATAAAAAAAACTGCACCGATTTGAGACTTCTATTGAAAACTGTGCACCCTTACATCCATTCTGATGCACCATATAAAATTTGAAGTCTGAGTGTTGAGTGGTTCAGAAGCCTTTTGCAACGAAAAATCTCAAGTCCACAAATATATATAGTATAGATGAAGGCTAGGAGTGGCTGAGGGCGATGTCCCTACCGTATGAATGGCGTACGTGTGATAGGTGTGAGTGGGTGAGGGGGGGGGGGGTCTGTGAAGTATACGTGGTACGCTTTTCAGATGAGGTAATGAATTAAAACGTTTGGTTTTTTTTTTTTTTAACAGGTAGTAGGATTATATAAGGATCAAGAACAGGGCATGTTTCTAATATTAATAAGGCAGTCAAATAGTCCGTGGAAACTGCCGTAGAGAGCCCTAAAGAGCTTCAAAATACCAAAGCCTCATCATGGACATTCAAACTTGTAATGGACAAACGTTCCTTCAACGGGGCGTGAGAGTTGAAGCCAAGTGTATGAGGAGCGTACAAAGGGGAGGAAGGAAGTAAAAAAAAAAAAAAAAATCGACTAAATCGAGCGTCTTTACTTTACGAACGGCCCCCTGAGACAATTCAGTTAGGTTTTCTTTTCATTGTTTACCCTCGCGGCATACCATCGTTCTCAGCAATGCCTGTGAAAGAAGAGCTTAAAGACATGACGAGAGCGGCTCATGCTGTTGTGTACCTGAGCTCTGATGTTGTCGCCCTTCTGAGCGAATTAGTTCTGCCTTATGAAACAGCAGTGAGCTGCCTGGCTGGAAGACGCTCATCAAAGTAGGCAAGCACAGACCAGAACGATCTGATTTACGTTTTACGGGCCACCTGTCATTCCAATAGGCCGGGGTGGACTGTCGGGCGTCATAAGTAATCTTTGTTCATTTTCCGATATATATAGGTCAGCTATTTAAACAATGAAATTGGTAAAAACAAAAGAAGAGAGAATGCCTTGGAGTTTGCGGTTGATTACGTCAGCTCGATATCGGCTGTAGCCTATTGCGCCCCATACTCTTTACTGTTTTAAAACCTGCACTCAAGAACACGAACGGGGCGCGGTAGCTGACAATAGAAGTGCTAGTTATTAAGTCGAATAAAAGAAAAGAATTGGAAAAAATCTCAAACCAGATAAAAGAAGATGGAGAGAAAGTACAAAAGCGTCAGAATGAAAAAATGAATGAAAGCTTTTCCACTGGGAAATCTTGGCAGGTAGTTCATTTTCTTGGGAATACAGTTTCATCATTTTAACACAAGTCGCCCACGCCGTGAATGTCACGGAACACTGTAATCGAAATAGACCTGAACAATCCGCGTCATTTGGCACAACGGACTCTCTTGTATCCGGCATCCCTGACAAACGTTTCATTGTTTCATGGTCTTGAATGTCCCCACGGAGCAACTAAGTGTCGTGGGAAAATAAGAACAAAGGTAGTACCAAGTCAAAACAAGTGTTGGACATCTATCTTACAGTTAAGTTATGATCACGATTCCGTGGACATAGGAGTCGAGGGTTTGGTATCTGATGAGAAATCTCGCAGTACCCCCCCCCCCCCCCTACTCAATGTAAATCTCTGCTCGGGTGCGATTGTGCATCTCAGAATGAGCACTCATGCATATTAATGGTTGAAACGGATGGAAATGGAGAAATTGATGAAATTATTTTATGTTTGCCTTATAAGGCTGGGTTTTCATGTGCATGGAAATGGAAACGGCGACGGAAACGTTAAAAAAAAAAATCCATTCAAGGCGTGAAATAGAAAGAATGTTTTCCTGTGCACGGAAAAGCCGTTTTTCTTAACATGGAAACAATCTTTCTTTTTACTACTTGATGGATTTTTGACGCTTCCGTTGCCGTTTTCGTTTCCGTACAAATGAAATCCCAACTTACAAACAAGTAAGTGTGGTGCGACTTATAAAATACGATCTTTCACACACCAAATATTTGCCACGGAACTGTATTACCCAGAAGTGGGACTTTCCAACATCAACTATGCAAGACTTGTTCTTTAAAACTTTAACAGAGAAGTGGATATGGACTAACGGAGAACGGATCTTGTTCAGCCGGCCAATCCTTCACGCTGTATTCCATGGGAAAGTAGCGCATGAAATGTATTACTTTACAAAAAGCTTTCATTTCTTTTATATATATGAAATCGTTGGGCTTAGCCAGTTGCTTGTCACATAGTTTTTGGCTGCTGTACAAAGAGTTGTCTTTCTTGTTGTGATAGATTTGTCGCGGGGAGGGGTGGGAGTCTCGTCTGGCTTGAGAAAAACAGTGATCGGGGATTTTATCTACATGCACATAAATAATTATAATAATAAGTGCTTTGCCAAAGCGGAAGAGTGAAGAGCGGCAACCTGTGTTTATTTAAGCTCGAATCTCAATTGAAGCTGCTTTCTTGTGGACGGAAACGGAAATGGTAAAGGAAACGTCAACCCCCGTACCCATGGAAATACTCTTTCTTTTTACCATTTGGTGGATTTTTGCCATTTCCGGTTCTGTACACATGAAAGTAAAGCTTTAGCTGGTTGTGGGATAGATTAATTGGTAGAACGCTGGTGCAGAATGTGCGTCCGCAAAGAGGTTCCGTTGTACCATAATTAATTATATTCCATGTTAATTTTTCATTGTTTTTAATACCTTTGCCCTCCGTAGAGAAATACAAACGTTTTTCAAATGTTCCCGGATTCTTCACTTTCGTTATAGTGTCGTCTCCCCACTTATGTAGCGACGGATGTCAACATTCTTACAGCCATCTCCTTCACTGTGTCAGTGCAGCGACCACTTTACTTGCCGAAATAGGTCACTGATTGCAGTGCTTCCCACCACAAGCATTGTGAATTGTACAGTCCCTCCGTTCAGTGCAAGAAGTGGTTATTTCCATTTTCACAAAAAAGGAGATAATCATTTCTTACACCAAGCCGATGATTTTTTATTTACAATTCATCCAAGCTTAGAGTTGTTTGGGTTTGTATTTCAGGACCCGTAATCATAAAGCTGTGTATATTACGTCTGATACACAGGTGTGGCTCCGTACAAGTTTCCAACAAAAACCAGACAGATCTTCAGCTTACGCAAGATTATCGGCGCAACGCTTTATTTACGGCAATCAAACAGTCTTGGAGCACGTCCATCTAATGAAGTGTTCCAGGCAGCGATGGCATCACCATGATAAAGAATATAATAATAACTTGGGCAATATGGATAAGTGTAGAGGGCTCAAAATATTTTGTTTTTCCCTGACTGCCATGATGTATTTACAGGATGAAGGCCAGAAAATATGTTTCATTTTAACTTTGCTTCATGGCATCTCTCCTTGCCTGTACTTGCCCTATTTCAGAATACCCCAGAAACAATAGACCTAAGTCTAGAACAGTGTGTGATTGTTGAGTTTCAAGCGGCATCATCTCTGACTGAGATTTGGGTCTTGGCGTGCATTTTTTTTTGCTTATGAACTCGGTAGCACAAATTGACTTGTCTCCAGTGTTTATGTAATGTATAAACTTGATGGTAAGAGATTAAGTATTAAAATGTTTTTAACAGCTCTCTTGACCAGAAAACGATACATATTAGGGGTAAAAGCCAAATTAGATCAGGTAATGTTCTCTCAGAAGGAAAGGCGTCGGTCCATTAATATAATTACTGTGTCATGTCTTTTGTTCGTGCTTCTTTCCTTTCCTTCAATCTCCAACACCCCTCACCTCTCGTAAGTCTCGTTCTTTTTCTTTCCCTCCTATCCTGTTTCACTCTCACTTCTCCACCTTAGTTCTCGGTTGTATCAACTCCACTTTTTGTGCGGCTGAGAAATCTGACGCTAATCGTTTGAGGCATTTGTACTACGATAAGGAGTTAAAATAAATAGAACTGCGAAACAGTTTGATAAGTACCACAACTCATTTTAAATAAGTGTCAAAGTGTAGATTTGTTATACCCCTTCTACATACTTAAAAGATCTCTAGTTTTTCTGAAAATGGAGGTAGAACAAAAAAGGACTGTGGTCGCGAATTTTCTACAGTCGGGACAAACTTGCTTACGACTCTGCACCAAACTATACTGTGGACAACTGATCGCATTGTACGGAGTTCCAGGCTGATTCAGCACTCTTTGTTATGTGTACGCTACTGTTTCTTCTGTCCTCCATGTATCTCTTCCTTTCTTGTCTCTCACTAGCTAAAGAGTAAATCTGTATAGTTTGCTAAGGGTTGCTGATTAGCGCTTGTAAATCAAACTCGTCTCTGGGAAAAAGGTAGCTTCCCTTGCGTAACTATTTATTCAAAGCCAAGTGACTCGGGAATTTACCTTGAGACTTGGCGTTAATGGAGTTAACGTCAAAACAGTTGTTTTACGGCACTCTTTGATTTGGTTTAGCAAACCACACAGAGGCAGCTAATAACAAACTCAGAGACCTAACATCACAAACTTCAGCCACGAGTTTATGCACTTTCTTTCTTTATGACCCACGTTTCCTCGTCCTCCCTCTCTAGATATCTTTTAAGAATCAACTATTTCCTCAAATACGTGCTTGTGTTCTGTAAGGGTAAGTATTACACTTAAGGTTTGTAATTCATTGTTTAACCCTGTGTTACCCAGACACAGATTGTTTTATCCAAAACTTCTGACGAACTACGCCAAACCGATGTTTAAAAACTGAAATACATGCAAAAATAAAACTATTAAGTATGCAAAATAATATGTAGATAAATTAGAAAACTTTTTCAGAAATAAATCATCGACACCAGGTGGTACTGTGTTTCAAATATGGAGCTTTGAGTTGAGTTCGGAGAGAGCTCGTCACCATGGCAATGGGCACACTGTGCGAGGAAGACAATAGACAGAATGTGACAGAATGAACAGACAGGAGGAGACCCCTACCAGAAGCCCTCAACAACCACTAGCTTCAAATAATGGAACATTGAACCCTGGGGGTTAAGATGATGTTCCTCCGCAAGAGCAAGAGCACACAGAGTTAAATCTGTTTTGTGTGGGTTTTGACTCAGAAAACTTCATTTGAATCAATTAGCGAGAGAGTCTTGTTTCAGTCTGCGGTAGAGCGCTGGATCCAGTTTAACTTCATAGACCACACCCCATATTAAAACCAAAGCAAAACAGACTTGTATCCGTGCGCTGGATCCTTTACTCTACTGCGGTTTACAGTGTATGCACGCGGCAGTGGGGCATCTTTCACGGTACCTGTGAGAGATCCGGGTAGACGGCAGTGGCAGCCATGTTTTATCTGGGTACTTTTATGTTTACTTTTATTTAAGATGTGGAAAGTGCTCTCGTATGCATGATCACAAATACAAATCACATGAAACAACCGGAAGCGTGAAAATGAAATCTGTAGATATGAAAATCAAATATATTAAACCTAATTTATAAATATTCTTTTTCAGAGGCGGATGTCTTGGTAACCTGAAAAAAAGATGTGAATTGAATTATTTGCATAAGCGTTATATCTTAAATTATCTTGATAACCTGTCAAGTGTATTACCTGCTTTTTCCGGGGTCAAAAATATATGGAATTTTTGTGTCCGTCTCTACTGAAAGATGTTAAAACAGTGTGCAGTGAAACAAGAATCAGAATACATGGCATTTTATAGCACGCCACCCTGGTAACGACCAGGGACTAAGCGCTTTACATAGCTACTGAGTGAATCATACACACAGATACACGTACATACGCAGTTACGCGAATAAATTTATTTGATAAGTAAATAGTACGAAAAACAGCAATTTTTTTATGCACTCTGGGATATTCAATATAAAAAGATGGCTCTTCAGCTAATACTATAATATACAGACTTTTGTAACCGGCAGTGAATAAATATGAAAAACTATCAATTCTATTTTCACAACAGTGTACAGTATCTTCTAGCATGGGCAACATCACTTGACATTTCAGACTACATTAAGTATCGGCCGCAGTCTTCGTCAAACGGCCAAAATGTTTGCTATGTACATGGCGTGTATACATCAGCTAGCAAGTTAACTTTATCTCTGGACGCTTGCTGTATTTAATGATCACTTCTTCCGTTTACATGTGTGTGTTAGTGCAAAAAAAAAACAACAACAACAAGTGGCCGTAAAGTTCTGGAACTGTTTTATGCGACAACCACTTATCATTTCAAAATGAAGAAAAAAAAATCCCACTCTCCCCCACTGTTCCCCACACACACATAATTATAAGGATCGTCTCGACAGAGAAAAGCCAAAGTGAGAAAAAGACAGGGGTATACGATTATTATTTATCTGCCCACAAAGGAGATTCAAGAATTAATTTTATTATGCCAATGTTGGTGGGAGTAATTATGTTTCAAAACTAAAATTTGAAAAATTTAATTTTATCCATTTGCCGAAGAGCGGTTGGAAGATGAAATCGAGGACGTAGAATTAGGTGGAGTGGAACATGGACGGAAGCTACTTCGCCCCGGATTTGCGTTTTGCCAAAGAACCATCCCGCAGATTTTTATGTGGTAGAGGAAATTCAGTTTTACTGTACTGTTAATTATTACGCCAGGTATGTGAAAGAAAATAGGTAAATGAGGCCGAGACGGGGGTGGTGACGGTGAGGGCAGGTTGAGAGGATGGAGGAGGGCGGAGGTCGTGAGAGCTGAACTCGAACAGAGCAAAATGTATACGAAAGTAGAGGAGATCTTAGCTCACTTGATAAGAGTTAAAGGTAGGAAGACAGAGGAAAGGAAGTTTAGAAGGATATGGGGACCTTAGTTCTTGTTTGTTCCAACTCCACTTTTTGCACAACTGAGAAACTGGACGTTAAACGTTTGCGACTTTAGTATTGTGAAAAGGAGTTAGAATAAATGGGAACTGTGAAACAGCTTGATAAGTGCCACACCGCATTTTAAACATGTGTCAACGTGTGCATTTCCACATACTGAAAGATCTCCAAAATGGAGATGAACCCAAACAAACAAGAACTACTATAAGGTGGCGACAGATGATTCATGTTCCCCAGTTTTTACAAATTTTGTTGTTTTGAAATAGCACTCTTTTGTTACGTCAGCTTCACACACTGGCAAGATCAAATCTCTGAAGATGATTCCAGTACCTTTCACAGACCGACATTTTATCCAGCTCTCGAACGTCAATTGATAAATAATTTCTATTATTGATAATTTCAAAAAAATGTGAAAACAAGATGACAAGACAACGAACACGCAAAACTGACGAAGAAACTGTACATAACTGAAATTTGTTCCTATCTCATATTCATGAAAAGACAGACAGAATTAGGGGAGGGGTGGAGGTGGGGGAGATAGCCTTAAATAAAAACAGACGAACCTTGATTTTCAATATCAGGCTGGCCAATCCCATTTTAACTGAAAGGGGGGGGGGGGTGATACAGATATACAGTAATTCGCAGCGTGAGACACTCCTCAATTAAACCAAGACCAGACATTCTGGAAAGATATTGGATCCAGGTATGCCGTAATCAGGCCTAAATAACACTGACTCCAGGTGAGGTAATATTTACAAGTTCTTGAGTACATTTGCCCTGTAGCTTAGCGCACGTGTAGTTCGTTCGCTCCTGTTAATGTGGCAACAACATTTAGCGATGATCGACGAGAGCTTGGCGTTGGACGTAGAATTGCCAGAGTGTGCAAGAAATCTGGCTACTGGGAAAGGGATTCTGGGTGACACTTAAAAGAAAAAGTTGAAAGAATAATCGCATTTCCATATTTTCTCCACGACTTATTTCTTAATGGCATTGTGTGGACAGTTAAGTATGGAGCTTTGCCGATGGTCATGCCAGTTGAAAGAGAACTTACTGTAACGTAACAACAGCGGCTACTGAAAGACTCATCATGCGAGGGAGCCCGTTCTGCGTTGGAGCTCACTTTTCTGTTTTGCATGTACTATTAAACCGTGGTTTACTGAATAAACACACATTTTTCTCTTTCCGTCTTCTTTATCCTTTTTACTGACCTGTTCCTATCCCTCTATTCCTCCTCCTTTCATTTCTCTTGTTCGTTAAATCCTCCCATTTTCTGTTTGTCTTTCAGTCTTTCCAACCTGTTTTATTCTTCCCTTCTGCACCCTTTTTTTTCATTTTCTTTTATAGCCACCCCTTGTCATTCATTCAACTTAGTAATTTCATCGTTTCTCAAATCGCTAGGCACTCTGTGTTGTCGTGCCAAAGGAAATTCACCAAAGCCCTGCAGCTTGCCAGTTAATTACTTTTTTTAAAGAGAATATGTGGAATGTACAAACATTAGATCTGCTTCATTTGCCTCCCCTGGTTCAGGTCTTGAGATCCCACCTTGGTGCAGTGCCCATTTCCTCTGTCTCAATTTGCTCGACCCTGCAAAATGTCCGTGAAACACTGGGAGGAAACACTGTATGTAATCTGCACTACAATGCGCAAAATGCCCATCCTTTAACCCAGAAACAAGCTTTTTTAATGAAAATAAATTATGGGTAGAACATCCTCCAAGGAGGGGACTTAAATGAGCATTATACCACAAAGCATACCAATTTTTCAGTTCGTTTCGTTCACGGAAATACAGGTACGCCCGGCCTTGACCTTTCTGTGAAATCGGGATTACTGCAGAGCGTAGGAGAGAATTTTAAAAAATATAACAAAATGTAGAACTTAACCGCGTAATTAGCCACATTTACGCACTAGAATCTTGTCCTAAAACCAGTCACCAGAGAATATTATTATTTTAAAATAGGTTAGATCCGAATGTGTTTGCTTTTCGAGAACTGGATGAATACTTTCTTGCCGTACTGGATATGTGATGGAAACATTAGCATATTAAACTTAACAGAGCTACGGGCTCTTGGCGTTATCAAGACACACTGGCCACCAGTTTGAGCAGTCCTGGACCAAGAAATGTAAAAATTAAAAACTGCTTTAGATTTACAGTATGCATGACGTATGATTCTGTAAATTTAACTTAACCCAGGGATATAGAAATTACTCTATGGAAAAGTTAGCTCAGTTTTAAACATCTGAATCCCATTTGTGCAATCGTATGTGCAACAACTTTTGAACTTAAAGAAAAAAGACACATTTTAGCCATTTCTTTTCCTTGTCGCTAACATGCTATTCTCTCTGTAACCCACCCCCCTTCCCACCCCATTTCCTTTCTGCTGTAACTGTAACCCTATCAAATTACGTTCACCTGTATCCCAACCATGGCCTCCATGGATAATGTAAGTGTCTCTGATGGTCCCAGGTTTTTTCCCTGTTTAAAATCTGGCCTTGGTATTACCACGACTTCTGGTATTTCGCGAGTTCAACATTGCTGGGAATGAATAAGGGTATTTTCAGATGTCAGCTGCGGCTTGTTGAAATGTTCGCAGGGATGTATGTTGTATGGAGCGGGTGGCGGCTGGAGAGGTGGAGGGGGGGAGTAAGAATGATTACAGGACACCAAGTGCAAAGCTTGTCATCCTCTGGCTTCCCTTTCCTCTATCCATCCCTTATTTTGTCTTCAGCATCCCTTCGTTCACCTCTCCACGGCCATCATTCATGCCGCTTTGGTTCACAAACAAGAGCAGTAACCCTGGTGTAGGGAGTTTGTTTTCTTAGCCAGTTCATTCCCCTGACAGATCAAAGATGGCCGAAGATGTTAATCAATGGGATTGCTTATTGTCTCAAGGTGTTCCTCCCGTCGACAGCGTTGTGAGATCTTGTCGAGCGGAGCCATGGCCGAATTCTGTTGCCCCCCCCCCCCCCCAGTTCCACACATATTATAGGCCTACACACACACCTCCGCTCCACTTGCTCCCACAGGTCCATGTAGCATGTCTTCTAGTTCTAGCCTGACCGTCTTACTTCTTCCACTTTTTGAGTTCAGCACTTTCTAAATGGCGTTTCGGTCACCCCCAACTGTGAAACAACCTAAGCGCACATCTTTAACCTCCCTCCATTTGTTCCCTTCTTCTTTGTTTTCTTCCGTCATTCCCCCCCCCCTCCTCTTTCTCTTTCCTCCATCGTCGGCAAAGTGGGCGTTATCGTGCCGGGGCACCCTTAAAATCAGAAGTCCTCCATCGTCGGCAAAGTGGGCGTTATCGTGCCGGGGCACCCTTAAAATCAGAAGTCCTCCATCGTCGGCAAAGTGGGCGTTATCGTGCCGGGGCACCCTTAAAATCAGAAGTCCTCCATCGTCATTCGCCCTGGTATTGTATGTCAGTAGTGTTATCTAACCACGACAGTGAACGTTTGCAGTTGTTCGGGCCAATAGAAAGCATATTCATTGCGAGAAGGATCTACCGAGTCAAAATTCAAAATTAGTCTAAAAACCCACCTTTTTAAAAATCTCTTTCAGTTAGGAAGTCTCATTCCCAATCCATGTATTTTCTCAATTCACTTTATTTTTGCTGTTTTATTGTTTCATTCCTGCCTTATAGTATATTATGTGTGTGTGTCTATGTATACAATGTAATATGTCTAGCAGAGAGAGAGAGAGAGAGAGAGGGGGGGGGGTGGGAGCGGAAGGAGAGAGAGGAGAGAGGCGAGTTGCATTTGAAGAGAACAAGACTTTATGTAAAGCGCGTAGATCAAATGGTTTGGATTGGGCGCTACTTAAATGATCTTCAGAACTAATATTATTATTATTATTATATTGCACTACGGGTAACATGAGACGAGGTGCAATCGTGACATACTGATGGCGCATTGAGTATTGTGTCCTCACAGACACTGTTCACATATGGACATCACACAATGTGCATGGCAACCTTGCATCGAAAGTGAACTTTGACGTGTATCCTAAGAGTTGAACAGTAGCGGACTTGAAACAGTTTCAAGTTACTTCAATGTAATGTCAACAATGGAGAACTCGAAAGCCAAAAATTTTAGATGTGGAGATGAAGATCCCTCAGGTATAGGACTGGTTTAGATGCAACGATAAGAGTTTGGTTTCGAATTGCCTGAGATTTCCTCCTATTCCAATCTGACCTTGATATTTTCAAGACTTTACGACTTCTTAACTTTAACATTGTTGGCAATAAAGGGTCTTTTCGAGGTCATGTGTGTCTTGTTGACATGTTAATAGGAAAGTATGAGGGAGGGGAGGCACTGGAGAGATCTTTTTTTTCTGATGTTCTCTGCCCTTGGCGTTTTCGTCTCGTTAGTCTAAGTTTTTCTTTTCTTCCCGGTCCTTCCTGGTCTTCTTCCTCTTCTTGTAGTTCTTCTTTAGCTCTAAGCAGGGCTGTTGTTGTGACCCTGAAAAGGGCTGTTTTGGACTGGCTCCAAAGAGATGGTAACGTTTAGCTGCAAGACAAGGAGGTTTCTCTCGAAATTCGGGATGTTGGAGGGAGGTGTGGGTGGGTGTTTTTTCACAATTCTAATTTCGGCCATCGTCGTAACGGGAGCAGGGCCTGCCTTAGAGTTCTTATTTATCCAACTCTCTAGTTTGAATTCAAACAAATAACTGTAAGATGTTTGGAGCGCCTAGCTACTGAATGGGAATATTTAGCCCTGGCACGAACTGAGGATGTCACGGAACTTGTGCATGGCTACGGGGTGTGGGATGCTGAATAAGATTAAAAACGTTCACACGGGTGTTTACGCCAATACGGAGGTACGCAGTTTGGGCATGTGTGTTTATGAGTATACGTGTCTGCCTAGGTTCTGTACTCTAGGAGAGACAGACGAAGAGAAAGTTAAAAAAAAAAGAGCAATTAGCTGCGGAGAATGAGCTTAATTACTTTTACATGAAAAGAGTGTGGGATGCTCCGTTTGAAATTGACATTCTGCGTCATCGGCGTGAGGCTGCGGGTTCACCTGTGGGTCTTCTGGTCTGGCACCAGAGGGGTCACACTACTTGTGGAGGTGAACGTGAAATTAACAGATTTACTGTAAGCTGAGTCTTAACATTGATGAATTCAAATACAGGTGTGTCCACGCCGCGTTCAGCTTCTATAGAGGAGGATGGAGGAAGGCGTATTCCATTACAAATATTAGATCAGCTATTTAGATTCATAAATGGGAAGCGGGTGGGATGTGGAGGGGGTGTGTTTGAATCTTAATATGAGGCGTTCAAAGTCCGAATGGACACTGAAATGGTAGGGGCTGCGGATTGAAGTCTCTTTCTGTCCTATCGTTCTGTTATATTCTCTCTGTCGTCTTACATATTCCCAGCCCGGTGTGACCGCTGTCGAGTCGACATGCTGTCTCCAAACTGGAACTCCTCTAGACCATTTTCACTTCCGCGGTACGGTTGTTTGCGGGGAGCCGCACGGCTTCGCTTTTCCAGTAAAGCACCGTGAAGGGCAAAAACCTCCACTTGCCCAAGTGTCCAGAACATAATCGATCGTGGCCTTTTGACTCCAGGAGACCATCTCGGCGTGACGTGGTCTGGTTCTTGCTGCACATTCTACCTATAGCAAAAGGCCACCCCTCTAGCCTCGTCTTGTGTGAAGGAAAACGATGCATTTTTATGCCAGAACCAGCACGTAACCGGTTTGTACAGTTGGGTGCCCAACATGAGGATGGCATCGTTCGACTGTTGTCCACCACTTTCTGCCCTACAAGTGGTTTTTCGTGGGGCACGCCGATATTTGGTTTGCAGATCACGTGATATGGAGGACGGTGGATCAAAACGGTCTTTAACTTTTAGGTTTAGACTACTGTTGCTGATAATTTATTATAACCGCAAAAAATGATTATACAGTGAACTATCATGCAACAATGGTTGTAATAATTTCGCGGAGGCAATTCTGATCTCTCTTAAATTAAGATTGGTTGTTACTAGCTAATTTCTGGTTAATTCCCGAATAAGTTGGTGTGATCATTTCCCTGTGGAAAATTTTTAAGCGGCCAACAGCTAAAAACGTAATCCTTTATTTAATTCTAAGGCTTTCAGAAAATTCCCCATGCAAGCAAAATCTCACCTGGTCTATTCGTCAAAACCATCACTTCCTTTTGTAAGCTTCGCCTGCGTTTTGTTTACTTGTAACTCTTTTAGTAATCGTTCCTCGCGGGACTGGAGGCGGAGTGCTCGGGAAAAAAGAGGATGAGGGAATGAGAGTGAAAAAAGACAAGGACGGGAAGACATGAAGGGAAAAAGAATCAAACGTTACTTAAACAGATGGATGTGGTGAAGAAAACGCTGGTATTCTTCCAAAAAATCTTTTTTTTTTCTTTTACAAGCAATTGAGTAGAAAACACGTGGATCAGATTAAAAAAAAAAAAAATGTACATTTCCCAAGTTTATGTGACGAAAATAGAATTTGCGCTGCAAGACAACAGCCAAAATGTTTACGGTGGGTTTGAAATTAATAAACAAACAACAACACAAAAACTGCACAGTTCATTCTTATAACAAACATCGGTCTATGACATTAGCAGGAATTTCTCTTCATATAATTATGCCGGCATTCTATTTTAGACATTAGAGCGTTTAATTATGCCCGAGAATAGATAATGCGTGTGTGCCTCGGAGTGCAAGTGAGTGTATGTGTGTGTAAGAGAAAGAAAGAGAGAGAGAGAGACACAGGGAGAGAGAGAGAGAGAGACACACACAGAGACAGAGAGAGAGGAGCAGAGAGAGAGAGAGAAAATACATGAGTTAGTGAGTTGGTACATCATTCAGCCGATCAGATTTTCAGCTCGTCCTGCTAGTAATTTCATTGATTAGCCTTTTATTCGCCTGGTCAGTGGGTGAAACAATCAATTATGGAATTTTGGCATATGACCTAAATACACCAAGCTTAGAGCCTGGCAAACCTCAGAGTCCTCACGACACTTCTCAATTTTTTTTGTTGTTTTTGACATTTTATTGATTCTTTGCATGATATTAATTTAAGTGATATTTTAAGCTTTAAGTATTGTTTCCTGGGTATATAATCTATGAGGCCTTGACGAAATATTATAGAAACCATTTAAAAAAAAAAAAAACTGGGGGCCCCAGCAAGGCTATGCAAATTTGGCAAAAAGATAAAGTTGTATGTAGCACATCTATGAGGCCGCCATAGGATAAATGCGTAATCAGCAGATCAGACACATTTGAAAATAATTTGAATTTTTCACTTCCAGTACCCCACAAATATCTTGCTATTAAATAATTAAAAGAAACAAGTTTTCATTTTTTTTTTTCATTCGTGGCTACCCAAGGTTCTGATTTGGTAAGGCTCTTTTCATGAGACCTGGTGTAGCTTTTTGACAAAGGAGGCCCAAGCTTCAAATACCTCAGACGCTCACCATGTGTAAATCCGGTACTGCATACAATCAGACACTCAATTTTGGCTATAGAAACATTTTTCTAGTGATTTTTGAAACACGGCCACCGGCAAACACTTTAAGCACTTGGAGTTCATTGTAGCAGCTGTGGCCCACATCAGTCAATGGTCAGTAACTCATCAACTGACCCATGAACAAATGTATGTCAGCGCTTGAAATTAGATCCAAATGTTCGAAACCAATGTTCCCTCTAAGTTGCCAGAACTCGAGGGTTCGAAGACGCTGTATTGGTACCGCGCACATCAGAAGATTGCTTCTCATTTTTAAAACTCGACTGTTTTGGCTTTGAATTTACAATAGTTTTGCTCACAGCATCAAAACATCCGCTCAGTGGTTTGGATAAATCAGAGGGTAAGTTGTTCCAAACGCTTGTCTATTGGCCATTTGGAGATTTGCTTCATGGAATGTAGTCGCGATTATGGTGAGTGTTGCGCCTTAATTGTGATAGAAGAGAATGCGAATGTAAACACAAGACAGGAAAATTAACCAAGTTTGCAATCTCTGACACTTCCGTTAAGCCAGGGAAAGTAAACACTCTGAAGAGAATGTTATATCCAGTTTTTACTTGGCGTGAGTAAATCAAAAGATAAACCTGCACTTTTTATTTTTTAAAAATCTGGCAAATGGATAACTGGAGTGTTTCATAGTAGGGATGCTCACATGTTTGCGTAAGCGAGTTATTTCCGTCCAACGCTTCATTTCCAGGCGTTCATATGTCCAAGAATGTCTTTGCTATGAGGGATTTTTGTACCGTTGTTGGTTCATTCGCCTGGATTTGTTTGTTGCAATAATTCATGTTGTTGATTAGCATTTTTTACGCCGTTTTTGTTATGTTTGTTGGACCGAAGACTAGAGATTCATCATTTGCTATGGTTGGCAACAACATCCATAGGCGTTGCCCAAACATTCTCCGACAAACTATGTATTGATAATGCTTAGAAATGAATTTTAGCAAATAGAACATAATACTCCAATGATTCTGATACCTCGTCATGTGCAGACATGAATAATTTGAAGTATATTGTAATTCTTTACAGTAAAGTTTAATTGCAGGAAAACTGAGATTAAACTCTACTATTTGTGCCAAATGATGAGCTTAATTCTTGTTTGTTCTTTCTCCATTTTCTGCAAACCTGGAGATCTTTTAGTACATAGAAGAGGTATAACAAATGCACACTTTGGCACTTGTGTAAACTGCGTCACGGCACTTACCAAGCAGTTTCACAGTTCCAATTTATTCTAACTCCTCATCTTAATACTAAAGCCTCAAACTTTTAGGGTGGAATTTCTCAGTTGTGCAAACTGTGAATTCGGAACATACAAGAACTAGGTCGCCAAAAGACAATTATGTCCTTGATATGGCAAGTCTCAGCGAGATTTTAGGATTTCTTGTTCATTTTGAAAGGGCCATAAACTGAATACATAGAACGTGTGCTGAATAACTCGATGTGTGCTGAGGAGATGTTACGTTAAGTGATCGTATCTTATCTTGTGGTGCAGGTAATCGTACTATCAAGTTCCAAACTGAGAAAAAAAACAACAACTCTGAGTGAACAAAGAAGACAATGATAATGAAAAAGAGTAATCAGCCAGGATAGTATAAAATAGCGATGGATTGACAAACATGCACATAAAACGACAAACAGATGGACAGATAGAACATTGTTGTCAGTGGATTACAGCAGTGAATAATCTTTTCAGGTTGAGATTACATTTGTCTGCAGTCTTGAGCCAATCTGTCATGTTTTTTAAAGTTCAAGATGTGTCGCTCTTTCAGGCTTCTCTGGAAAATCCACCCCTGGGGGTATGTGCCCCCCCCCCCCGCACTTCACAACCATCCTTAATCTCCCAAAGCCTTGCATCGAGCATCCGGCCTTGACCCATACTACGCCTAATATCAATGAACAGATCTGGCAGGGATGTTGATCACATTGGGTGGATGTTAACCATTGTTCACCACTGAAATCATAGTGTGCACACTAAGCTATTAAGCTTACCTTTTACGATGCACTCTTTGTATCTCAGTCCGATTGACTTGCCATTCATTCCACATTTCGGGGCATACGGTTGGTCGTGGTCACTGGGACCTGGACCTCCCCAGTTACAGACTGAAAAAGAAACAAAATTATACATATTATTATCTTACTATTGATTTTGGAGGGAGGGGGGCGGTGGACTGATATCAGGACACATTGAACATCTGACAGAGCAGGAAAAAAGAATACTAAATACTTTCACACTTTACACTTACAGACTTGTGACGATTTTAATATGCTTATACATATACATCATAAACAGTATCCGCATAATTATTTTGAAGTTGTTTTGGATTTCATTCTGCACGGACAGAGCAAAGAATGGCACATTAGTAGACCGCATAACCTTGGTACAGTCATGTTAATCAAATGTCGTGTTACATAAATATTTCAGTTGATTGTTTGGTGGAACTGAAGCAGCTCCTTTGATTTATTTTATCTCTTTTTGTAAGTGTCACGAGTGGAGTGAGCGAGATTCAAGGATTACGGGGGCATGGAAGTGTAGGATGGACTCACGGGATAGTGAGGCTGCTCACTTGTATTGACTTCTGTTAGTTAGCGTGGAAGCGTGCAAGACGTGAGTAAAGTGAAGGCGATGAGGTAAATCTTGTGTAGTGAAAAGTCACTGCAAGTTAGGGACAGACGTGAAGAGAGCAGTCGGGAGATTGTTGTGTGTTTTCCAGTGATGACTGGTAGGTTGAACTATGATTTATAATTATGATGATTGATGTACTATATTCTCCTATGACCATGATGTAAATAAGTTATATGTGAGGAATGTGAAAGTCATTGATTACTGTGTATAGAGATGTGCGCAATGAGCGATAGATGTAAGTTCGGATCATGGATTCGTAGCGAGTCTGAGTGCTGTGTGGTACGGTAGAGGTGTGTTACCGTAAGAGGTGTGGTGAGTGAAAGGTGGACTATTTGTGTACGCTTGATAGTTCGTAATGAGTGGTGAAGTGGATAGTAATTGTATGGTGTTATAGAAATGTAATGTTATTCTTATAGGTGCCGGGGTCGGGCAGAGAAGCCACCCGCGGTGAGCGGACTTGTGCCGGGGTTGGGCAGAAGGCTACCCACAGGTCTGCCTGAGTGAAGCTGTCGCGCAGGACAGCGGGAGCACATGAGTCGTGGCAGTCTGGCCACAGACAGGGACGTTGTTATTGTCCATGTGCTATTAGGATGTTAATGTGCCATTGAGAATATAATGTGCTATTGAAATATTAATGTGCTATTAAGACCTCGAGGGGAGATTGAGATACGGAGATTAGGTTGAGCAGGAGCCAATAAGAGAGGCCCGCAAGTAGTACATATATAGATGTGAAGCTGAGGCCAGAGCATATTTTAGAAAGTATTATCGGGTTGTGGACCCGGAGAAGAATGAATGTTGGGAATGCTGACCATTGAATGGTATTTGAATTGAGTTACTGTAATGTGTGTAATTGCATAGATATCTTATTTTTATATATAATAAATGTGTGAGTCTGGTTGGTTGTTCTTTTAAGTGTTATACTTGTTCGTTCGTGATTGTTGTCCTGTCATAATTATTACATTTCCCAGTCTGGGATTTGTGACAGTAAGTATATTTTTAAAAAAATAAATAAATATCCATCATCGTAAGTATATGGGTTGTTGATTTTAACCTCTGTGCCCCTTTAACAAATTGCAGGCGTCTAGATTACTTTTTGAGAGTAAGACGAAGCTGTGCCTAACAAGACCGGTGGCTAGTTTTGGGGATCTTAAATTGTAAAAGCTTACAAAACAACAACAACAGAATGTAGAAAGTTTTGGATAATTATGCATGCAACGGATGAAGAGAAAAGGGGGGAAATTCCCAATTAAACAGGCTCCACGTACATACTGTCTAGACACACAACAATTAAAAGGGCTTTGTGGTTTTAAAGATGTATTTTTCAGCGCGCTCAGCATCAAACGCCTTCGGAACACAAAGCTATTAACGGCAGGTATTTTGTAAAAAGTGAGTCACAACAACCTGCTTTGAGACAAGGATATTAAAGACGTTCTGCAGCTTTCTCTGCCACAGCTAAAGACGTCTAAAGCACGAAGAAAACAACAAAAACGTAGGTAACCAGAAATAGAGCAGATTTTTTAGAAGGGATAACAGATCACCTGTCATAATTTATTCTCATGTCCCATAACTCGTGCAGAAACAGAGCACAAAATATGGACACAGGGGCAGTAACCCTCCTTTTTTCCCTGGTAATGAGCCCCGCCATTGCCAGACTTCTAGACCGAACCTCTTCGTCATCCGACAAGCTTCTTTAGGCGGCAGATGCAATAAACATGTCTGTGTCGCGCCGTTTATGATTTAGAATATTGGTTACTGACACCAGATTAAAAGTCTACTTTAAGATTAAGGGTCCAAACAACGTCTAGCGTAAGGATTTAATGCAAGATCTTCAACCTAATTGGGTCTTTATATATCAAGCTATGAAAAACAGGCAGCTGTTAAAGTATGCGGTACGTGACAAGGAGTACTTTTGTTTCAGTTTAACGTCGAACTGAAAATGAATTAGCTGGGCAAAGTGATCTTTCGAATAAACAGTTTCTTCTTATCTGGCATCAAGTGTCGAACTTTCTTCTTTTGTACTCAAAATTCCATTCCTCCCAGGAATTTTTGGGCTAACCATCTGTTCAAGAAATCTCATATTACCTGTGCACTCTTTCATTTTTTTTTTTAACATCATAGTGTGGGGGAAAACAAATTCCTTTAGACCGATGGAATCTTCGGAATAGCATAGATCAGTCTTTGATCATTTCGACACAGGCTCTGAGCCAATCCTTGTATATAATTTTTGCGGATAATCAAGTTATGATGTAGGTTTTGAAATCTGGGGTTGCTAAATGAAAAGCCACCAGCGGAGTAACTTTTTTATGGGATCATTATAACATGCTTGCTATGTTATAGCAAGCATGTTATAATAGGTTTAACTCTAAACCTATGCAGATGATTTTTAATTGTTAGACTATAGCCAGATTTAAGTGTAGGAGAAGGTTGAGTTAAACTATAAAACATGCAACCATACCCTTTTCTCTTCCTCTATCTCCTAGTCCTACTCTTCTACCTGACTATCGCTATTTGTATTTTAACAAGTCCACTTTCTGAGTATCTCTTCGTCTGATTTTCTTAGAATATGGAACAGAAGAGGAGTCCATGGCGCCATATAACACATGGCAAGCGAGTTTAATGAACCAAACAGCACAGAATAGTAAAATCTATAAGTTTATAGAAAAGTGACATACGGAAACTGGAAAGAGAGAGACGGGGAGAGAGAGAGAGAGAAAGAGAGGGAGAGGCAGACAGACAGATAGACAGACGAAAACGATAGAGGATTGAGGAGAGTGAGAGATATTCAGACAGTGAAAGGGAAGAACATTTATATCAGTTGATGAGAGATATTTTTACAAGTGCAACTAGAACTTACTGTCAGCGTAAACATTGCTGGGATAGGTTGGTTTCTGTTTGGTCTGGATGTAAAATGTTGGTGCTCGTTTCTTCACTTGCTCATCGCTGCAATTGTACGTGGCCGGGCCGGGGCGCTTTTCTGGACAGGTCACATTATGTTGAGATAATCCGAATCAATTACAACAACAACAAAACTATACTCTTTTAAAACGCCCTTATGCTGCAAGACTCCCGTAACTAACACTTCGAAAATTTTACAGGAGAGAAAAAAAAAGAAAAGAAAAACTGATTTTCTTTGGCATAATTATTGCCGCCAGCAAATTCTAAAGACAATGGACTTCATTAGTGCAATATCGTTATTTATAGGAATTGAGCCACGAGCTTTTGACACAAGGTGCGCCATTGATTTTCAGACCCAAAGAACGGAAAAAAAGTTTGATTTTGGCCAAAAATGTTAGTTACGGGAGTCTTGCAGCAAAGCAACGAAAAAAAAATGTGTGAAAATATAACAATATTAATTATTACAGTTACTTCAGAAATGTGATGAAATAATAGTATGGTAAGGGTTTTTTAAAATAGTTGAAGGTGGAGGATTTCGAAAGAGCTAAGAGAGCCTTTAATCTAAGGCCTTAACTTTAGAGTTTAAACCAATCAAAGTTCTGTCTTTGAAATTGACACCATGGGGATCATTTTTACATCCATCGTAAGTTAAGCTTTGTTTGGCTAAACCACTTTACATTTACTGTTTCCACCTCATTATGGCGCGTCATTTTTAGAACGAGCGGATCAACATCGATTTTCTCCGAAACTGTTGGTTGGATTTATTTGAATTTTTTTTTTTTTTTTTTGCGTGAACTCATATTTAACTCTAAACCTATGCAGATGATTTTTAATTGTTAGACTATAGCCAGATTTAAGTGTACTTTAGTGCCTGAAGTCTTGTTCAATGAGTATAACGCATCTTTTTCCCGTGAACATACATTTTGGTGTTTAGCACAGTTTAGTGCTGTATAAATGGCTTTTTCGTGAGTCGGACCATTATTTATCTATATTTTACAATGCGCACAGAAGCAAAGTCAAAACCAGGCTACAGTCTAATCAATAAAAAAATCAGTGCTATTAGGTTCAGTGTGAAAAATGAGCTCATGTAAACTTTCATGTAAATCCTATAGACAATTTTCGAGAAAATCTGTGCTGATCCCGTTCAGTCTAAACAAAATGCAGTACCGGTATAGGACTTTTAACCTCATTAACCTTAGATAAGCTACGGCTGACTGTGAGACCTTAAATCATATTTGGCTGCCCTCATAATGTATTTGTTTGGCTTTGGGTACGGGAAATGTTGTAGTTGGAAGGATAACCACGAAATATAACATTATGGTTATTATAATTATGTATGTCAAACGTCATAAAATATTTAAATACAAAATTGCAAAGAACTGTCCAACCTTTTAAGAGAAGGTGGTCAAAATCACAATTTGCGGGGTATAGTACTATAAAAATGAGGAACAAACTAATGTCTTTTAACGATTAAGACACCCTACACAGAGGTGCACCGGTCTGTCTCTCCACTGCCACCAGGGATCCTGGTATGATAGAAAACAGTGTTTTAATTACTAAGTTCAAGTGAAATGCTAAATGCTTTACCTAGTTTCGGTTCGAACCATCTGTATTTCATAGTATACCCAGGCTCATCCAACGAGAAGCCGGCACGGTCATACACGGGGCCTGGGCCAGGAACTACAGGAAATGGGAAGATCCTTGTGATAATTGATGGGCGGAACTCAATTTGACAAGGCTAGGATAAAAACCTGTTGTTGATTGGTGGGTAGGTTTGACTCGACAAGAAATGGGCGGAGTCATTATTTTTCTTCCGTGTGGGGGTGGGATATCAAATTGTGTAATTTGTGACGTTTAAGCAAAAAATGAATATGTGAGTAGAGTCATTAGGATGGTGGCATGTATGAATGAGAAAGTTTGTGTCCCAGGTCCTTGAAAAAGACACTGCACTCGATGAATTATACACACAGCCTTTAGTTGCAAGGCCGATTTGAGTTTTTCGGATTCAAGGCAGGCACAGCTATAAACACAAGGTCCGTGATACTTTAGCTAATAGGCCCGACAGAACTTTCAGACTTCCGACAATTAAGATATACCGGACTCAAGCTGCTTACAAACACAATCAAATTGTTTTCGTTAAAATTGTTAACCATGGAGGGACCGGATGCTTATTCAGAAATTAATTAACAGTCCTAGAGTACTGATCTTTTCCATAAACATTCATCAACATTTTGATCCAAAGGCCTGTCTCTACTTCACGAATGCCCGGAAGCTATTGCACGGACCCAGCTTAGTTCCGGAACGTAAACAAAGAATTGAGTCATACTGCCAGTTCAATGTATCTGCTAAAGTCGTTCGGGTAACGGAGGTTATGTGGGGTTCATCGAGCTGCAATGTGAGACAATCACTGACACCTACGCCTGTGTTGGTGGTACACCTTTCCGTAATCTGATTAGTTGTTGTAGCTGAGCTTGGATTTATAACTGCCGATTGATGTTGTTGTCTCTGGTGCTAGTTCCGGGTTGCTGTTTGTGTTATTATAATACAGTTCGTTTTCCAACTCACGTTCTGGCGTACTGGTTATTTGATGGTTTTAGTTTACGCCCGCCTTATAATTATTCATGGTGAGATCTATTTAACCCTCTAATGCCCAAACATACATTCTCGTAACCAACATATCAATTCTAAGTCTTATGAAACATTCAAAATGGTCAATTGAATGCAGAAATATGAATGCTCATCATGGAAAATCATTTATCTTGCAGATAAGTTCAGAATGGTTAGGTTCCACCTGTAGAATATTTGGCCCCGCTGAAGTGTTTCAGATATGGCATGCTGGGCACTAGAGAAATAATCGATATCTTTAACAGTTTGGAAATTATGAGTGGAAACGTTTTTGCCACATGCTTGTCTGTACATATCTCTATGACATTCTTATCAAAGTGTTGAAACGCTCTCTGCTAAAATTGGAAAATTATTGGTACGCTGGGACATGAGATGAAGCTGAGTTATTCTGGCTGATGATGATGATGATGATGGCGCTGTTTTGGTCTCAATAGCAGTATTGCTGGCAGTCATTTTACTTCCCTTAATGATAGTGCTGGAAGGTGTTACTGTTACTGTTGTCTTTGTTACTAGTCTAACTTTTTCATCTTCGTCAGTACCAACATGGCAACAAACAAAACAACAAATACAAAAACAACCAAAATGATAGCAAGATTTATCTGCAGTGATCACCTCTAAAACTACAAGGAGACCAAAAAAGCCTGAGTTTTACGTCCGTCTGGACAAAACCAAATGACAATGGCAGGTTTGATTACCTGAGTTTACGTTTTAGTTTCATCGTGCGGGGACATGTAAACTGGTTACTGTTTGAAAACCTTTGCTCTGGAAAGTCTTTGGTCTCTGAAGTTTGAACAGGTAGAGCACTGATTCTCAAACCGGGGGGGGGGGCGCACTTGGCCCCTAGGAAGAGGGGAAGGGGGGATTTCAAATCTAAGGGTAGGAATTTTAGCCAGGGAGAAATTTCAGTCAGAGGAGGAACTCCAAACTGGAAAGGATTCTGTACACTGCGTATCTATTATATATTTCAGTAACTTGAACCCTTTGGCATGACTAACTGACCAAACTATACATTCTTCAGGCCTTAAATTTGGCAGGAAGGTGCCAACTGAGATAAGGAAGATGATGGCTATAATTAAAAGTTGTTTACTTCAAGCTTGTATTTTTTTAAAAATAACAATGTTTATTGCTATGTAACATCTGTATTTTTGCATCTTTGTTTTGTAATATATAGTACCGTGCATGTCACAAAAAGTAACCGTATCAAGCGTTCAGTTTGGTGCGTAGTGTTCTGGTGCGCATGACATCTGAAGCAAGACTGTAGTTTATTACTTTTATTATATGAGAGAGAGAGAGAGAGAGGGGGGGGGGGCACATGATTGTTTATTCTGGGCCTGGTAGGTCATCTAGTATAATATATGTACACTGTGTATAATATAATATATGTACACGGTGTATATAATATTATATGTATACTGTGTATATAATATATGTACGCTGTGTATATAATATATGTACGCTGTGTATATAATAATATACCGAATGAAATATCAGTATACACTGATTTGGGCATTAAATCAAATATTTTAAGGTTTATTATCCACTTCTTTCTTTCTTTTGATTGCAGTTGATGAAGAAGTTTAGTTTCGTAAATTTTTTCAGTTATTACCATCGTAAAAGTATAAAAGTGACAGAATGTTTAGATGAAACATTAGACTGGAAGAGGAAATGAGGAAACTTTTGAGGGCATTGAGGAGAAATGTTGCCTGGGACTCTGAGAGCCATTGACGTAGAGAGAAAAAAATAATGCACCGTTTCTTTGGTTGTCAAGGTGGCTGGTTTGTGTTGTTTATTCAGGGTTGACGAGACAAGTGCAACATCAAGGGGGTTGTCTCACCGTCTACCTCTTAGTGGTTGATAAACAGCAAATTGGGGGTGGGGGGGGGTGGGATGAGGAAAGTTCAAAACAAATTGTTTTCCGTTTTCTTCTTTCTTTGGTTTTCATCATGCTTTATGTTGACAGAAGAGGATCGGGGTTCTTCATCTGACTCAGGTCCCTCCACAGCTTATCGGAAATCTGTGTCGCCGAGTTTTCCAGCCGTGCTTGTGCTGTGTATCATGTAGTCAGATCAGTGCTAATTTCCATCTAGGGGCCGCTAGCTATGGAAAAATCTGAAGTAAAGAGCGTCCACAGTAGTGCTCTGACGTCTACGGCCCAGTGGATCACTGGATCCGGAAATCTGAATCTGATTCACCACCTCAATTATGGGCAGGGCTTTGGTCTCCGAGTCCAGTTTGAGTCTGAGTTTTTGTCAGTAATCTGGGATCCCTGCGTCATTTTAGCTTACCTATGAAGACAATCTGCCTATAGAACTGACCACAAAGTCGAGGTCACTCAAACGACGAAATGAAATAGTATTTAATTTGTTCAGTGATTCTTTACATGGAGTGTCGAACAACAAACGTGCGGAATTGAAATAATTTATTTTTTTTAAAAATTATTTCAAGGAGGACTAAAGACTCAGGATTTAGAGAAGCTGTGGGAAGGGATTCCATTCGTCACCAAACTGTCTGTAAAGAAAGCTTGTTATCTCCGACACTGTGACGTGTTTTGTAAATGTGTGTTTACGAAGACAGTGGCAGCTTATTGCAATTAGACATTTAGGGCTTCTGAATCGAGTACATTTTACACTGTATAAGCGGATAGTTTCAGTCGTCATTGTTTGTGAGGAAACCTTGTTGTCCCCGACGTTATGACATCATTTGAAAAGTGACAGCTAGTTCTGCCGTCCAAAGGCAGAGCGACATAACTAACAATAAGGCCTTTTTCTATTTCATTGACTCTATGAGCTTGCCTCACACTGAATTATGTATGTCAAAAGCAAATTCACGCATCTGCTTCCGAAATAGTAATTCCTACCGTGTAAAACCATAAAAAAAAAAGCATCCATAAAGCCATGACCTGCACATTTTTGTGTGTTTTTCTCATAACTACGAAATGAGCAGATACGTCGCTCTGCCTTTGCATGGCAGTATTGCAGTTAAACTTACTTAGATACTCAGGGCTTCCGAATCGATATACTTATTAAACAATAAAACCTATATTACAATATGCGGCTGGTTTAAGTATCATTCTCTCCTTCTCCCCCCCCCCCACCCCCAATCCCATTTCTCACCATCCCCGTTCCCACAAAAGGGGAGGGGGGGGGCAGGAGCCTTCTCTATATAAAATGACGGTACCTGATTTTGGGCTAAATGAAAAGTTTAGTAAGAAAAACTGTGCCAAGAAAATTCAGAAACTGGCGATGAGACCAAACTGGCAGTTTCCTCATTGCCAGCATGGTCTGGTCGGGGTATGGGGGGGGGGGGGGGGGGGAGTGAAAGAGGAAGAGGGGAGGATAAGAAATGCAGGTGGATTAGGGACACGAAAATATGAGAAAAACCCCGAACTTCCAACATGCCTGCACCGGCCGGGTTTTGAACCCGGGACTCTTGGCATGGTTGGTGACATTAAAAAAACAAAAAACAATTTGAAGTAAGAAAACCTGAAAGTAAACGTAACGGTAGAGGAGCTACAACCAAAAAGTAAGGGAATGAGACAGGTGGTCTGATAAAACCAGAAAGGTTCCTCTGACCAGGTATTATGATTTTGACCAATCGTTGCGTTTTCCATGTACCGACCAGGAGGCTCCGAAGTCAGACCTAACAATAACGATTACACAACGCAGGCTTTCAGCACTTTGCTGGAATGAAGTTTGGTTCCTGGGAGGAGTTTGTTCACCACCTTGAATAATTACCGTTAGCCTGGTCACAGGAAACTTTTTACGATTAGCCTGACCACCTGGTGAGAGGGGCCTCATCCGAAAACTGAATTTGTAGGCCGATGTAGTCGGGGTGAGTTGTGGATATACAAAAGGCTTCGACTCACTCACAGGGGTTTTTAAGCTGTGCCAACTTCTTGCTCAGCGGGGCTTTGGGAGCGTCGCCTATAGTGCTCTTGATCTTGTAAGTGGCTGGTCCGGGCACGCCTGTGGAGCCGTAGAAGTTATTGGTGATGGGTTTTACCAAAGTTTATTTACGTAATGATTGCCATGAGGAAACAAAGACTGACTTGGGCATGAAATGACAAACAGACAGACCAATAAACATATATATGAACGAAAGATGTCTGCATCGAAAAAAGCTTAATTTTTTTTACTATATCCCCCCCCCCCCCCCCCCCCAAAAAAGCAGCTCATCCCAAAATAACTCATTACCCATGTCAGTATGGTTATTTGTGTGTGAAAAAAATACTACAGTGAGCAGAATGAACTTAGTTGTGTCCCATAGGGAGGGAGAGGCGTTTCGTTGGATTTTTAAGAGGGGGGGGGGTGGGGGTGCTGCGGGCCATGAGTTTGTGGAGAGGTACATAATGTGGGTACCTGGAATGCAGGACCGCATACCATGATGTTTTCGCCCCAGCAGCCCTGCGCCTTGACATGGATGGCGAATTTTCTAGTTTTATTAAAGGACCCTGATTGTATTTTGTTGTACTTACAGAATTTCAGCTCCTGGCCCTAAAAAAAAAACAACACACACATTGAAGCTCATGTAGACAGTCCAATATTTCTATCCACAAGTTGTTACAATGGCTCTATATGTTGTGAGTTACAGTGAACAGGCAAATATTTATGGCAGCGCAAACATCCACGTACCCTCAGAAGTGATTGCCTTTCTTTGGCTGCCAATTGACCACTTTGGTCCATCAAGCTTCGGTCTGGTCATGTATCTCTGTGGACCTATAGAGTGTCAATTAGCAGTCAAATCTGTGAACAAATACTCATTTGACCCTCATTTGTATGCTTCGTGGTTTTTCATTTCATACACAACAAGTCTATTTTACCACCATTATTATTAAGCTTCATCTTTTGGTATCCATTTTTAATTATCAAATTTCATTTTATTTTATTTATTTATTTTTGTATCCTCTGGCGTTTGCTAAATATACTTGTATTTGTCCATTATGCCATTCTATGTGCATCACATATAATAAACATTCATTATTGGACTGAGCGACGTGACAGATGAAAGGTCTTTGACTGCCCTCTATAGGAATCGCCCAATTTTGAACTATATTAGAAAGGCGTAAAGTATTATATTATCATATTATGTTCATCTTGAAGAAGAATTTAAACTTTTGCGAGAGCGAGACCTCATGAGATCTTCGGAGGTAGGAACCCTCTATTGGACACGACTAGTGTTTCGGCCTTTGGCTACTTTACATTCCATGGGAGCCACTCCCAGGGTCATGAACCTAGGTGTTCTCTTGGGTGGCAGTGGTAGTTACATTTGGGATCTTAGTCACCCATTGTGTCACACGGCCATATTAGTTTGTGTTCATTTTGTTTTTTGGCTGTTGTTACTCGTACGTACGTCCCTCAGGCGTTTTGCGCTAGGACCGCGTACACAATACGTACCGATCCCTAACCCCGACCTTATCCTCAACCCCAAACCTTATCGAATCGCTAACCCTGTCCCCCTACCCTTTCAACCAAAAAACAGGAGGAAAACTAAATATAAATCTGAAAGAAAAATTAATTTAAGGCTGTTGTTAGCATTTCGGGAGGAGCTCTCGAGCTCTGGAGTCACAAGAGGCTTTAAAATACGTACTCCTAGAGCAAAAAACAACAACAACAAAAAAACACAAAAACTTGGGGGGGGGGGGGGCGTGCGTACAAGCAACCTGGATCTTATTCTGAATTTCAAAAGGGGTCACGTGGCGAGTAACGTTTGGTAGCTCACGGAGTCAAGTCTGGGGGTTTTGTCTCGGTTTTAGTGCCAGATGTGGACCATATATGGGACCTGGCGCACTGGCGAGGCCAATACGAAGATTGACCCACTAGTTTGGACGCGTCAGAACTGTCTGGAGTCAACTGGCGGAAGGCGAGACCTCATGCATTGAATCAAAATACTCGCAACAAAAAAAAAAAAATTTACTCAGTGTGCCGTTAGCCTTAAAAGCCAAACTTGATACTGAGGACCTGCCTGATTCTTTCCATGTATTAAATCGGTGGTTCTCAACGCGAACGATATTCCCCCCCCCCCCCCACACACCCAGGGGCTGATTTTGATTCTAGGGGGGCGAAAACGAAGGAAAAGGCGAGTAGGAAGTGAAAATAATGAAGGGAGGAGGGTGGGGGCGGGGGGGGGCAGGCGAAAATATGCATGGAGAACGATTTAGGGGCAAATGCAGCTCAGCCACTGGCTTGTTCAACAGCAGGCGTAGATCAATGTTATAAATAGAAAGAGCCCATGTTATTTTAGTGCATTTGACAAAGAATGCTTTTTTTTTTCATAATGAATAATCAACATGCCTATTGTCATAACAAAGGCTTTGAAAAAAACTTTCCATCATAACCTGTGCGTAGTTTGTCTTCTTGTGAAATGGTATCTGTTGTGTTTGAATTTGGGGTTGGGGGCGGTGGGAATGGCCAATAAAATAATGTTTGGAGCGTAAGGAGGGAGGGCGATTGTCTGAAAATGTTGAGAACCACTGTGTGAAATCACAGGCCTACCTGGACCAGGGGTCTTGTTGGAGACCTTACGCTGCAGTCCCAAACTCAGGGGTTTCTGTAGCCACTCACAGCTGGAGGCGTTGTAGTCTGGGCCAGGGATGCGTGGATCTGGGCAGACAAAAGCCACGAGTGAGAACTTTCCTACCACCAGTGTCGACTGGCAGCGAGGAAGTTTTCTGAACAAAAAGTGCTTGCCATTCTGTCACATCCCAAATGATGGGCAGTCCTGGCATTATTCTGTATTTGTCTGGATGTGATTAGGTTTTTTTTTCTTCTTGGGGGGTGGGGGGGGGGTGGAGGTGGGTTACGTTTCACGCCTCTTGTTATTATGAAATGATGGGGTAGCTTCTGAGGCGCGACGGTCCTGCCTGCTGGCTAGATGCCACCCACTAGCTGCCATGATTGACTGAAACGATAACTTAGGCATAAAACACACTGCAACAACATCAAAACTGCCACTCCACGTTGAACAAGCCGTCAGTGGGATTGTGGCCAAGTGTTTCGGACATTTGATTATTATATTAAGCTCAATCGCCAGACGTTAAAGGATTATGACACCTGATCCCAGATCGACGGCGACCTGCATGGTATCCAGTGGTAACAGCCATGGCTGCAGGAAGTTTTGCACCCAAGCATTGTGACCTCACGGTTGAAATGTCAGTGCAGTTATCTTTCATCGCGGATGCTTGATGTATGCTGAGAGATAGTCTGGCATAACACAAGGATAAACATAATGCCTACTTTTTTATGCCGAGTGGTTAAAGTAAGATCAACCTTTTTCCTTCTTTATTCCTTCCCATCCTCTTTTTTTTTTTTTTTCATAGATTTCTTTTCTTTTCTGTTTTCGCTGTTTCTGTTGTCCTTGGTTTCAGAAATGGTTGTGATGTTAAGTCGGAAGGAAGCGAGAAAATCCGTTAAAGCTTAATAATAATAATAATAATATATTGCATTTATATAGCGCCCAACCCCGTCGATGACAAGCTCTGGGCGCTTTAACAAACTCTTACACACACACACACACACACGCATACACAAAAGAAATTCAAAAATATTTACTATTGTTGCTGCCGAAAAACACCCAGCCTAGTTTGTCTGAAAGAAATGGGTCTTCAGATGGCGTTTGAAAGAACCAATGTCATTAATTTCCCTGGTTGTCTTTGGAAGACAACACAGTATTTGTCAAGGTAAACTACGCAACTTGTTGCCAGTTTCACTCTCGGAAAAACTTCACCGCTTGTTTATCTTCAGTTTGTCTGTTAGTGAGGAGAGAAAGCCCAGCAAACTTAGATTAACAAACCACACCTGCACCTCGTAAACTTTTCTATATAAGACCCAGACTACTTTCTAATGATGTAAGGGTGCGCTACACTGAGACCTGCTGTCTGGGGAGCAGCTAAGAGAAAAATCGCAGTCAATGAGTTTTTCATGCCACTCGGAAGAAAATTCATGAAGAGGTAATTTACATTTAAATCTTCAGGTTACGTTTCTTTCGAGTTTGAGTTTGAGTTTAACAGCGCGTCGGCACCATAACGGCCACTTTGCGCCTCTCACGGTTTTTTCCTTGTCTCTCTTTGGGCTAGTTTTCAGCCCTCAGTTGCCTATAGGATCAGATAAAAGTGAAGATAAAGATCTAACGGGAAAAGGCTCGTATTGAAAATCTAACGAGAAATGCCACGTACTGTAAAATATGTCTATATGACTTTAGTAAATATGATAAAAGTCTGTTAAATCAACTTGTAGAGTTCGACACGTTTCAGAAATGACAAGATGCGTTGCGGTCCCACGTCGGAGAATAATTCTTTCATGGATCCGCAGGCATAGTGTCTTCTTCCGATATGCATGAAGTATCTACATTCAGTTAAAATATGTTACATTCCTACTATGGCTGTAGTTTCACGAGAAGAATCGTAAGAAAAATTGAATAAAAAAAGATCATTTCATGGCCATGGCTGGAAAGGTAAAGATAGATGAATTTTGTTTTGGTAAGGCAAGGCAATCATCAAGGGCCGTCCTGATATAATTGTGGGCCCTTGGGCAAAGCAATAAGAATTTCTTCCTCGTTCCAAAACCCATTGTAAGGGTAACCACAGAAAGGCCACCGAATTCTGTCACCGAGCCACTAGGCGCTTTAGGTGAGAAGAATTGCACTATATAATTTCAACAACTGTACATAGAGCCCACTTAGATTCGGTCCTTTTATATAGTGCAGTTCTTCTCACCTAAAGCGCCTAGTGGCTCGGTGACAGAATTCGGTGGCCTCTATGTTTGTACCCTAAATTTGCATGCATGGGGCCCCGTTAACCCTTGGGGTCCCTGGGCAACTGCCTCGTGTGCCCAGGCGTTAAGACGCTTCTGGCGGTGACCTTCAGTAAGACAAGTTTTGCCATATCAAAACGCTGGTGAGTGGCGAATTGTTTACGCCACACCTACAAAAAATTAAGGCAGCATTTCCTCTTTACAACGTGTTTCATCTCACACCACACTGGATAAATGCCTCTGGCAGATCTTGACACTGGGAGAAATGATAATGGCAAAAATAACAGAAAATGATGCTGGAGATAACAAGGTAACCTGACAAGCAAAATAAGCAACGCTTTTAAAACTGCAAAGTTGGGATCAGGTAACTGAGCCAAAGTAAAACCCTGGTGTTGATTTTCCTTAAAAACTGTAAGATGGTAAAATCAGAGTTAAGAAGTTGTTATGTTTATGTAGGATATCTGCCTGCAGAATGTTTAATACCTGATTATTGACTGTGTGATATACATCTGGTGTTTGACGATTCCCGTGTCAATAACAGCGTGAGCTTGATTTGACAGGAGAAGGAAAGAAAGAATTGTGGACAGGTAAGGAAGCGCGAACACAAAGAAAAAGTATAGGAAGCCTCGTGGGGAAATGGAACGGTTATGAAAAGCAGACAAATAGAGAGAAAGAGAGAGAGAGAGAGAGAGAGCAAGAGGAGGAGAAAGAAAGAAAGAAAGAACAGAGAAAGAGGGTGTGGGAGAGAAGAGAGAAAGCAAGAGGCTGAGGAAGATGGCAAGAGAAAGAAAGAGAAGAGAGAAAGAAAGAAGGAGAGGGAGAAAGCAAGAGGGGGAGAAAGAAAGAGAGAGAGAGAGAGAGAGAATAAGAAAGAGGGAGAGAGAGAAGAGAGGTAGCAAGAGAGCGAGAGAGAAACGGTAGAGAGAGAAAGAGAGAGCAAGAGAGAGAGAGAGAGAGAGAGGGCAAGAGAGAGGAAGAGGGTGGGAGTAGACCGGCTTATCCATGACCATTCCATGTACCGTCCATCAGCTCTACTGAGGTCAGACAGAGATAGCGCTGACTTACCTAAGAAACAAACAGACAGACAATGGCAATAACTATGATAATGATATTGATGAAAAGGGTTTCATTGATTTCCTGATTTCTGTCGCTATAAACTTACCTGGCTGAAATGCCAGTTGGCTCATTAAGCCAGGCATCCTACCGTTGTCCTCAGGCCTGAACCTGATGGAAAACTTGGGACCTTGACCAATTGGTCGTTTCTGAGCGTAGTGCAAGGGACTAGGAGTTTGAACTGGCATGTGGAAATAACGAATGATGCATTACATGTGGTATTGAGCACAGAAACTTGTAACAAATGATACAGTGTAGGTGTGTGGTACTGAGTACAGAAAATTTGTAGCAGATGATACAGTATATATGGTATTGAGCACAGAAAACTTGTAAGGAATGATACAATGTATGTGATATTGAGCATAGTTAAGTTGAAACGAATGATAATGTACTGTATGCGGTACTGAGCTAGAAAACTTGTAACGGCTGATACAAAAAATGTATGTGGTATCGGGCATCGAAAATTTCAGTCTTCTATGCTCAATACCACACACATTGTATCATTCGTTACTTTGAATTCAAAAAGTTGAATTACTCCAATTCGAAAACGAGATTTTCGAAGTATTCACTTCTCATTTATGACAATAAGAATTCCAAATTTTAAACACCTGTAACATTAATTTTTGTCCTCCAGGTTCGTGTGTTTTTAGACACGTCAGTGGTATATAGATAAATTCGTAAGAGATAGCATTATGCATGCTGTACTGTTCATTAGGCATAAGGAATCATGAGATAGAGAGACTGGCGTCACATTGAATTGTCTATGGCGCCTTTATGGAGCAATGTCTAGCCGAAAATATCATGTCGGAGGTCGCTGAATTAAGAGGACTTGTTTCACGTTATAATGTCCATATCTGCATAGTAGGGCAGTAGGTGCAAAAGAATGTCATTCTGGAAGTCGTTGAAATAAAGAGTCTGGTGTCACACTGCGCTGTGCATGACCTTGTCTTCGTTAGACAATGTTTATAGCAGCATAATATATGTGGGAGATCGTTGAGGTAAAGAGACACTAAGATGTCCATAATTGTGTATTTGTAACACTGTTTATAGCAGACTATTATACCGAAGATCGTTGAGACAAAGAGACGATACAATGTACAAAACTTTGTATTTGTGGGACGCTGTTTACATCAGAATTGTTATGTCAGAGATCTTGAGATAAAAAAAAGATTGGTGTCACACTGGAGTCCATGTCTGCGTCTTTGTTGAGCAATGTCTACAGAAGACTATCATGTCCATGGTCTTTGAGATAAAGAAATTGGAGTCACACTTCAAAGTCCATAGCTGTGTCTATGAAAGAGAAGGTCTGCAGAATGTTTTTTGCAAGCTTTTGCAGAGAAATGTCTGCAAACCAATATCACTGGCGTCGTACTGCAGTGTCCGTAGGTGCCTGTTTGTGGAGAAATTGATATCTACAAAAGAATATCACGGGTTTCATGCTGCAATGTGTCCACGGGTGCATCTTTGTAGAGAAATGCCTACAGAACAATAACACTGTCATACACAATGGCTATAGGTGCGAGTTTGCACAGAAATATCTACACGACAGTACCACTGGACCTGGTGTCATACTGCAATGTCCATAATTATGCGTATCTTCGTAAAGAAATGTCTACAGAACAGTACCGCTGGTGTCATACTGCAATGTCCATAGGCATGTCTTCGTAAAGAAATGTCTACAGAACAGTACCGCTGGTGTCATACTGCAATGTCCATAGGCGTGTCTTCGTAAAGAAATGTCTACAGAACAGTACCACTGGTATCATACTGTAATGTCCATAGGCGTGTCTTCGTAAAGAAATGCCTACAGAACAGTAACGTTGATGTCATACTGCAAAGTCCATAAGCGTGTCTTCGTAAAGAAATATCTACAGAACAGTACCACTGGTATCATACTGCAATGTCCATAGGCGTGTCTTCGTAAAGAAATGTCTACAGAACAGTATCACTGGTGTCATACTGCAATATCCATAGGCATGTCTTCGTAAAGAAATGTCTACAGAACAGTACCACCGGTGCCATACTGCAAAGTCCATAAGCGTGTCTTCGTAAAGACATGTCTACAGAACAGTATCACTGATGTCATACTGCAATGTCCATAGGCGTTTCTTCATAAAGAAATGCCTACAGAACAGTACCGTTGATGTCATACTGCAAAGTCCATAAGCGTGTCTTCGTAAAGAAATATCTACAGAACAGTACCACTGGTGTCATACTGCAATGTCCATAAGCGTGCCTTTGTAAAGAAATGTCTACAGGACAGTACTGCAATGTCCATAAGCGTGTCTTCGTAAAGAAATTTCTACAGAACAGTACCATTGGTGTCATACTGCAATGTCCATAAGCGTGTCTTCGTAAATAAATGCCTACAGAACAGTACCACTGGTGTCATACTGCAATGTCCATAGGCGTGTCTTCGTAAAGAAATATCTACAGAACAGTACCACTGGTGTCATACTGCAATGTCCATATGCGTATCTTCGTAAAGAAATGCCTACAGAACAGTACCACTGGTGTCATACTGCAGTGTCCATAAGCGTGTCTTCGTAAAGAAATGTCTACAGAACAGTACCGTTGGTGTCATACTGCAATGTCCATAAGCGTGTCTTCGTAAAGAAATGTCTACAGAACAGTACCATTGGTGTCATACTGGAATGTCCATAGGCGTGACTTCGTAAAGAAATGTTTACAGAACAGTACCACTGATGTCATACTGCCATGTCCATAGGCGTGTCTTCGTAAAGAAATGTTTACCGAACACTACCACTGGTGTCATACTACAAAGTCCGTAAGCGTGTCTTCGTAAAGAAATGCCTACAGAACAGTACCACTGATGTCATACTGCAAAATCCATAAGCTTGTCTTCATGAAGAAATGCCTACAGAGCAGTACCATTGATGTCATACTGCAAAGTCCATAAGCGTGTCTTCGTAAAGAAATGCCTACAGAACAGTACCACTGGTGTCATACTGCAATGTCCATAGGTGCATGTTTGTAGAGAAATATCCACAGAAAAATAATTATCATGTCGGATCTTACATTGTTTCCTGTCGTCGCGATCTCCTTTTAGGGTCAACGTCCGACATTTGCCCCAGCTGATGTCACCGCTGGTGTTGTATTTGTTTGGCGCGGGGTAGCCTTTCTCTGGAAAGAAATTCAAACAGCCTGTCAGTGTCAGTGCCAGTCATTGAGATGTGAACAAGACAGGGGGAATTTTATGATGAACAAATGGAAAAAGTAAGAATTCTAGTTTAGAGACAGCATGTCGGCATGATAACATCACAATGTGCCCCGTCTCTCTCTATTACTCCCCCCCCCCCTCTCTCTCTCTCGCTCTCTCTCTCTGTTGCTCCACCCTCTCTGAGGGATGGAGGGAGGACCCGCTCTCTCTCTCTCTCCCTCTCTCTCCATGTCTCTCTCTCTCTCTCTCTTTCTCTCTCGCTCCCTTTCTCTCTCTCTCTCTCTTTCTCGCTCCCTTTCTCTCTCTCTCTCTTTCTCTCTCGCTCCCTTTCTCTCTCGCTCCCTTTTTCTCTCTCTCTCTCTCAACCCCTTCTCTCCTTCTCTCTGTCTCTCTTTCTCTATCTCTCTCTCTTTCTCTCTGTGCCCCCCCCCCCTTCCGCTCTCTTCCTCCTAAGGCACACCACTGCAGTGGAGAGATCAGAACCCTCTAACAAAAATCCACTCACTGTGTCGTAGGTTAGGTTTCTCCCCGAGGGTAAAACGAGGGTATGTTTTCAGGGTAGCGTTGAGCTTGATATCGTAGTCCGTGGGACCCGGGGTAGGGATATCTAGAGTAATACCAGTGACATATACAGAAATCGTTAAGCTATGTTTACACATGGAGCCTTTAGACAAAGTGACCCGTGATGTACCATTTTCTGCACGAATGCGTGTAAATCGAACATTCATTTTTTGTGTATGACAAGTCATACTCTGTGCTTTTCTCGGCCATAACCAACCTAAATCAATGATAAGTTGAAACAATCTATCTCACGACAGGCGAAGTGCGTAAGTCTACTGGTAGAATTTTATAAAGCCTTGTTCAAGTGATTTGATAACAAAGCATCAGAATGTTGGAGACTATCCATTATTAATCTGCTGACATGCTAAACCAGTGGCTCTCAAGGTGGAGCGTGGAAATATTTTGAGGTGGGGGCGTGGAACTTCAGAATGGGTGTAAGGATTTTTCATAGAAGTCTTCATTTCATAGTGTATTTTAACTCTTTTGCGTAGATAAACAGTTGTTTGTTTATGTCGTGTTGATGGTTTCTCCCCCTCTCCCTTCCTACTCTCTCTCTCTCTCTCTCTCTCTCTCTCTCTCTCTCTCTCGCTCTCTCTCTCATTTTTTTGTTTGGAGTCTCAGTGAGTTAGCCGGCAGGGGCTGATACGGGAGACCAGATGAAAACATAATGGTAAAGATGACAGGAGAAATGAAAGTAAAAACAACTTACAGCAGTTTGAGAGCGGCTTCCCTCCTACTGGCACAATATAGGCGCCCATGCCATCTCGATGTCCTGCATAGGAAACGATGGACAAAGTAATCGATCAGTGACAGAAACAACATGTAGGCTACGATAGGTTCGGTTATATCATGCTACAAATTAATAAACGTTTGCAGCGCACCTTCTGATCTTGCCAGTAAGGCAAGCATTCTCTTGTCAGCTGTCAAGCAAAGCATATCCAGTTTATGTAAACATATTAACTAAACAAACCTTGATCTCTGGGCTGTGAGTTTATGCTCGATGCACGCTGAGAAGTGCCACAAATGTGTGAAAAATTATGCAAAATAAGACATTCGATTGTCTTCAATCTATCCTCGAGATAAGAATTACTGCATGGGTATTCTAGTGACTTCCTAGCCAGCATCTCTCCGTCAGTCCGGCACTAAATTTGTATAAGACTTCCATAGGATGGTAGGATTGCCGAAGGGGTGGGTTCCCTACATCAAACCAACATCAACATAAGTTGCCCTTCTGTACTAACTTTTACCGAAATGAACTTTCATTTGGCATGAAAGGTGGGAAAAAGATATTACTCTGGCTCACAGTTGTGCAAATGGCAAATTGGACTTCTAGACTATCACTTACTAATAATGTCTGTGACCACAAAAACAAACAAACAAACAAAAAGATGAAGAAGATGAAGGGGAAAATATACTGGACATAAGACGACAAGGACACTTCTTGACATATAAAATTCACTCCTTATGTTTCAGTAATGTCGTCTTAGATTTACAGCGATCAGCTTGACACGCTGCATCAGTCTGTAATCTAGTCAGCATTATTTTTATTAGAGTATCAGAGGCACAAGTATGACACCACATTTCATGCTGCCTGGTTGGACGACTGGCGAAATTTGAGACATTATTATATTTGGCTCTGCATTGGCATCACGGTGGTCGGTCCAGGTTAGATAATGTACAATTAAGGCTGTAGATAGGGGACATAGTGTTTTACATAGAAAGCTATAGCTGAACCATGAACACGACCCAGTCTTCTCTGTCTGGCTTAGTAATTAGGCTACGCCCCCCCCCCAACAACATGCTACAATTGATTACACTCACTTGGCCTAGGCGGGCCAACAAATTGATACTTCTTCACCTCTTGGACCACCTGAAAGTAAAGCCAAAATAGGGACAGTTGAAGATATCCAGTTGCCAGGCTGTCATCTACTTTAAAAAAAAGAAAAAAAAAGGAAAAATGCCGTTCAGTGCAACTCTCAGGTCAACAATCAATTCACAGGAGGACTTTAAAAAAAAAATAACGTACAGGTGATAATTTCATCTTTTTGAGGTGCAGAAGTTCATTATGACACTTAAAAGATACTCTGAAAAACAAAATGCTGAAATTCGAACAGCTGATTCATCGCGCTACATCCAGCTGCTGGAACAGCCGTGGGAAGGGCCAACAGTTTTCAATCATAAATCTGTCAATGAAAAATGGAATCTATCTATGAATTGCTTAAATGCAAATTGATTCATATAATAATGTCAAATATCAGTGGTAACATCTGTAAAAATGCATAGGCTTACTGACTCCTTGCATTGGTTTCATAAACACAATTTTAAATCCGGAGGTTTCACTGTGTCTTTCTGCAGTGGAAGAAAGAGACATTATTCATGTGATTAAAATGTATTATTGTTATAATTCATTTCATTTGTTGCTGTTGTTTTTAGTTACGTAACAGCTGGACATGCGTCACGCATGTATTATCTGCGGAGGTCTAGCGAAAAGCCGTATTAGATTATTCTTCTAATAGAATTCCAATGTCCCCTCCCCCCGGTGATATCCGAAAATAAATAAATATGCTCTAGTTGGTAATTTCATCCTTAAAATCAGACCAAAGTTCGAGAATATTTAGTTCTTCGTGATAAGATATGGTATTTCTGGAAACCGAAACTTTAGGTCACAAATTTTTAGACAAAACTGGGCCTGAAGTTCGCATATATTTAGTCCTCATTATCAAATATGATATTTCTGGAAACTCAGATGTGTTTACCAACATTGATAAACCGCGAACACGTGCATTTTGGCGCGGTAGTTGTGATGTCACGTGAATCAAAAGCTCAATTTGTGTTATTTCGTCCATGAGTGATTAACCGCTGTCGGGAACAATCCTTTAATGTTTCAGTTCACTTCAGGGACGATCAGTGGCGGACCTACATTTTTGGGACAAAGAAGCTTGAACTGTTGTGGGGCCCGTTCGCAACTAGATCTAGTAACAACAGGGCAATATCCAATCCAAAAAATTTAATCATGAATAAAAATGTTTCCTCAAGGCCCCTCCTGGAGTAGGCACCTTAAAGCTTCAGCTTTATGAATTTCATAGCAGATCCGCCACAGGGGACGATGGAAGAACGAAAAGATGAAGAAAAGTTAAGATGAAAGGGATGAAAACGAGGATAATGAAAGCAGTGGTGATATTAGAGTGGAAATGACGAACAGAAGAAAACGGAGATTAAAAAAAAAAAGAAAAAAAGAAAAAGGAAGTCATAAGATGAGGAAAGTGAGTAAAACAAGTGAGGAGAATCAAGCTGATGTGATTACCTCCCTGCTCTCAGTAGCGGTGCCGGCGTAGGAATCTGAGAGACCTTCGTGCCAGGCCATTTCTTGCAATGCCATCTTTTCCTCCTCACTCAGCACATGTATATCCCCAGCTGTTGGCGACAACGATTAGAGGCGGTTTAATTTCGTTATTATTATTACTATTAATTTTATTATTATTTTTATTATTATTTATTTTTCGCATCTTAACGTGACAGTTCCGGGAACCGGAAGGGCAATCTGCAATTCATTTAATGATTACTCCCTCGTGACCTAAATTTATAATGGACATTCAGTCGAGAATGTCTCCTTTGATATGTCCTTACCTGAACAATCGGTTTTAAGTGAACAGTAACAGTTGTCTTTAAGTGGACAGTATCAGTTGCCCTTAAGTGGACAATAACAATACTTGTCTTTAACTGAACGGTAACAGTTGTCTTTGAGTGAGCAGTAACAGTTGTCTTTAAGTGAACAGTAACACTGAACATAGCAGCAGTTGTATTTAAGTGAACGGTAGTCTTTAAGTGAACAGCAACAATTGCCATTAAATGAACAGTAACTCAAGTAAATCTTGTCAAAAGCCCCAGGAATGTTGCTTTTCTCAACAGCTTCCGAAATGTTCATAAAAGTTGCAGCTTTAAAGCACACATAATATTTTCATCTCCTTGCGTCAAATATCTTAGTGTCATATTTGATAATAACATTTTTTTTTTGTTGACTGCCATGATATCACAATGAGTTGAACAAGACTTTGATGTTCTGCATGTGAAACAGTTGAGTACAATTTCCTTTTCGTTTCTGATTCATTTGTACGGTTCTTTCCGGGGGGCTTTGTAACATACATTTTCTCTTTTCTGGCTATGTTTTAACTAGATCTAGTCTAGATTCTAGGTCTACGTTACTCCTAGATTTACTTACAAGACCGCCCTTTAATTCTTATCAAAGACATCTTTCAGTTTATGTGTTGGCTGAAAATGAAGATTTCTCTAACGGTAGAGAAAACAAAAGTTAAAATTGGCTGGTCTGGAAACGACAGAAGAGGAAAATCTTGGCATGAAACAAAGCAATGTCTGCTCTGCCCACTTCTGTCGAGTGAATTCTGCGTCTCGGTCCATGTAGCATTTTTTTGTTTCAATATTTTGTGCTGATGGGTGCCCCGCATCGTGGTGCGCAATGCCAGGCGAAGAGCTTGAAATCAAGTAATGATATCGTTAACATAGTACGTGAAAGATCCATGTAACAGAAGTGGGTGCCTTGATAAGGTGAGATTTGGTGCAAAGCCTATTGAAGCAATAACCCGCGTTGAGACGTAAATAATCACACAAAAATAATACGCGTGTATGCTGAAATTAATGTGCACTGGATACACTTCTCTGTTCACTACCCGAGCCATAAGCGTCCATCTGTCACTGTTGTGTGCTAGTGCCTGGGCCTGGGCAAAGTTCCTGCCAATCCACTCAATGATGTCCGTCCATCTGTCTTTTTATTCTCTCTCTTCCTCTTCCCCTGAACTGTTGCCCTGAAGGATGGTCTTGGAAAAGCCCCATGCCCTAGTTACGTGTCAAACCATTTCAGTTGTTGTTTTTTTTTAACCTAGTGGACAGCAGGTCGTCATCATAGGCCTATATATGGCCTTTAGCGTCTTTACAGACGGTCTTAGCAGCTAGAATATTCACTTTCACTTTGACTGACAGCTTCTCTCGTGGCTTATTCTACCAATGTTTGACCCGAGAGTGCGATGGCAGTGATTGCAGGTCAGTCTTTTGGGTTCACTTTGGCGAGTGTTTTCATTCCGCCTCTGTCGTTTTGTCAGGTATGTTTCTTTTGCCTTGAAGTCTATTGCGAGCGTGCCACTGCGCAATTTTTGTCTCCATCTGCTTCGATCACTTGCAAGGTTCTCCCATTCATTGGGGTCGATGTTGAATGCTTTCATCGTGACCTTGCAAGTGTCTTTGAATCGCAGATGTGGCCTACCTCTGGGTCGGTTGCCAGTAGCAAGTTCCCCGTAGAGAATTTGTCTGGGGATGCGATCATTTTCCATACGGTGGAGATGTCCAAGCCACCGCAGTCTTTTTTTGCCTAGGAGAGCCTGAGTTGATGGAATGTTGGCTCGGCTCAGAACTTCGATATTTGAGATCCTGTCTTGCCACTTGATCTTGAGAATTTTGCGTAGGCAGCGCAGGTGGAAGGAGTTGAGGGATCTTTCATGTTTGGAGTAGGTGGTCCATGTCTCTGAGCCATACAGCAGGGTGCTTAGGACGCAAGTTTGGTACACGAGTACCTTTGTTTTGATGGTCAGCTTGCTATTGTTCCACACCCTTTTTGAGAGTTTGCCAAAAGCTGTGGCCGCCTTTCCTATTCTGGCATTTATTTCAGTTGTTATGTCTGTGCTACCACTGATGGTTGAGCCTAGGTAGCAGAATTTTCCCACTTGCTCCAGAGGAGAGCCATTCAGCATGATTGGGTTGGAGTTTCTCAAGCCTTGTGTCAAAACTACAGTTTTTGAGACACTGATCTTTAGCATGAATTTGTCACAGGCTTTGGCAAGGCTATTGATGAGAGCCTGGAGCGTGGTTTCATCGTGGGCCACGATTGCAGCATCATCTGCGAAGAGGAGCTCTTGTAACATAATATGCTCTGTACGAGATTTTGCTTTTAGTCTGGCAACATTAAAAATGGAGCCGTCCACTCTGGTGTTAATAAGTACTCCACCTGAACATTGACCAAAGGCATTCTTGAGTAGGGCTGCAAAATATATACCAAATAAGGTAGGAGCAAGAACACATCCCTGCTTCACACCGCTGTTTACAGCAAATGAATTGGATGTGCAGCCCTCAAAGTTGACACATGCCCTCATGTCAGTGTGGAAGGATGCAATAAGTTTTAGCAATGTTGGTGGACAGCCTATGGATTTAAGGACTGCATACAGGCCAGATCGGCTTACGGTGTCGAAAGCCTTTGTTAGGTCCACAAAGCATGTTATAAGCGGCCTGTTTTGTTCTTTACATTTTTCTTGGATTTGCCGAAGTGCAAATATCATGTCAATAGTTGATCGTTTGCTTCGAAAGCCACATTGTGTTTCTGGTAAGACTTTTTCCGCCAGTTGTTGAAGGCGGCAGAGGATGACGCGAGCAAAAGCCTTTCCAGTAATGCTGAGGAGGGATATGCCTCGATAGTTGTTGCAGTCGCCTTTGTCTCCTTTGTTCTTGTAAAGTGTGACAATTTTGGCGTCTCTCATATCATGTGGTATCACGCCTTCTTTCCAACACTGCAGTAACAGATTATACAGGTGTGGTAATAGTGGGCCTTTTAGGTCTTTTAATACCTCTGCAGGAATGTTGTCACTTCCTGTGGCTTTTCCAGCAGACAGGTGGTCGATTGCATTGGAAAGCTCGACTAAGGAAGGTTCAGCGTCAAGTTCGGCCATTATTGGCAGTTTTTGGAGGTGTTCCTCAAAATCTGGTGGAATATTTTTCTCAGTTGAATACAACAGAGAGTAATGCTCTACCCACCTATTCAGTTGTTCATTTTTATCTGTGATGGGTTCACCATTTACAGACTTAAGTGGGGCGCTTTTGGTGATGATTGGCCCAAGGGCTACTTTCATCTGACTAAAGGCGGTTTTCATATCTCCCTTTTCATTTGCCTCTTGTATGCTGTTACACAAGTCTGTCCAGTATTTGTTGGCGCAACGTCTTACCTCCAGCTGAAGTTTAGCTTTTGCATTTTTCAAACAAGTTTTTGTACTCTGATTGCAATTTTTGTTATACTCATTGAAAGCAGATTTCTTTTGCTCAATGAGAGGTAGGAGAATTTCGCTGTTCTGGGCTACCCAGTCGTTGTTTGAAACTTTATGCTGTCCAAAAGACTTGATGGCACAGTCATGAATTTTTGAACTGAGAGTGTTCCATGTTTCATCTACCGAGTCACATTGGGTGACATTATCCATGCTTTCAGCAAATAACTTTTCAAATGACTTTCTATTTGATTCATCTCTGATTGCTGTTACATTGATCTTAGGGATTGAAGGGGCTTTTGATCTGTATATTTTCTTGGCCGAAATTTTGATTTTGCTGACTACCAGTGCATGGTCGGTGTCACAGTCAGCACTGTGGAGGGAACGAGTTATTTTTATACAGCCCAAACTCTTCCTCCTTGAGAGAATAAGATCTAATTGATGCCAATGGCCAGACCTGGGATGGCGCCATGATGTTCTTTGGCATCTCTTAAGGTCAAAGTACGTGTTTGTAACACATAATGAGTTTACGGAGCATAGCTCCAGAAGGCGCTGCCCGTTTTCGTTGATGTTGCCAATGCCGAAGTGCCCAATGCACTTTGGCCATGCGGAGTGATCTGCTCCCACTCGAGCGTTAAAGTCACCCAGAATTAGCAGGCCTTCGGTGAGAGGGATGTATCATAGGCCTAGATAAAAATAAATAAACAAATAAGAATCCGAGCAACTGATTCGCTCCTATGTCGGGACAGCTAAGCTATTGTGATGTTTATGTTTTATGTACATGTATGTCACCAAACTTGTAACGTCGTGCAATGCTCCGGCGCCATTTTGGGTACAAGTACATACTTCATGTAGTTAGACAATTTAGAGAAGCATAAAATCCTGTGACATCGAATGAAACCAATCCGAATGCTTTATGTATTTCACCCATACAGTGATGTAGAAAGTTGTGAAGTGCATCGCCGTTATATTAGGTACGAATTAAATGCTAATTAAATATGAATTCATTTGATATAAGAGCTCTGAGAAATGCAAGTTCTTTTTTGTCAGGTGAAAGAGAAACCAATTACATGCGCCTGTTTTGTTTTTGTCGGAGACGGGTCTCTTTCATAATTAAGCTAGAAGGTTACACCAAACAACTTTGAGTTGGAGTTTGAGTTTGGGTTTCACAGCTCGTCAGCACGATAAGGGGACGTTCAAATATAATCTTACACCTTTTTGGGGAATTTTTGACCCCTCACCCCCATTACACTTTTCTTACATTTGCTTCTCTCTCCCCCCCCCCCCCCCCTCATCCCGTAATGTTACAACAATACATGTAATAATTATACATTGCACACGTACTCTTTCTTACAAATCAGGGAAAAATGAGACTCATGTCAAAGTCAGTGTCAAAATTGCCTTAAATTAAGCATCAACAAAGGGGTTTTTCATAATATAAATGTCATATTTCTAAAAACAGGGGCATCTGCTGAGCTATCTTGAAAATCCGGGTCTTGTTCCTGCTCTTTCTCCTCTTCCCTCACGAAAGTGTAATATTACATTGGTTCAAGACCCCCCCCCCCCCCCCTTTTCCTTACACTTTTCTCCGAGGCGTAAGATTGTATTTGAACGTCCCCTAACGGCCATTTTGCGCCTTTCGCGGTCTATTTTGCGTACTTTATTCCTGTTTGATATTGAGAGCTTCATCAATTTAAATTTCACATGTGGAATTAAACAGTTCCATATATATTTCATTACACTGATTTCATTCTCAAAAGTTGTCTAGTATGAATCTGAAAAGAGTTTTGTACATGTGTACATTTTTTTTAAAAATCAAGTTGTAGATCTTAGCCCCTTTCAGGAAGAATAAGAGGCGCTGTCGGGCCACGTCAGGAAACAATTTTTTCATCAAGCTGTAGGTTCAGTTATTTCGACAACAAATTCATTTTCAAAGGGCAACAAATTTACTTTAAGATCAACCCCGGGTATCATCACTTGTTTCATTACTTACAAGGATACCTACAGCGGCGTAACCAGGCTGGAGAGGTGGGTACCATATTTAGGGTCAGAAGCGCAATTTTTTTTATGGTTATGTCAAATTACGCAGAAATTCCGCTTCCCAACATTTCTAGGGACACGTTAGAATTTTAAACAACGCAATTCTTTTTGTTGTAATTCCTATTTTAATTTGCCCGTGCGCCATCAACCACTGTTACGCCTTTGGCTACCTAAGACCGGAAATTTGCCTTAATAATCACAGACATGAAAGCTGATCTGGCAGATAATGGTGACCAGTTGAGTGCAAAAAAAAACCACCAAAACATGTAGGTTTTAAAATCACCTCCTCCCACACATGGCCGCTACCGAGTAACAAGAGAAGGTCTGCTTCACTGCCAAGCCTATATTTTCAGTTATTTATCCAGTGTTTGTCTTGATATTTCCGACTTCCTTGTTAATGTTATTGTCTTCTGTCGAGTCTCGTGTAGGTGTTGGAATACTATCCTTTGTTGCTTATTATTACAATTATTAACTGTGATCACGACAAGCAGATATAATGGATGCCTGTCACTAATAGCAAACTGGTGGGTCGGTGAGTTTGATTTTATGAAAAGCACATCCACACGTTAATGGTCACACTGTGATTGTGGTAGGAAAAGCAAGACAACAGAATGTAACAGAACGATAAGACAATACGACACCCTATCAGAAGAGAAGGACAGAATCAAGAAGCTGAAAAAAAAAGAATAAGTACATGTATAATAGAACATGAAGAACGGTTTCAAGTACAGCAAGTATACCATACTTTATACGAGGACAGGGATGTCTATCCGAGAGAACAAATAAGTAAGGAAATAACGACGAAAACAGAAAAACGATATGGCAATAGGAAGAAAACACATCGCTGAAGATTAAAAACAGCGACAAGAACAACAACAACAAAAAGAAGAGGTGGGGGAGGAGAGGAGGTTGGAAGAGAAACAATAAAATTACAAAGGTTGCCATTAACTTGACCCTTGAACCTGTCATCTCATTACAAATCTTCACAAAAAAGTTCTTACAGTCTCATGCCACCTCAGTTTGATGTAGGAAATCCGCCCTGCGGTAATCTTACAAATCCTACAGAAATCCTACGTAACTTTACATCGGATTGACGTAAGGATGGCTGCACGTTGAGAATTAGAATTTCGCATGATTTCCCACTCTGGCCCTAGCGCGCTCGCACACAGGAGAGGGGGTGGGGGTGTCAATGTCATAATAGCTGCTACAGAGCACTGCGGGTTCAACTGCAAAGTCATTTTCTCACAACGGTACTATAAAACATGCTCACAGTCACATGAAAGTCAACAAAATTTTTGGAAAAAACTTCTTACAAGTGGAGTTTGACCACTGTTTTATTCAAAGGCACGATTTTCATGCCCATCTTGTCCATTGCGCAATCAAAGCCTAGGTCATGTAATTTAAAATTATAATTTTATTGCTTGTGTCACTTTGCTAGAACAAATTCAGTTTTCCAGAAAAATCGCTCTGTACGTATCCATCATAATCTCCTATAAGAACTGCTTGGCATGTGAATGCAAGATGTTTTTTTGTTTTTTTCCTTCTTATTTTCTCAAAACTCCTCATTTTGACTTGGGCATTTATTTTTTCATCTTACACAACTGAGGATAATTATGTGAAACTGAAATATGATAAATCACATACAGCTCAAGCGTACATATATGCAAAAAAGGCATGAGCAATAACCTCTCGATTTGACACACATCAGCGCCAGCAAACCTGCATCGTGTTATGAATTGGACAGTATCAACTGAATAAAAAAACTGATTGAAAAGATATAAATATAGAAAACTTAGTGAGCAGACAATCTGACCAACTGATATAACATTGAAAAATAAAAATCCAATATACAATGCTGCTTAAAATCTCAAACAATACTGCATAAGAACCCTGATTATGCAGACTCTTGAAAAAAAGTTGAACCAAATGAGGAATCTGAACACATCTAGCAATTAAAAATCCAGGAACATCCTCTTGTTAGTATGTTACCAAATATTATAGAAACCACAGAAAAACTGTGGGGTCACAGCAAAGGCTATATGCAAAGTCAAAATTTGGCAAAAAGAAAAAGTTGTATGTAGCAAAGCCTCGTGTAAGAAAGAATACCCAAACGATACAATGAAACGCAAACAAAAAGAGAAAATGGAAAATACTGTTGAATTTTCCAATTTCTTTTCATCTATTGTTGTTTTTTCTTTTTTTTTTCTTGAAAATGGCTGTTGCCGAAATATAGGCCATTTTCTGTCTTCTCCTCTTGTTACCAACAGACTTGAAAACCACAGAAGGGATCCTTCTGAAATTTGGTATGAAGACGTGAAATATGAGCACACAATAATTTATTAGGTATGGATAGAGAAATAATTTGTAAAATGCCCAAATAATTTTAACTCTTAGCTCACAAGAAGGTGTAGGCAACATGTTTTGAACAGAACAGCATAATGTGTGAGTCAGGTGAACAAAATTCTGGACGCACACTAAATCTTGCCCAGCAGCTGTGGAATTATTTTTTTTTGTATTCAACTCTGCCTTGCAAACTCCATTTTTCACATTGCTGAACCGTTTAACATCTGCTTTCCTACTGGTTTCTGTAACAGTCTCTATTTTATCTTCAAAATTATCATTTAGTATCTTGACAAAAGCATACCAATGAGAGGACTAGCTGTGTTAGAAATACACTGTCAGTCAGCTGTTGAAGGAACATATATGTGTGGCCGCCAGACAAAATAAGGCGCATCTCGGCACTCAATCAACTACCCGATTTGAGAAAATCGTTAAAAGGCATCTTAGGGTCAATTTTATCGATTTTGAGTTTTCAGTACTTTTGAAAAGTTTAACCTCTTAACTATTCTTTTTCCAAATGACAAAGCTCGTTGAGAACGGTAAATCCCTCAAAACTGACTTTTAATCACGTCACCATCAATAATTTTGTACTTCTAAGCTGAAACTTTAAAAGCCTTTTTCTCCAAACTAGGGTTGTGTCACTTCCTGTCTTTGAAAGGCCATATCTTCTCAGCTAATTAAGTTACAGCAATAATTTTTTTACCAAATGAAAGGGTTTTGAATAACCTGTTTGGTGATACCAATATCTCCATACTACCAAAATGCGAGAAGTGCCTCATTTTGTCAGGGGGCTACACATTTAGTTAAAACCGGCCTTTGAGACTGTTGTTAGGGGAGCACATCATTTTACATAGAAAGCTATAGATAGAATGCACATATCCGCCATCTTTGGTGTAAGGACCCACTCATCACCATGGCGATTATGGCATTGATTTTGATTCGTTAGCTGATTTGCACTGCGAGCACGTGGGGAGTCGCAAACCAACCTGCGGCGAGCTAAAAGTAGTTCTCTACAGTAAACAATGGCATGTGTGTACATGTTCAATGGGAGACATGCGGTCAATTCTTTCACTTCCTTTCCCTTGTATATACTGATGGAGGGAATCTGACCACCTTGGATCCATCCTTTTCACCCCTGTCATAACAGTCAACTGCAATGCAACCAGCAGGCAATTTAACCGCTTAGACATATCTCGAAGTTACACTCATCAGCTTGTCCAACAGCCATGTTGGGTGTCGGAAGAACAAAACAAAAACACTCTGTGATGTCATGCACATTCCACCTATATCTAAGCAGTGAACACAACTCATCATTTGCTCTATTTGGCTTTGTAATTAGACTACGCTATCCTAGCAATAGGCCCAAAGGCTAGATTTAACGAGGTTCCAACAGCCGACCAATAAGAAGTTAACTTTTCACAATCAATCTGCCAAGCTTGAATTTCATAAATCATGAAACTGACCTTTGATGAAAATGGAAAATACTGCTGATTTTTATGGCAGGTATTAAAATTCACATTTGAGTGGTATGGATCACAAGTATATTTATTTAAAAAATTTTTAAAATAGCACTTTCTTTGCGCACAAAAAATCAATGTTGTGGCCATCATTAAAACAGACATTAATTACATTATCATAAAAATGAACTAGACATAGTAAATGGACCATAAGAAATTCACATCAACAAGAAAAGCTGCCTGCATTTTTTTTGTACCGATATTTATATGTTGTACGACGTCAAAGTCATTCAGGAATTACGTGGAACAATTAAGGACTTTGGACCAATTTCAAAAACATATCATGACTGATAGCACAAGATCTAAGAGTCTTGTTGCAAACTGATCCATGATTTCATTAACAATGAAGATTCATGAAAACTGTCACTAAATGACAATGCCATCATACAAAAATACAGAGGCATTTCAAACCTCATGTACTTTTTGATTTCTGGACACCTGAGTATTCTTCATGAAAAGAACAGAAACTACACAATTTAAAATTTGATCTACATGTGTAATACATAAGTAACTTTTCATATAGCAGGGGTCAGATCTGAAAAATGTTGAGGATACTGAGAGCTGGATACTTTTACCTCATACTATAATAACATTTTAAAGGCCCTTGTAAAATAATAATAATTTAATAATAATACACTGCATTTATATAGCGCTTCATCCCGTTCACAACCAGGCTCTAGTTGCCTATGTCGTTTATTCAGATGTTGATTTTTGATTAACAATATTTTCTATTTGATTTGGGGTGCTTACTCTTTGGGTAGCTGTGGGTGTTTTATTTTTTTTTATTTTTTTTGTAATTCAGTGTCTGGTGTGGAAATTTTCAATGAACCTTTTGGATGGCCGGCCAAAATTGCTTGCAGGCCATCGGCTGCCCATGTCTGATCTAAGTGATGAACATAACAAAAACTTTGTTAATAAATACAGACTTGGCCAAAAAACTGATCTCATGAAATCTGTCAAAAATTTGCTAAATCAATAAATAAGTGCATGGGTAAAAATATAATTAAAAATATTCTTCAAAATATCCAATGACATAGGACACAACTGTAACATCTGAACTTCTACAGATATAGTACAGAGTGAAAAACATTTGCACGAAGACATCGTCATAACAACAAATGAGAATGTACAAGCCATATTAGGTGATTGTATTTCTCAGAAGAATAGATTTCTAACACCCGTAATTCTTAGAAGAATAGATTTTTAACACAAGTATTTCTTAGAACAATGTTTTAACATTAGTGTTTCTTAGAAGAATAGACTTTTAACACCAGTCTTTCTTAGAAGAATAGATTTTTAACACCAATATTTCTTAGAGGAATGGATTTTTAACACCCTTATTTCTTAAATGTGTCGACCTGTTCTGATTGTTTAAACTGTTAAAATTTCATACAAAGAAAAAACAGGAGATAAAAGTTCTATGTGGCAAAACCTTGCATTATAAAGCTAAAGCCTCTGTGTAATTACTGTCTTCACCTACAGACTAAACTTGAAGATTAGCCAAAGCTGGTATAATCTGACAATAAATGTCAATCCCACGAAGGAAGACTTTCTCATTGAGACATTCGTTGTGGTCATGCAACAGTATAGGAGTGTTGTTCATAGGGGAAAATCCAATCATATCCACACCAGACTGTGATACAGAGAGAAAAGAGAAAATGGACATTTTAGATGGAGCTGATGCCGACTAATGTTCAGTTTATCATACAGCGGTAATTTGATGTTTGGACAAATAGAAAATAATTTACCAAGAGTTCCAATCAATACAAAATACTGACAAAGAAATTTTTCAGGTTTGGTGTTCTGGATGAGCAAGCTAAGAAAATATGATGAGTAATATTCTCCTAAACTGACCATCATCTAGATGTTCTCTGTTTAGGAACCAAACAGAAACAAGCTCTGAAATGATGTTTACCCCAAGTACCCATGTTGGCTCATTAGTATGTGCCAATGTGGATAAAACCATTTGTTTAGGGGTGGCGTTGGGTAGTAATCATGGTTCGTTCTGAAGAAAATTATAGTTGTCAGTTTGGTACCATAAATCAGACCATCAGTATGGGACAAAGGCCTATCAGAACAAACCACCTGCACAGCTGTACTGTGTACCTCAGCAAAGGATCACTGATCTAGATAAAATTCCATGTAAATTAGGTCTCTGATCCGGTCAGTGGGCTTCACTGTGCACTGCCGGGGGGGGGGGGGGGGGGGGGGGGGTAATAAGCTCACCTGCTGATGAGCTGATTACTAGAAACTGTAATCAATAATAATCTGATAGTTTAAGAGATAAGTATTCACTTTGTTTTACCAAAAAGCAAACACATTTTCTTCAAATGTGATGGAGATAATTTTCTGTATTCAAACACCCTGTGAGGATATTTGAAAACAATTAATTTGCAATATCCATTTCACACAGTGCTTTTTGCAGAGAGATTGTATGCTCACCTTGCGGTAGAATCGACTGTCAGTCCCTGCAGGGAATATCTCTGTTTGTAACACTACATCTCTAGGTTTGGTAAGAAAAAAAGACAGATTTCAAATAGTTGACAAACCCCAGCAAATTCAATTCCATGCACTATGTATAATTAAGACAAGAACAATATACCGACAATGTCAGTCGGCTGATGGAACTTCATTAAAACTAAACTCAAAAGTTTGTGGCTGTAGGGGTCTTTAGCATGTTACATAGAAATATATAGCTGAGCAGTGAATACACCTCAGTTTTTTCTCTGTTTGGCTTTGTAATTAGAAATACGGTCTCCGAGCAAAAAGCCTTTGCTTTGAGGTTAGTTTGAACAAGGTTCCAACACCCGATCAAGGACATATACTTGGGAAAGCAATCAAAAAAGTCACAATGGATGAATTATCAGAATGCCACAATAACAATCCTCCTTGCCCCAACAACACCACTCCTTATCTACAGCTTTTTCCAATAATTCTAGCAAACATGGACCATGTTAGTGACACCTCATGTACTAGTTAAGCAGATGTTATTGAATGAATATCACTGCATGAGCAAGGATATGTTAATTTTGCTGGATCTAAGATGAGTAATTTCCAGCATGTATATAACCAGACTTACACTGCCTCGCAAGCAGACTGGAATGCCACCCACCAGGGGTTATCCTCTGTCAGTGACACCATTTCTGTGCTGTTCCCATCCTGGATGTCATACAAAGAAAGATGGCATGTTCTGTTCATGTTTCTATCTGTCTCACTCTACTGTCAAGTTGTTAATCTTTTCTATTCTTAATCTAATTCTGCCATTTTTCTATATAAATAAATACAAGAGTGTATGCATTTATAGACACAGGCTGTATATTGTAATATATTCCTGCTGGCCTCACTGTGTTCAACTGTTTAAGAGAGACTAAACAGCAAACTAAATTTGTATTACAAGTCATAAAACAACCCATCCAGTCATTGTGGCATCGACCATATCTCTCTACCTATTGTAACTGTTTTCTCTCTCACTTTGGATAAACTTTTCATTAAATGTCAAGTGATGGAAACAGTTAAACTTTCAGTTCCCGAAACATAAAGCCCCAGAGGGCTCAACAACCCTTTTTCAGATATTCTTTAACCACAATCTCTGACATTGTCATTTTTCTCTTCTGGCTAAAATATGAATAGCCATGGCATAAGAAACCATGATCTATAATCCTATAATCCATCAGGGTGATGTGAGCTGTTTCTGACAATTTATGAATGCACCAAACTCTTAGGCAATGGTCTACACTCACCACTAGCATTTCAAAAGACACATCCTCTCCTGCTTCTTTACACCACTGGCGCAGTCTATCCTTCAACGCAGGCAGGTTCTGCGTGGGTGGGACTCTCATATCAAAGGCTGGTTTTCAGAGAAAGTTATTTCTGATATTTATAAGACAGGAATGTAGGTCTACACTAAGAGTTTCTTACAGCCAGAAAAACTAAGATAAATAAAATGCAGTAATGAGTCCTACCACTACATAAATGAAACTTTTGCTTTTAAGGGTTACCTTGCTGCACCATATGCTCATGGGATGCCATCTGTTTTGTATTGCCAAACACATTTTGAAATATAATTAGTACAAATGACTGCACTCTGTACATGTCTTCTAAAGCTATTGGACACTGACAAATCTCAGAAATATCAAGATTTTCTGACATAAATGAATCCTTTGAATATAAAATGTTTCATATAAATATTTAAGCAGCCTAAAAATAAATACAAAAGCACGACGACAGTCATTCCTTAATTAATGAATTAATTAAAAAGTCATCTCTTACATGCATTACACACAGAGCACAAAAAAGGCAGGCCCTAATCAAATGCTGTCAAGTTGTGAAGTGGCTGCAAGAAAATCCATTTTTTTTTTTTTCCTTTTGAGGAATGAAGTTAAAAGCAGAAAGAAGATAAATAACTGTTTTGTAACTTACTTGCTGACAATTCTGCAGGAACAACGTTGGGCTGGACACCGCCCTGAAAAACATAAATACATGTATCTGTTTAGAAAATAAAGTTTATTATCCAAAAGTGACAAAATCCTCTGGATGGGGTGGATCTGAACACCAATGTGTAGTTAGTTACAATGTCAAAATCAGAAATGATTCTTTCTTTTTTTCCTAGCACTATATCACATGTCACACTGCTATAAAATACAGCTTAAAGTTCACTCAGTGAACCTCAACCAAACATGTGACTTGAGAAATAAAGAAAAGGGGGAGTAGGAGAAATGAACTCCACAAAAATTCACCAATATTTCAATTTGCAAACAATTTCTGCAAACTTTATAGTGGAATCCCAACAAATGGGATGTCTATCATGTTAAGGATTTTAACAGTTTTAAAATGCTAACCAATGAACGGCATTTGTGACACATCCAAATGTTGCTGAATCTCACAAATATAAATTTTTTTAAAAATCAGCAGGATGCAGCGAGTTTTATTTATCAATTGTTTTATCTGTTCAAGTTTGATTTTTTTTTTTTCTTGTTTTCCTGAAGGTTTCCAACTGAGATGCTAATTTGTTTTCCTTTTTCTTTGCATTTTATTGTATTATTTCAGTATTATTTCTTACGCAAGGCTTTGCTATGAACAACTTTTTCTTTTTACCACATTTGACTGTACACCTGTGTTGACTTAAACATTAATATGTAATTTGCCTACCTCAATCACTGTCATATTGACAGTTATCACAGCTCCAATGCCTTTCTCTGGATTGTCTTTTAACCTGCAGATGGATTAAATCTCTAAATAATCACAGTAAGAGAAACTGGAAATTCATCTCCATAAATTTCTATAATGAAAGTAATACACACCTAGCTTGATTTTAATGTTCGTCTTTAGAATTATGTCATATCAGAATCAAAAATAAAACGTCATGTCAATCAGTGGATGTTGGCAAAGTCCTCACTGCATCTTATTTTTTATTTCGAAACAATGACTGTTAAAGGTAAGACAGGAATTCTGTGGCAAGTCATGCTTTGGACACAAGCAATCACTAAAATCCCAGTGTGTTCAAGTTTTGAGTATGAGTTTGGAGACAGAAAGTTGACACCGTAATGGTTATATTGTGCTAGGAAAAAGCAAGATTGTAGACATAAAATAACACAACATTAGGACAGAGGGAAACTCTACCAGCAGCATCCACCACCCACCCACTAAATCCAGGGTGTCTGCAGATCTGTACAAACCTTTTTTCTTCCGTGTCCCTTAAATCCATGAACTTGTTGATCATGTATTGCTGTGAACAGAGTACGTATATTAACTGTATTTTCTACTGAAGTAACTCAGTAGGGACAGATCCTCTCATTAAAGTTTTCCATAAAAAACTATAAGCGCAACTCAAGATGTGACTTTAGGAGCATCTGCGTGCCAGGAGTCGCAGGAAGGCAGGAGGGTCAACCTGGTGGTTTAGACCTCTAGATGGATGTTTTTCAAGTGTTTGGATATTTGAAATAATTTTTAACTGCAGTTTGAATGCCACATCATGTGACATTTTGCCGATTTTGCAGCTCTGTCATGAAAGTGATTCTATCACTCCTAATTTCATTATGTATATGTGTCATTCCAATCAGTTATAAACTCTGTGAGATATGTGTTCGTGACGTAATGTTTTCCGCTCTTTAGTCCTTTTGCCGATCAAACTTCAATCCTCATTCCTCGAAAAGGCAAAAATGCACATACAACCATATGGCAAAAACCCGGCGAAATAGTTTCCAATGTGGATTCTGTAGTTCTATCTTTGTTAATTAAAGATCACAGAAATACTCCATCATCACTAACTTAAATATAAAAGAAACAAAAAGGAAACAGAACTTGAAAAATTCCAATATATCTTTATGTGCATGATGCACTACACTTGCTGATAAATGTTTTATCTTCTTTCAAATAATATATATCATTTCAAACTACGCTCATTTAATAATCACATCAATAACTCCACCACAATCAAAAGTCTTTGTCTGTTTTAACAAAATCTTACCAATTTTTTCCCTGCTGAGTTCTCAATAAAACCAGAAGCATGACCAGGTTGACCTTTGCATGTCAGTTTGATCCCTAGGGATGTTTAAAGAAATATAACTTCTTCTTGCTGAGTGCTATATTTAACTCCAGCTTGTTTGTTTTTATTTGTGGTCATCATCAACAAAACATTCACCGTATCATCGGTCGGCTGTTGGAAGCTTGTTAAAACTAACCTTTGAAGATGTAGTTTGGGGAGAATAGACTAATTACAAAGCTAAATACAGAAAATACCGAGTTTTGTTCACTGCTCAGCTATAGCTTACTGTATAAAATGCTACGGTCCTCTAACAAAAGCTGGTTTCAACGACATTCCAACAGCCAACCAAGGATATGCAATATAATGATATAAATAACTTTAAATTTTTCTGTCCATTGGTAGCGACTGACAAAACCTGAGAACTTTAATAATAAACATTTAAAAGTCATTTATTTTAATCACTTAAGATTATAACTACTGCATACTAATATTTCATTAGAAACAATAATGAAGAGTTCATTGCCTTCAAGATTGTGAAGTTTTCAGAACTCATTAAAATAATGATGCCAAAGGAAAACTGCTGATGACTGTACTAAGTATGCTAATTAATGTCTGAATGATTTTTCTCATCACATGCTTACAAGCTCTTCTATCGAAGAGATGTCATACTGAAATAGAGTAATCAATGCACACAGAACTGAACCTTATAATTAGTAATTATTCTGAGACAAGCCTAACATCAAATATGACTTACACCATATTGAGCGTTCTCCATAAAAAACTCTCATCTTTTTTCCAGGGTTAGCAATACCTGAAAATATTCATGGATTTAATTTCACTTATGAATTTCAAACATTATATTTTTTCAGGTAGGGGCTTTAAATTTTGCTACTAAACCCAGGCAAAGTAAACTGCATTTTCAGCTTTCCAGCACTGGTTTTCAACCTTTTTCAGGCAATGACCCCCTTTGGCTCCATTTTTCGTTCATCCATTCCCCCCACCCCCACACATACTCAAACCCAATGGATACATTATGTTAAATTTCATAAAGCCTAATGGCAACAGGCATTTTCATTACTCATTATAAAACAAATGCACAAAAAAAAAAAAAGCCTTTTCAGTTCATAAAACCCATATATACATGTGCTGTTCAACACGTCAGTGACTGCCATGTATTTGCCCCCAAATTGTCCTCCATTCACGTTTTTGCCTACTCTGTCCCTGTCCTACCATATCCACCCGCCTTCATCATTTTCATACCTTCATCATCCTATTCTTTGCTTTTGCCCCCCTCTGGAAATCAGAATAGCTCACATTGAGAACCACTGTTTTACAGTGTCATGGAAAATAATTATTACTTTTCATGTCCAAATGCTTGGATTCTGACCATTAGTTTGCCATCTGTGACAATGGTATGCAACATTAACATGCAAACTTATTTTAGCTCTCACAGTGAATTATCAAATATAACTGGAAATAAATAACCAGCTTGAATAATGAGAAAGATGGGATTCCTTACTTTTTAAATGAAAACAAAATTATTAAGAAATACATTGCAGTGAAAAATGATACTCGGTTAAGATTGTATGAAGGTTTAGTTACAATGGGCTATGTGTTGGAATAGAGAGGAAAGAAATGACACAAACCTTCATCCAAACCAAAAGCTACATTAAGGTCTTTGAATTCCTTAGACTTGGAAAAGTTCGCTGATGGCCTACTGCCAATTTCCTCATCTGAAAAAGCAGATAATAAATTCACACAATGCACCGCTGAATACTGTCAAATAATATCTTTATAGCAAGTTCAATTTCTCAAATCACAATGTGCACGGCCAATCTTCTTACAATCTGTGAACAAATCCACCTCAATATTTCCTTTCATCTATATAAACATCATAAGCAAGGTAAGTGTCCAATGTTCAATAAAAAACTCTCTTCCCCCATGAGCAACAAAATTTTTTTCCTTGAGTAAATTGCGAAAAATGCACCTTTTGGAGGGTTTTACTCTGGGTGCCATCAGTGGCCTATGACATCGTGCAATACAATCTCACCAACAACAATCTACAAACACTGATAACTTTATTATGAGTATCCTAAAAACAATGCTAGAAATAATAATAATAATAATAATAATAAAGTTCATTTATATAGCGCATATCCAAAGATGCTCTATGCGCTTTACAAAACATGCAGAAACAGACAAATCTCATTCCTAGCAACTGACAACACACACAAAGACACACACACACGCACAAACACTATCTCTCCCTCCTGTCTCTCTCTCTCTCTCTCCTTCACACACACGCACAAAACACCAATACATATCAGACTACACATCAAAGTGTTTTCTGAAGAGATAGGTTTTCACTTCAGATCTAAAAAGTGCCTCGCTTTCTATATTTCGAATATTTGGTGGTAAGGAGTTCCATACAGCACACAGAAAACGCTCTCTCTCCAAATTTTTTTGTTTTAGCAAATTTAGATTCTAGTAGTTTTTTATCAGAAGATCTTAATGCTCTAGATGGTTTATACGGATGAATAAAGTTTATAAGATAAAGAGGAGCATTGTTGTACTGACATTTGTGGCATAACACTGCAATTTTAAAATCTATCCTTGCCTTTACAGGGAGCCAATGAAGACCAATAAGCAAAGGTGTAACATGTTCTCTTCTGCGTTGTTTAAGTATTAATCGAGCAGCATTGTTTTGAATTCTCTGAAGTTTGCTAATTTGTTCTGCTGGAAGGTTTTTAAGAAGAGAGTTGCAATAGTCGAGAGGAGAAAAAATGAAGGATGAAACCAAAACTTGCATTGACTCTTTAGGGAGTATTAATGATAGTTTACTTAACCTACGTAATTCTAAATATAGTGATTTTGACAGGTTATTGATGTGATGTACCATTGACAAGTTGCAGTCGAAAATAACACCAAGATTCTTTGCTTTCACTGATGTTTTAATCATTTTTTGCTCGATAGTCATTTGACCGACGTTTATGTCAGGTCTATTCTTACCATGGCATACTAGAATTTCAGTCTTCTCTTCGTTCATTTTCAATTTATTTTCATTCATCCACGACTGAACTTGAGAGATACAGTTTTCTGTCTTGCTCACCAGCATGGACACATTTGATGGTTCATCAGAAACATAGAGCTGGGTGTCATCAGCATATTTATGATAGTTAACATTACAATTTTGAATAATTTTGCCTAAAGGCTGTGTGTATAAAGTATACAGTAAAGGACCAAGAACGGATCCCTGCGGGACTCCGAACTGTAATGGGAATTCTTTGGAAAAAGTGTGGTTCACATAAATTCTTTGAGTGCGATTTTGTAAATAGCTTTCAAACCAGTTTAAAACAGTTCCAGACAAACCAAAAGCGGCACTCAGTCTATTTAAAAGAATTTTGTGATCGATAGTGTCGAAAGCGGCACTCAGATCTAGCAAAGCCAAAACAGACACTTGTCCCTCGTCAGCAGCACATAGTAAATCATTTTGAACCTTCAGCAGTGCTGTTTCTGTGTTATGACAGGGTCTATAGGCAGACTGGTAAGTTTCATTAAGATTATGCATATCAAGGTGATCTTTCAGCTGATGAAGAACTACTTTTTCTAAGATCTTTGACATAAAAGATAGATTAGACACAGGTCTATAATTTTTAAGATCTTGAGTACACAAGTTTTTCTTTTTCAATAAAGGTGTTACAATTGCTTGTTTAAAACATACTGGGACATGTCCACTCATTAAAGACTCATTTATGATATTAGTGATAATTTCTATCAAACTATCCAAATTAGTTAGTAGCATGGGGGTTGGAATGGGGTCGAGGCAGCATGTTTTGGGTGGAGAGGAAAGAATAAATGATTTAACGGTTTCTTGGGGTATTTAAATACTCATTTATACAGAGACAACAATGAGCCATAAACAAATTTGGCTGTTCTGAATGTGAATACAAGCAAGATGTCATTTTCTAAGACTACTTCTGTTGTTTACTAGAGCAGGGCCAACAGTGCTAGGCTGAGGCCCCCGATAAGCAAAAAGAACTGTTGTCTACCAGAGCAATTTCTTGTATGATATTCCCACTGAAATCAGTAACCAATAAAAAAAAAAATTCCTTCCTACCTGATGAAAATAACAAATGGATTGTCCTCTCAAACGTATAACCCTGCGTCTTTAACCTCCTGATTGCTTCGAGATACCTGGCATAGAATTTCACACACAATTTAGCAAACCCGCTTATTCGGTTTTATTATATGATATAATTAATCTGTATTTATGAAACACTGTTCAGTAATCACCAATGCCTTATAAGGATATTATGGCTAAGGACAAACACAGAGCAGTTTCAGAACCTTGTCACGAAAAAATGAAATGAGCCTATGACATACCCCAAATTTCAAATTTCTTCCACATCATTTTTGGGGAGGGGATGCAGTGGTGAGTGTGTGTGCTTGTAAAATTTGACGAATTGCTACATTACATCACAATGACAAATTTTAATGACAACTAACAATTTGACAACTTACCAATTGGAGACACATTTCATATCCTGTGGAGGTCCAAACAGAGTCAATTTCAGAACTGTCCTTTTATAACATACAATTTTTACTGGGATGGGAATAAGGAATAAGGAATAAGGCAGACACAGTGCGCAGGAGGAAAAGTAATTTACATAGACGTATAAATATCATTACCAATGGTCTCTCAGAATGTGAAGCCTGACACGAGCACTGTGAATATTACATTCGCTTTGTGATATGCACTAACATCTTCTTTGAAAATACACTCAAAAGTGTGCATAGACCTTGCACTTGAAACTCTGACTGCTCACAGGTTATTATTTCCTCCAATTTATTTGCCTTTTGTTGAATTTTAATTCATCCATGATTTATAGAATCCAACTGTGCAAAATTTGAGCTTTCCCATCTTCCTCCAAGATTTACAATGTGTTGAGAAAATGACCATCGTGCACACAGATAATGAAATGTAAATTACATATAAATTTTAATTCAATCACTAAAACTATTACAGTGTTTTCTCACAAACCTGGGCTCCTCTTGCAAAAATATTTCCACTTTCATCTTTATGAGCACTGAAGGGCGGATATTTCCACTGATCCTGTTTAAAGCAAAATCATTTTCATAAACATAATATAATGCCAAACTTGAACTGAAAAATATTAAACATGTGCTAGTATGCTCCAGGTCAATGCTATTACAGGGGAACATCCTATGCACTTTAAGGGTGATAATACAATGGAATTTAAAAGGTTAAAAACTTGCCTGCACGAATACTCTACGCATGATCTTTCAAATGTAATCACCGAAGTGAAATGTAAAATATGTAGGGAAATAACATATATATATATATATACATGAAATCTGATTTTAATACAAGAACATCAAAAAACACTTTGTGCCTATAAATATAAAAGTTAGAAAAACAGGTACTGACATTGAGAATCAAATGACTGAGCTGTCCCTGAAATAAAGATAACGATGAAACCTCTATAAAAATCCTATGCGCTAAATTGTGCTCCGAGAAAATTGCATTTCATTCAAATCAAAAATTTTCCTTCCTCATGTAGACTTTGAAGGGTGAAATATTATTATGGTTGATCAGACTTTTGAGTTATTGTTCAGCTTACTGGAAAAACTGGCACAACATCCATATGAGAGGTCAGCAAGATGGACTTCAGGTCTGGCTTCTTTCCTTTCCAGGTCATCAGGCCCATAGGACGATCTTTCTCTCCACTCTTATAATGTAGATGATACAAATTTCAAATAAATGAAACTTTCCATACATTCTTGTACTTCAAGCAATTGTCAAAATTCCTTCCACTGTTCTTTACTTTTGTTTTACACAAGATAATCTTCTACTAGGGTTAGGATGTTAATTATCATACATTTTGTGTGCATTTTCACAATTTCATAGATTATATAACCTCCACAGCAATGAGCAATGAAATTTTCAAATAATATCTGAAGCACTCTTAAATCCATTAGTTCAAGTTCCCATTTACTTACCACTCTGAAAGCTTGCCAACTGAAAGTGTCTCATCCACAGTTTGTACTGTTTTTGATGAGGACAATTAAAGTATGTATGTCAGACTTCCATTAAACTTACTCCAATTGCACTTCAAAGTGATTGCTAACTCTTTTAACCGGTGGGCAAATGAAGTGGCTTATTATCTCACATAAAATGCACCAAGTCACAATTTTGACAATTACCATCACTTTGGCCATATGATGACGTACAAAAACTGTGTTCACAATGCAGCACGTTAAAGGTGGATAACACACATACCAGTTTCAACAATGAAAGTACCGGTCCAAAAAAAAATTTAAAATGCTGAGAGGTGCACAAGTTGCATGCTGCTCAAATGTATTACCTCCAGGACATGAAATTCCAGTCCAATTTCTTTAGCCTGCTTCCGGAGAAATGCGAGCGCAGCATCTGAAAAAATGCAATGAAAGCTACAGCTGTGAGAATATGGCCAATTTCTTTTACATCTGTTGAGCTCGTGGCTCATCAATACTGAATGATTCCTGTAATTTCTCATGAAGTATGATAAGTCTTTACAGTGATTCTGCTGAAATTTAACATATATTTAATACTCCAAATATCAACCCTCTTCCTGCGGAAGGCCTCTATATTGGCCTCTCTCACACAACATGCGAGGCCACTGTTGTGTCCCACATTTTCCTACCTGGGTCCTGCGATAGGCCACTTTTGTGTCTCCTACTCGGTTGCTCCCACTAACTGTTTTCTTGTTGTTCTTGTGCTAATTTCACTTGTTTCTCTATCCTGACACCCTGACTATTTCTAACAAATGGTATCATCCTAGTAAGCCGATTACAGTGAAATATAATAATTATTCGTCATACTCATGTAATAGGGATGACAGTCAAAGTTCAAACTCGCAACATCTAGGGGAAACTTTTTGACTTTGATGCTGGTTGTCATCTACATGTGATTATGATAAGAAAGGGGCCATCCCATATGCTTACTTGAGAAGCCGTTTTATGTGTAATTATGAATTCTGATGTAATACTCGGGGGAATGCTGCATAAGGGTGTCTGTCGGTAGGTTTTTCATCTGCGAAAACTGGGAGAAAATTACAGACTTTCTTGTTGCTCATCATCTTTATTTGATGTCATAATTAGAAAGATTTTCTGTTACTTTGTTAAATGACTTTAATTAAAGTACACATGTATGTACTGCATGAAGTGGAAATAAAGTCTCTCTACCAGTTATTAAGAAGGTTATGATTAACAACAATAAACAAAAATAACGGAGGTCGGGCCAAAGTGGAGGCGGGAGAAGGCATTATTATGATAAATGTACTTTAAGCCTGGCTTAGAAATAATTTGTTCACCTTATAGCCTAAATTAGGGACAAAAAAGCACACACTTCTGTATTAAATGGAATGTAAATGCAGAACATTTTTCATTATGAGCATTCCATTTACAATAAAAGTTGTGTATCTCATCAAAAGTACCACCTTCTATTTACAATTAAATTTTTTGTATCTCATCAAAAGTACCCTAAATATTAATTATGGAGGTTACATATGATTTATCAAGCATATTTTTATTATTGCGTGCTAACATGAATACAAAACACGTGTTCAAAACGACCCAACCGCCACGGTTAGCAGCAACATGCGACTAGCCCCCTGCTCCTCCTACATGAGGCGTTACATGGACAAGCTGGCTTTACAAAGTGTTTTCTCTGGTTAGACACTGATGGGCCTAAACACTAGTCTAGATCTTGTCTGTAAATTGTTAATCTGTAGCCCTACTGGCTCAGTTCTAGGTAGGTTCCCAGTAGGTCTACCATATAATTCTTCGTGTTCTCAAAGACACCAATTGTGAAGTCCCTTCTCATGATTCTGCATGAGGTCCATTGGTGCAGTTCAAGCAATACCAAATGCCAGGTTGTGAAGAAGAACGGATAAAACAAAACAAAACAGGCAGGAACGTGGCGGATGGCTGTTCTTTGTGTCACTGTGTTCACCCTAGGCTAGATCTAGTAATTTCAGGCATGCAGTCTCTGGCACGCGTTCAGACTAAATATAGATCTACGCGATCATTTCTTACCGTAATCAGGAGTTGGCTGCATCGTATTGATGCGTAAATATTCGCGAAACCGGCTGACACTTGCATCCTCTTGTCCCTCCATCTTGTAGGTGACCTCTGCCCTCTGCAGTCGTGACCCTTGTCATGTGAACTCTAACCTTAGGCCTACACTACAGCCCTTGGCAATGATCCATTACTTTATGGGATTTTATGGACGAGTTAGGCCTTTAGTTTCTCGTTTTTTTCATTTAGAGCCTAGAAGATGGTGTATTTGAGGAGTTAGAAAAAAAATATATCAACATTTATCCCATTGAGTCCTCGTACATATAGCCTATGTTTAGGAGAAACTTTCCATTTACAGCATGAATGTCAATTTATGCAACGTCATGAAATGAAAATTCCATTACAAAATTTTCCCACATGTGGTTCCTTAATAACTTCTTCTTCTTCTGCTCATCCGCCGAAGTCTCTCTCTCTCTCTCTCTCTCTCTCTCTCTCTCTCTCTCTCTCTCTCTCTCTCTCTCTCTCACGTTCTGTCTTTTAGGTGGGGGTCTTATTACTTAAACATAAAGCCAGGATAATCTTGGGATGAGGGGGAAGGGGGAGTGAGAATGCAAAAAAGAGGTTGAGGATGAGATATGAAAATTTCTTTCTTCCTCTCCTTCTTTCTTCTTCCCTTTCTTTCTTTCTTGCTTTCTTCCTCTCTTTCCTTCTTTCTTTCTATGACTTCTTTTCATTTCTTTGTTTTGTCTCTTTTTTCTCAACAAACATTTACATAATTCACATGTTTTTGTTGCTGTTATTGTTGTCTTGTTGTTGTTGTTGTTTTGTAATGTCCCTACACAGCTACGGTACCGGTTAATGAGTAGTACTGACCACAGAGCATCAGTTTGCATATAGTCTAGGTATATATATTTGTCTTGAACAGCATTAATTCCGCTCCAAAGATGAGGGCCAACAAAGTGATTCAGAGGCCCTCTTGAAATAAAGACCTCATCTCCACCCCAGAAACTCCACAAGCTAGGATGTCACTGGGAGAAAACTGCTTCTTTTATCTATCAAGTGACCAGTGATCAATGTGTTCGATTTCGTTTGCATAATTTTCTCAGTCCCGGCGTGCTCTAGCCAATTTTGATCGCCCAACTATTTGGATGGGACATCACTAGATTGAGTTTCAATGAGACCGCGTGCACCAGCCAACTTGCTGGATCTCATTATAGCGATATGTCGTGATGTCACCATCCAACTAGTTGGCCAATCAAAATCGACTAGTGTCTACGGGGGTAATAGCCTACATTAGTTCCCAGCCAGCGTACCTACGTCAATCCGACTCAGATTTGTATAAGATTTCCATAAGGTTGGTAGAATTACTGTACAGGTAGGTTCAATTCCAACATCAAAGTGTCGTAGGCGCTATGTCGTACCCAGTGGATCTACATAGGAACGATGTCATTCCTATACTAATGCAACGTGGCATCAATCGCTTATTTTCCATAAGGACATTTCCACAGGCCTTTCGACCCCACTGCACTGCCATTTGCAATTAATCACACTTTTCAACCTGTCTTCACCAAACAGTGATGTCTTCCTCCTGACAGATGCCAACTTCCGAGTACATTATTGTACCCTGTTATAGAACAGTCCTCAAACGTCTCCTGACATGAATTAGGATTTGAGAGTGTGTGGAAGGCGAGATAACATGGACAAATGAAGCACTGTAATAAATCGGAAACATTTATAGCTCAGCTTCCTAATGTGGCTATAATAACAGCGTGTCAAAAATTCTTAACTCTGTCAAAGCTTCTGGAGTCTGGTGGTTAAGGCACACGTCTTGAAAGATTGGGAGATTGGTGGGAGATTCACGTTCGAATCCTGTTGGGGGCACCCATGAAAGACGTGGTATTATATTATTTAGGGAAAACATCCGAAAAACGAAGGCAAGCTAGAAAGTTTCAATTCTCAGTTTAGAATGGTGGCGAAGGGATCATTTAAATCTTACCCTGTCTGACATCTTCTTATTTGTTCTCTCTCTCTCTCTTTCTCTCTCTCTCTTTCTCTCTCTCTATCCCTCTCCCTCTCCCACCCCTCTCTCTAGCTCTCTCAGTCTTTCTCTCTCTGTCTCCCTCTTTCTCTGTCTTCCTTTTCCTCTTTTTTCTCTTCACGCCTTCTTTTTATTCATCCACCTAACTACCGTCTGCTTCCCTCTGTCTATCAATGTCTCCTTCCCTCTACTTTCTCAACCCCATCGTGCCCCTGCACGTCTCATTTCTCCACTAGTTTCAATTTTTCCATCTGTCCTCACAACGATCTACTATTACCAATTTTCTCGTCCACAAGATTGTGAAAAAGAAGCCTATAACTGAGCGGAAAGGTTACCCCGATGATCAATATTATGATAAAACTAATCTCAGAATCTGCTTTGAATATCACGCCTCTCCACGACGCTGAACGAGAAAAGAATCTTTGTGATGGCTTCATTGTACTATCTCAACAATGGTACTTATAGATCGTGATACAAATATTTAATTTTCATCTACAGACAGAAATGTTCACGAATTTCAAATAGTACAAGGGGTATTTATAGGTTCTATTTTAGCGGGATTTAGTTAGGACTCCAGTGTAGAAAAGTCTTTAGTACGATCGGTTATTTTTTAGGACGATGAGGCCAGACTAGTGAAGGTCTCCAATGGACTTTGAAACACGAACAGAAATATTGTGATTTTTTTCCAAAGGTTCTGGTTAGGAGGGCATGGAGTTGTACACAGAAAGCTATAGCTGACCAAGTATTTTCTCTATTTGGCTTTGTAAATAGCCCCCCCCCCTCCCCCAAACAACATCCCTTTCTAAATGAGAATTCTGAATCTATTTCAGGGGTTGATGAATGGCGGAACAGATGGATGGGGTTTCACCCACCAAGACTGCTACTGCTGTGACGTCCGAGTGAAGAAATAGAATTGTTTACCCCCCGAGAGAGACACTGCGACCGCTGTTCAAATAAACACTGACACTGGATTACTTCCTGTGGCCTGAATTCATCTGTAAGTTCATGCACTTTTGTGTCGTAACAGTCAGCAGATTTTTAGGACAATGCGGTTGATTGAATCGTGGTTGTACCTTTCAGTTTTGTGGCTTACAGCAGTTGTTTTTTTTTTTATGTCCCAGGTTGATTACTTGGCAAAGGTTACGATGAACAGAAAAGTTGCATTTTTTTTTTGGTTTGTTTCAAAAGAGGTAGTTTCACCATTGAAACTGCACCAAAGACACGACGAGTTAAATGAAAGAATCTAATAACATTTTTAAACAAAGAGCCTATATTGACGAGACTTCGGTTGCTCAGTAGAAATTTGCAACCAAATCGTTGGGGCTCATTTTGCATAAGTTTCATTTATAAATACGTTAATGATTTTCATAAGCTGTGCATTCCTGCCAATAATACGGTCAAGGTTTACCCACAACTCACAACATCTGACGTGACATCTTTAAAAGTTGCTTTCTTTTTCCACATGGTCGATCTGTTCCATTACGTCATACGCTCGCGACGCAAAACATTTGACTAGTGACGTAATCCAATTAAGCGCGGTCCCTCCACGAACCGAAAGACACCGAATAGCCGCACATTGCCCAGTCTAGCATAGCAAACGTTTTCCGCTTGCGTTCTTGTTTTGGAGGGGATTCCTTTTGTAAAGCTTTGTTCCTGGCGTTAATTATGGGAGTTCTCGAGATTTTTGTGCGTGTGGTTTGTGCTGAGCAAGTCTGGCCTCGCAAATTCCATGTAGATTTTGGCAAGGGTGACAGGAGTTGACCATTTTGTCCGGCTGCATTAAGTGTTTGTCAATGCGCCGAGCTGTTTCTTGGATATACATTAGAGTTTGATGCTGGTTGTTGTGACGAAGGGTGATATGTAAGTTGGTTTCATTGTCTAAAACTGTATTGTTTCAGTGTCAACAGCTGGCTTCTGTTTCATTCATTTTAAGACAATGGTAGTTGTACAGCAATGCAGTTTGAATAGATATTGTTATAGACAATCAATTTATGTGGGCGGGGTAGCGCAGCTGTGTTACACAGAAAACAAAATTGGAATTGTGTAAATGACAACAATACAATTCGCATGCAGGTGAACGTATTATGAGAGCGTAGAAGACTGCAGCTGGTGGAGACAGAATACCCCAACACTGCTTTAAGCCAAATTAGGAGAGAAGGACGCAGTTTGTTTGTGTTTCTTTGGAATCGCCAATACTTGTAACGAATGCATTTTGTGGGAGAATTGATGTATCTATATTAAATTTTGTTTTGGTTATACTTCCAGCGCTATCTCTTCGACAGGATGGTGAGCAAATTTACTATATTACGTAGCAATATAATATGAATTTAATGAGAGTCCGGGTTATGCCTTGGTTTTAACTTTAGCCATATTATTGTAATGAAGAGTGCATTGGTGACATCGGCAGCTGCGGCGTTTTAGCCAGCGAAATGAGAAATATTATCCCTATAAAAGTATAATTATATTATATTATATTTATATTTATATATAAAATTTAATTATATCATATTTATAAAATATTTTGAGAGTGTGTTTGTGTGAATCTCTCATCTCTGTACCAATGGAAATGTCATTCCTCAGATGCTTGTATTCTTTTGTGAGAAGACACAAGTTTATTCTGGCTTATGCAAAAATTTACGCCAGTGGAGCACGGAGTCAAGTCTGCTTTGCGTCGGTTTTGACTCAGACTTGAACTTGCTTTGAATCAACTTGTGAGACAGACCTTTTTTTCAGTCTTACTACTGCACTACGTCCGGTTTGACTTCACGGTCCACATTTCATACCAAAACGGAGACAAAACAGACTTGACCCAATGCCCTACCACCCGTTGAAACTATGCAGTACAGACCAAGTGCGCACTGGAATAACACTAAAGTCTGGCTGATCAACAGCACAAAGGCAGCTCATTTCAGAAATACAATCCCCATCGCCAAAAACAACAACAACAACAAATTAATAAATGTGGCGCTCCAGGAAAACCAGTCGGATGGCGCACAGGCTGCTTTTGAGATACAGGCCTACAACGTCATTTTTCTCAGTTTCTCCGATTACTACATCTGACACTTTAAACGGCCATATCTCAAAAATTATTTTAGATATTGACTTCAAATAAAAAGAAAATAATAGTTGTATATTTCAGAATGTGAAATTTGACCCATGTGAAGGGTTTTCCTAGAGCACCACTCCTGAAGTTAAAAGAGGGCAGCTTGTCATGGAGACATACTCGAAAACAGCAGGGAGACTGTAAAAAAAAAAGGCGGGGGTGGAGATGCCTAAAGGACAAAAAAAGAGAAAAAAGTCAACCTACGTATACACAAAACCCGCCATAGACGGCAACCACAACAACTAAACTTTATCTTAATATCCTCCTATTTTAGGGACGCTGAAGTCTAGACGACAATATTTAGATCAAAATAGGTCCTTGATTTGCAAACGCTGTGGCAAAGACGTCACGTATTGAATTTGAGCTTTTCACTGGATGGGAATAAGATCGTGTTCGTGAAAATTGATAACATCAGCTGCGAGAAGTGAAAATAGCTTAACTTGATTTGGAAGAAGGCCATTTGATACTTCCGTCCACCGTGACCACATTGGATATCTCCAAACTGTTAATGTAATGCGAGTCGGACGATAACACGAAAGGACCTGGACATCTCGATGGAAATCACACATGGGACTTAGATTGGTTTATTCTTGACCCTTGTTGACCCAAGACAGGGGTTCCCAACCAGAGGTTGTCTGCCCGGGGGGGGGGGGGGGTCAATTTTAATTTGCTGACTCTGGTTTTGTTCTTTTTTTTTAAAATTATTTTTTTTCTAAAGTCTGAAGTTGAGAAGAACATAGTGAAGTCGGGCTATTTTGTGGGAGAAAAAATACTTTTTAGTTCTTTCTGCCGTTTTGGACTTAATGGTGCGTATTTCATTACCGTGTCGCCAATGTTGTAGTTTAATTCAGATGAGAATAACTCTTGGATAAGAGGAAAAATTATATCTTTCATCAATTTCCTGTCTATTTGTTTAACTGATTGATGTTCTAAAATAGCATGCCTTGCCCAAGCCCTTTCGAGTATTTCAGTATTATTTCGGGGGTAAAAATTACTTTCGAAAAGTTGCCAGGGGTAAACCAAATGAAAAAGGTTGAAACTCCTGACCTGAGGTCTCCTGTGAGATGGTGATATGATCAGAGAAATACGGATAAACACATACGGGCACTCGGAATAATACCACCTCCATCCCTCCTCGGTTCACAAATTCCATCAACCTTTTTCCGGGGACCCTATCTTAGAAGGGGGATCAGCGTATAAAAGTCACTGATTTTTTTTACTTAATACTTTTCCTGTTTGTGTAGTCTCTGCAGTTGCTCGGTGTTAGTGCAGTATGTAGTGAGTTCAGAAGTGTTCCGTGCCGGATTACACAAGTGGTCATCTTGGACAACTTGCTCGTGTGAGAAGTAATTTTGAAAATTTTTTTTCAAATAATTTATTCCATTCTCTCTCTCCCCCCCTCTCTCTCTCTCTCTCTCTCTCTCTCTCTCTCTCACTCTCTCTCTCTCTTTCTCTCTCTCTCTCTCTCTCTCTCTCCCGCTCTCTCTCTCTCTCTCTCTCTCTCTCTCCCTCTCTCTCTCTCTCTCTCTCTCTTATCCTGGTGGTAATCTATCTTCTTCATCAGCATTACATCACCATAAATATCATCCTCACCATCATTTTTCTGTATGATTGTTTATCTCCGTCAGCATTATTAAGCAAGAGGCAGATCATGACAATGAATAAGAAAGCGGATAGACAGACACAAATGTGGATAGGATAGCGACCTCAAGATCACAAAGTTTTATTATAGTAGCGAGATAGCTAACTGTTCTTTCGCAATCGCTTTTCTCTGCCCGCTGTGGAATTAATATCAGCCCATTCGCTAGGATTCTTTATCACTGATAAATTGATAATATCACTTGGACCATTTGTCTCGTGCCTCTTTGTTTCTGACAGCAAGACTGTATGATAATTGTTTTCTATTGTCTCGTGATAACAATACATTTTGGTAGCTGTCGTTATTCATAGGTTGTATTATAATTTATAAAAGAACACCGTTATGAACAAGCGTGGAACAGCCCATAACATGACAGCTGGTGAAAAGGTGTAGTATACGTCGCAAAGTGATTGAGCTCTTTAGCGTCATCTTGTGAGTACATCCTGTGATGTACATGTACAGTCCCTGCCTTAGTTTAATCAATCACACAATTTATTTATGAACTACGGGAAATAAATAATGAAATGGACCAACGAGCGAAGGGATAGTCTAGAGAGAAGACGGAAAAACATACAGGCAAGCCCAAAGGAGGGAAGGGGTGAATCCAGTGGCGAAGAAAACAAAAATCCACACGAATACGGACGTAATATAGAATTCAGAGAAAGCAAGAGGCAGATGGGAGAGGGGGGGAAAAAAAGAAGAATGGACAGGAGCTACGCGGGCGATCCGTGAAAAACATAAAATAATATTTAAAAAATACAATTTCTTAAAACTATTTATGAGAAAGTTTTTCGGATAGCGATACTCGCCATAATAAACAGAGCAGTTCCATGTCTCAGAATTAGCTCTTGGATAATAACTTAGATTTTCACGTTTGTGTGAATGACACAAAGGATGAAAATAGCTCTGTTCGTGACTGGCAGTTCTCCTTACGTACCCGGGGGTCATTATGAGTAATTTGTGGTCTCATAAGCGGTCATCTCCTTTTTTATAATGCTAGATGAGGTAGCGGGCATTACCCGGGGAAAAACCGGTGTTCCCTCCTTTCTGTCTCCGTGATCTAGTCCAGTGTTTCTCAAGGTGGGGCGCACCCCCCCCCCCACCCCACCCCCACCGGCGCAATAGTTATTTTGGTGGGGCGTGAGATTTCAAAGTGGGGCCTACGGATTTTAGGGATTTTGAATAGAATGTTAATTTTATAGTGTATATTTAACTTTCTGGACAAACTGTACAGTTGTTTTTCATATCGTTTTAAGCTAAACTGCTTTTGAATGCATATATGCTGAATATTATTATTGTTACGAGTTGGAAGAGGGGTGTGCCCTCGAGTGTTACGTTGGGGATTACTAAACTATAAATTTAGGTGTTCGACTGCATTTAAATCGAGAGGTTTTAGAAATTACTCTGCCATACCATGCCACATACACTAATAACAATTTCGAGTAAGTTATATCAAGGACCTTGTAGGGCCACAAATTTATTACCTAAAAGTCCTAACAATTTCGTCTATCTTACATATCAAAAGACAACATCAGCAGCATCAAATGAAAATACTAAAATACATAACTATAAATCTCCTCTAGAGTCTTAAGAGATTTGAGACTCTATATCATTCTGATTCATTCACAGTTTACTTAGTAATTATTTATCTTCAGAAATATAGACTGCCTACTACTTCACAAATAATATACTTATGTCTCAGACGACAATATTAACTCATTTAACTGCTTATAAAGGATCAAACCGTCAAGACACACTGACGTAGTTAAGATAGATCTAGATCTGTTCTAGGATGGGCTGGCAATCCCCAGCCTCATCCAGACACATCAATTACAATTTACAAATGTGTATATCAGTCACTCGTTCTAGATCTTAATTGCAAGTAAAACTTTATGGTCTTGCATTCCCTTGGTCGCACTTCTACTGGAAAGTTAGGGTCAGATTCACATCATCTCGAATCATTTTGATGGACTTACGATTGGTTCCCTGAAACGATTTCAGGGAACTGGAGAAAAGAGCTGTGGGTTATTTTCATTGTCTATCCAGGACATAGACATGACGTTAACAGTCTTATGGTTCCCTCTGGCTGAACCTTAGCCGACACCTTCGCAGAATAGGATACGCTGCATGGAGTGAGGTAGCATAAACATGTCACCGCTTATCTTCTGCAAATCACGTGACTGCTCAAATTTGATTGGTGCATCCACTTCGAGCTCCGCTCGCAGCGCCAATAGATTCTATTAATAGTAACAGACAAAGTCAGACTTAGGATGTCAAAACCTTTCGCAAAGTCTCTACACCCTAAACGTTTTATGTACGAATTTCCTCACTCCTTATTCGCCCCGTCTTTCCCTGTTAAAGTACACCCAAACCACGGGGTCGAAAACTGCATCGTCACTGTTAATTTATCCATTCGTTCTATCCTGACCCACTTTCTCTCCATCTCTAAGAAAAGCGTTACAAAAACAAACTGTCCACGGGAACAGTTCAAGGACGTTTGGACTGACTAAAATCAATGATGCCATGTAATAAACAATGCGTGACCTAGCACGGCAATTCAAATCCTAACCCTGACATATCCCCCACCCCAGTGAAAATTTTAAGAAAAATTTACACGATAAGATCCAAGAATCCCAAAGTTATTGTGGTAGGGGCTTAAGTAGTACTGTAGAAAGATGAGACTTAAGCTTGAGAAGAAAAATCTAACTAAGAACGTGCATATTGGATGGACAAACAGCATACAATTATTAATGCCACGTTCTATAGAATTTATTCTATTTAAACATTCCTACTGCACACAATCAAAATTCTCAGAAACATCTATAATAATAATGAGTATATCACTGTATACTGCTGGATTAAAGTATAACTATTATCAAATAATGAAGCCTTACTGAAGAAATAGGCTCATAATTATTTAGTCAACACACACAATTGCTGCTTATATACACATTCACACACAATATATTGTTAATTAAAATACTGTGGTATCCAATGGCAGCAGTAGCTCTGGTAGCTTGGTTTGCCATGTCTTCATCTCATTGACCCGCTGACAAGGGCGTCAGGTTTGCCAGAAGTTCAGGTCACAGTCAGGAATGACGCTGGTGGAAAGAGGATATTCACAAAAAAAAAGGATTGTAAAAATGGTTCATAACGTAATGAACAAGATAAATGTGAATCCATCCACCGTCTAGAATTGAGGGGGACAAGCACTATCCAACCCCAATACAAGACACAACAATCTTTAATAGGAAATTAAATCAGACGTGACAAAATATCAGCTTGGGAATTGTCACCGCCAGGGATAGCACGGATAACAAAGCGGTATTCCTGGAGTGCAAGACTCCATCTCGTTAATCGAGCATTTTTAGCCCTGTTAGTCTTTAAGAATAACAACGGACGATGGTCCGTTTCAATTATAAATTCAGACATGAGTAGATATCTCGAAAATGCGTTTACAGCAAAAATGATAGCGAGGCACTCTCGCTCGATAATTGCATAGCGGCATTCCCTATCCAGCAACTTGCGGCTGGCGTATAGACATGGCCGCAAAGTATCGTCTCGTTCCTGTAATAACACAGCTCCCAATCCCTTGTCCGACGCATCAGTGCGGACAATAAATATTTGGTTTATGTCTGGTAGTATGAGAATGGGGGAAGTGGAAAACAATTGTTGAACGGTACGAAGTGTATCAGCACATTCGGTTGTCCATTTCACTTTATTAGGAAAATTCTTTCTTGTGAGGTCTGACAACGGAGCTGTAAGCGAAGAAAAATTTGGAATGAATTTCCTATAATAGTTAAGAAAGCCCAATAAACTACGAACTTCTTTCTTAGTTCGAGGAGGTTGGAGCTTTAAGATGGTAGTTATCTTCTTGTCATCAGGAGTCTGAACGCCGTGGGCAATTGTATGGCCCAGAATATTAATTTCATTGTAGCCTAAAAATACCTTACTGGGTTTCGCCGTAAGGCCAGCTCGACGAAGAGCAATAAAAACTTGTCGTAGGGCTGCGAGGTGGCCCGACCAATCGGTTTCATAAATACAAATGTCGTCAAAATACGACAATACGGAATTCATACCCTGGAGCAATATTGTCATCATACGGGCGAAAGTAGCAGGGGCTGTAACTAACCCGAAAGGCATATAGCGCCACTGCATAAGACCCAACGGGGTCTGAAAGGCGGTATATTGCTTGCTATTCTCATCAAGCGGAATTTGCCAATAACCTTTGGAAAGATCAATTTTAGAAAAAATCGTTGCCCTCGCTAACTGAGCAAAAAGATTCTCCTGGTTGGGAATCGGTTCAGCGTCATATATCGTAACCTCATTAAGTTTACGATAATCAATACAAAAACGCACGGTATCATCTTTTTTTTTCACTAAGACGATGGGTGAGTTATATGGACTCGTCGATCGCTCTATCACTCCCAGGTGAAACATGTTACGTACCTCGGTTATTATAGTCTCTTGTGCGTGCAGCGGACGCGGGTATGGTTTAACAAAGACGGGTATATCCGTCTTTAATCTTATAACATGCTGTACCAAAGAAGTATTACCTGGTAGATCAGTAAAGACAGTAGTAAACTCGTTAAGCAAATCTCTTAAATCTTGCCTTTGCGATTCAGATAAATCTGGATTTATATTCACATCCGAAGTGTTTTCAGAAGATCGAAGTGCGGGTATTGAATTCTCTATCTTAATAGGATCATCATCGTCAACTGAAACCAAGGCCGCATTGGCCTGTGCAACCACATTTCGGCGATTATTCTGTCGATTATCATCGTCGGACAGGTATTGCTTTAACATATTTATATGGAAGACTTTGTCCTGTCCCCGAATCTTGATAAGATAATTTACTCGAGAAAGTCTCTTTAGAACTTTGAAAGGTCCCTTCCATGTAAGAAGGAGTTTATTTTTCGTTTCCGGAAGGAGAACAAGAGTTTGGTCTCCGACGGTCAAGGTTCGCAATCGGCTGCCTTGATCACGATATTGTTTATAATGGCTAGCATGCGCAGCTGAAGATTTTTGTGCGAGCTGACATGCGTTAAGAATTCGCTGACGCAAGTCCACAACGTATTGATATGCAGACCGCGTATCGTTGTCGTCCGTGTCTGATCCAGCGAATAAATCATGGAGTATGGCCATTGGACCACGCGGCTTACGACCATACAATAATTCGAAGGGAGAAAAACCCGTCGATGCGTTCGGTAGTTCTCGGTATGCAAAAAGAATAGCGGGGAGTTGTCGATCCCAATCACTCGGTTTGTCGGCGGAAACTCGTGCAAGCATACTTTTCATGGTAGCATTCCAACGTTCACAGCAGCCATTAGACTGTGGGTGGTATGGAGATGTCAATCTTTGTTTAATCCCGACCAACTCCAAGACTTTCTTAAAAAGCTCAGAGGTAAACTGTGGACCTCTGTCCGATAAAATTTCAACCGGAAACCCTAGACGCGAAAAAATAGTAATAAGAGCTTCAGCGACATGATCAGCTGAAATGTCTTTTAGCGGAATGGCCTCTGGCCAACGGGTTGCGTAGTCAATGACAGAAAGTATAAAACGATGTCCTCTGTCTGACTTGTGTAGAGGACCAACTATATCTACGGCAACGCGCTCAAATGGTCTGGAGACCATAGGCATCTCCTGCAGAGGAGCTCTCGATGCTCTTCCTTTAGGGGTACGTCTCTGACATACGTCACATGTTGATACGAACCGGTTTACATCTGCGTAAATACTGGGCCAAAAAAATTGGGATAGTATTCGAGACTTAGTTCTGGCCTTTCCCTGGTGACCCGCCAAGGAAGTGTCATGCGCGAGACGAATAATGTCGCGACGAAAAGATCTCGGTACTACAAGTTGCATAACGGCCTCTCGCTTATTCCGAAAATTACGATATAGTAAGTCATCTTTAATAAGAAACTTAGAGGTATCCGGTGCGGTAGGATCAACCTTAGCAAACAAATGTTTCAATGTGGGATCTGAATGTTGCTCATCATGAAATGCACTAGACGTTATGTTCACTTCAATAGTAGGATTACTCAATGGACTGTCTGCTCGTCGACTCGATTGTAGGCGTGTTGTCGCACAAGCAACACTCTCATCCTCAGTCCAAATTTCCAAGTTACCGATAGGAAACTTATTTACTTGAGGTACATTCCCTATGATTACATCAGCCACTGGATTAGGCAGTACACATGCAGTAACAATACCTGTGAGAAAAGGTGTATCAATATAAACTTCTGCAAGACGGAATCGCTCTACAGATCCGCCAAAAGTAATACAAGTTACCTCTTTATCCAAAAATTGTGTTGGACGGACTAGTGACTGTCGAACGCCGATAGTCGTGCATCCGGAGTCACGTAGAACAGAAGCGCGAATCGCGTTCACGCGGCCCTGGTAAAATGTTAATTCACCCAGTTCATGTAGGGCGGACATGACTGGAATAGTCTTTGATTGTCATGAAGATTCAGAATGACCGTCAGTCTCATAAAGTGTAGGTTTAACCGAGCAGGCATTTGCTGATTCCAATTTCGCGTTACAAAATCTCTGTATGTGGCCTACCCTATTACACTTATAACATATAGTACGATTAGGATCGTTTCCACGATAGGGAAGACTCTGCGGTCTACTATAATTATAACTATCATCAAAATGCACTCGTCGCGGCGGTCCCTGAGGCCGGTTATATTGTTGGCCTGGATAGTTGCCACGATAATCTGGGCGAGGCTCGTAAAAAGAATAAGTCTGATATCCTCGACGCGGGGATGCATTACCTCGATTCGGAAAATCTCTCTGTCTACAAAAAGGCGGCTCTGATTGAAAGCGTGAATTTGGGGCCTGACGACGAGTCGCCCTTGAACGATCGTGTCCGGTTGGCGCTCCTTTGCCTACGTTGGCATAACACGGTGTTGTAGTTGAAGGCTTTGCCAAAGGGCGATTTGGGTGAGCGGACGCGTATCGTTCGGCGCACGATGTGATTTCTTCAGAGGATGTCGGAGCCCTCTCTTTAAGGTGGGCGACTAAATCGGAATGACATGCGGTATAGATTTGGTCCTTTAAGACCAAATCGTATAGTTGGGAATAATTTCCGGTAGTTACGTTCGCGAGCTCTATCCAGCGATCTAAATAATGTTTCAACCGATTGACATAAGTTGAGAAATTTTCAGATGGCTCAGGTTTACATGAGCGAAATCTTTGATGGAAGCCATCCTCGGTATGCTGGAATCGCTTAAGCAGTGCTGTTTTAAGCTTGTCATAATCGTTGGCATCTTCTACTTTAAGGCTGTGAAATACCTCTAAAGCCTTACCCGTTAATAAATTGGACAGGCATGAACTGTACATCGCCTGCTGCCATCCGACGCATTTAGCGTGTAACTCGAACCGATGTAAATATGCGTCGATCCGGTCGAGTTTTTCATTAAATGGTGGTAGTTTTGGTTTAGTAGCATAAGAATTGGTGGCAGTAGTGGGTGTTACAAGCGATTGTTGCTCTAACTTTTTAATTGCTAGTTCATGCTGTCTTTCCTTTTCTCTCTCTCTTTCTTTCTCCCTTTCTCTTTCTCTTTCCTTTTCTCTTTCTACTTCTTTTTCTCTTTCTCTTTCTTCTTTTTCTCTTTCTCTTTCTCTTGCTTCTTTTCGATCCTCGCGCTCTCGGTCTTGTTGTACGTGTCGTTCGCACCACGCGGCGCGTTCTTCCTCTGGTATGCCCAGAACTTTGGCAGATTCTAAATATTTAAGAAACTCAGCCATGATATGTTAAAGTCTGTAAAGTTAGTAAATATTTACCCAATGTTACGGTATATCGCGGTATCAATATCTTATATGAACAGTTATTGACTGTTAATATTAACTCAGTGTCTTATGTTAGCACTGCTTCGCGAAAAGAACGTTCTATCTCTCTCTCTCAAAATTACAGGCAGTATCACTTAAACTGCAAACACTTTATCTCTCTCTGAAAATTACAGGCAGTATCACTTAAACTGCAAACACTTTATCTCTCTCTGAAAATTACAGGCAGTATCACTTAAACTGCAAAAACTTTATCTCTCTCTCTCTCAATATAAATTCTAGTAAGGCAGTGCCGTCTATCCGTTGCTCCCACTGCAATAAAATACTATATATCGCCTTTACTGCGATAAATTAATGTCTTGAGTGATCACTCTCAAAATTTTACGTCTCTCTCAACGCAAGAATCAGTGTCCTCTGTTATCACTGTCAAAACGAATCGCTCTCTCAATGCGATGAATCAAAACTATATGTCTTTCTCAACACGACAAATTTGAAATATCTCTGTGTTCTCAAAACACTCTCAAAATTCTCTCTCTTCTCAAAACACGCACACGCAGTGTCTTCTGTTACCACTGCAAAATTATTCTCTCTAGATCTATCTTCAACGTGAAATTGTCACGTAAACCAAAAATTATTATATTCCTCTCTCTCTCATATGTCAATACCAGATTACAATTCAACGTGGTTTTAGCACGTGAAACACCTCAGGCATATATTGTAAACATATCAATGTTATTATAGTAGTTTAAAGTTTATAAGCAAAAAAAAATACAATAAACAGGACGTATACTGACAAGTAAAACGAACGATAACAGACCCTACAAGTCCTAACTTATATTACAGATAGTTTAAGAAAAAGACAGGAGAGACATCTTCCTAAAGAAAGGTGAGGAAGTAAGAAACGCCACAATCTATACGAATAATGGATCCCTAATAGAACTATTCACAGAGAAGCAAATCCCCCCGAGTTATTTTACATAGCCACCAAGGCCTCCAATATCCTTCGTAATGGCAAAGAAGATATGCTAACCTATGATCCCAACCAACCTCCCGCACTTAAACTAAACATATAGTAAATAGTAAAATGGCCTGGAACAATACACACAGAGCGGAAAGTACGTCGCCCTCCCCAAGACTGTTAGATAGATGGATCACTTATCTTTATTTTTGAGGAATTCAGATGGTAAATATCCTCAATCCATAGCTCCAAGCCCAAACTTGTATTTCTGTCTGAAGTAAAACCGGATGATGAAAGGGTTCCCTCGCCGGTGTCCACGGGTCAATGGGATGTTGGGATGTTCACCATATGAAATTGAAACAAAATATTCGATTAATACAAATTGTTTAAACTCTATAATAAAAAGCACCTGAAAACATAATATTAGAACAGTACAATATCAAATAATGGAATAAAAAAATACAATAGGTTTTAAAATAATCTAACTAAGTGGCATGGCGTTATCTAAGGTTCTTTAAGGGTCCCTCTCCAGTGTTACGAGTTGGAAGAGGGGTGTGCCCTCGAGTGTTACGTTGGGGATTACTAAACTATAAATTTAGGTGTTCGACTGCATTTAAATCGAGAGGTTTTAGAAATTACTCTGCCATACCATGCCACATACACTAATAACAATTTCGAGTAAGTTATATCAAGGACCTTGTAGGGCCACAAATTTATTACCTAAAAGTCCTAACAATTTCGTCTATCTTACATATCAAAAGACAACATCAGCAGCATCAAATGAAAATACTAAAATACATAACTATAAATCTCCTCTAGAGTCTTAAGAGATTTGAGACTCTATATCATTCTGATTCATTCACAGTTTACTTAGTAATTATTTATCTTCAGAAATATAGACTGCCTACTACTTCACAAATAATATACTTATGTCTCAGACGACAATATTAACTCATTTAACTGCTTATAAAGGATCAAACCGTCAAGACACACTGACGTAGTTAAGATAGATCTAGATCTGTTCTAGGATGGGCTGGCAATCCCCAGCCTCATCCAGACACATCAATTACAATTTACAAATGTGTATATCAGTCACTCGTTCTAGATCTTAATTGCAAGTAAAACTTTATGGTCTTGCATTCCCTTGGTCGCACTTCTACTGGAAAGTTAGGGTCAGATTCACATCATCTCGAATCATTTTGATGGACTTACGATTGGTTCCCTGAAACGATTTCAGGGAACTGGAGAAAAGAGCTGTGGGTTATTTTCATTGTCTATCCAGGACATAGACATGACGTTAACAGTCTTATGGTTCCCTCTGGCTGAACCTTAGCCGACACCTTCGCAGAATAGGATACGCTGCATGGAGTGAGGTAGCATAAACATGTCACCGCTTATCTTCTGCAAATCACGTGACTGCTCAAATTTGATTGGTGCATCCACTTCGAGCTCCGCTCGCAGCGCCAATAGATTCTATTAATAGTAACAGACAAAGTCAGACTTAGGATGTCAAAACCTTTCGCAAAGTCTCTACACCCTAAACGTTTTATGTACGAATTTCCTCACTCCTTATTCGCCCCGTCTTTCCCTGTTAAAGTACACCCAAACCACGGGGTCGAAAACTGCATCGTCACTGTTAATTTATCCATTCGTTCTATCCTGACCCACTTTCTCTCCATCTCTAAGAAAAGCGTTACAAAAACAAACTGTCCACGGGAACAGTTCAAGGACGTTTGGACTGACTAAAATCAATGATGCCATGTAATAAACAATGCGTGACCTAGCACGGCAATTCAAATCCTAACCCTGACAATTATACTATATTATATTTTATACATACTATAACCGATGGCGCATGCTTTTTCCTTTCTTTTTTATTTGGAAAACTGAAGTGGGGGATGGGACAAAACGTTAAACAGGCTGAGCAACAGTGATCTAGATCTAGACAGTGTGCTTTTTGGGCTTAGTGAGCGCACCAAGTGCTTGTCAAACACAATATCCCCCGTCCGGTGGGCTTATCAACGGGAGCACAAAAAGAGATCATTGCATTTATATTTTTCTTTACAACTTTAAAAAAAAAAAGAATTGCCTGCAAGTTGAATAAACACAAATAGGCTGATACAAAAGCGATCGGGTTAGATTTGTTGACACTTGAGAAAACTAATGTTTTAATTTTTCAAACTGACATTTAGGCATTTGGTGGACGAACGTGCTTTGGTGCTGCTAACGAAGCAAGAACTCGCAGCTAAGTAAAATGTTTCGCTTCGTTCCTGTTGAAGTCTTTTATTGTTCGATTTTTTTTCACTTGAAAAAGGCGAAAGCCGAAAATTTTGTGTATTTTCTGTCTTCTCTTTAGTTTGCTTTGTATTGTTTGGGTTTTATTTCTTACGCAGGGTTTCGCAACATACAACCTTTTCTTTTTGCCCAATTTTGACTTTGACATTTAGGCTGTATCGCTGAGGAAACAATGTAATGGCCGAAACTGCACCACAATGAATTATTCCCGCCACTTTTTAAAATTATTTTTTATAATAAGATGTAACCCTCCATCGCAATCACAAGGGAGATTACGAAAGCTTGAAAAACAGCAGTTACCTTTCTTTATCTCTCCAAGCTCCAAGAGAAACCATCGACATACCAGATTTGGTCAAGCATCAATTCTTTTCTCTAGACAAACTGACACCCTCACCTCCCCGCCCACCCGCCACCCCCTATCTCGGTACACCAGAATCATTTTCCGGTCATTGCGCTCGGAATGGCGACTTCAGAGGGTGGCAGTTTTTTTTAGTTTCCTAACTTCAGAGGTTGGGCGCATGTTCATTGTTTACTCTCAAATAGGCAATTAACATCTGAGTTATTATTATACAGTTTAAAACATCAGCAACAACACCGTTTCATACGCATGAAACATAAAACATTTAAAAAAAAACAAACTCTTAAGACTATAAGAGTGAAAAACTGACCATCTTACAACAAACCGAAAAAAAAAAGTGAAGTCATTACTGAGACCAAGTTTTACTTTAATAATACCCATCAGTAATCAGCAGTAAGAAAATGACTTCCGTTTAAAATCTTCATTTTTTGGGGGCTCTATCTCCATTTTCTGAAAAACTGAAGATCTTTCAGTATGTCGGAAGAGGCATTAGAAATATACCCTCTGGCACTTGTTTAAACTGCGCTGTAGCACTTATCAAGTTGTTTCAGTTCCCATTCATTTTAACTCCGTATAATAATACTAAAGCCGCAACATCATACACAGTCAGTCATAATCAGTCGAGGCGTTACCAGAGTTAATACGAGATATCCAATTAACCGGTTCAATTAATGTTTAATATAGACAGTCCAATGGTTTATCCGGATTGTGTGACTGTATCGTTTTGTGTTAATCAGCTTAAACATCCGCGGTATATCTTGATCAGAAAATTTGGAAACCTAACGGGGCCATTGCTTGAGAAAGGCTAACAACCACTGGTCTGGCGAGAATTCGATTCGGGTCTCCCTATACTGCATAAGGAGACCCAGATCGTGTTCTCGTTAGATAATCCGATTGTTCATCTCTTGACTATTGAGCCAGCTCGTTCAAAGCTGAAAGTAACGCAATTTTTTTTTATTGTCATTACCAATACGTACTCGTTAGTACTGAAAAAAGCCTGCAAAACCGCAGATAGATATTATTAGCTTCTCACATTGTCATGCAGCTGATCTTTCAGTAGAAGGAAATAAGTTGGACAATTTAACGCCGAGAATTCTGAGACAGTAAAAAACCTAGAAACATGGAGTTTTCTCATAAGTTCTTTTAAAATGTTATAGTTTGCTCTGGACGAATGAAATTCTCAGTATGTTGCTCAGCGACTGCAATTTTGAAAGTTTAGTGTTACCCTTTCCACGCCATGTTTCATAGCCTAACATTTACAGTTTTTCCTGTTTATGTTTTAAGAAAAAATGCTTCATCTTCCGGTATTTAATGAGTTCAAAGAATTTTTGCATTGTTCTCTTATTGCAAGAGTTGTCTAGTGTTCTCTGTAGTCTTCTGTGGGTGACAACGGTATGATGCTTCCGTATCCAGCGGGCCAGTCAGACTGCCATTATAAAGTGATGAATACAGTGACAATTCTGGTCAGGTATTGACTTCATATCTTTGGCGGTCTCCCAGAAACCTGAGAGAGCCACTCTGGTACAGATAATGCGTAATGGACTATGCACGGCGCTGAAGAAGGCTGTGTGATGCAGACAGCTGCCGTGCTAATGTTGACGAAACTCTTCATAATTCAGCGTTATCTCCCGTCTCCCAATTACGCGCGTTGGATTTCCGTGACGTGGATAGTGACTGCATGCCACTTAACTGCCTTGGATCTAGATAAATCGGTCGCCTCGATGCGGGGAAGGATGGGTTGGGGATGATTCTAGAAAACTCAAGCATCAGCCATGAAGGACGCTAGGCGGTCTTCCTCTTGGTGCTGGCATGGGCACTATCTCGAGATATTTATGCATTGTCCCAATTTTTGGACCACATACTCGAACACTGTAATCGATGTAGACTGTCGTCAGTTGATCTAAATATCATACAATATTCTCTCAACATGTAGGAGTCAAAATCTGTTTAAACCACTTAATATAGTCCTTTTTATGCTTAAATTCTCAGTCTTGTGTAACAATTCCGTACAACCTGACTATCTTATAATCAGACTTAGCCCATATTTACAGGGGCTTACGAGTGAGAGATCGACAGTAGATTGATAGAACAGACAGTTAGCGGCTGAATTTAAGCTCTTTAGGCAAGACGATCTGCCTTTTCGTCACGAAAAGAAAACAAAAAAAACAAAACAAAAAACGTTTCTATTGTTTAGATCTTCTGGTTTAGAACTTTGAATTTATTCACTGTATACCAAACAAATGCTTTCAAAAAATATTTAAGGTGATGCATTAAGTTACAAGTATAATCACCCTTTAGTGGGCTGAGATCAAGCTTTACCAAGAAAAAAGTGAAATGTTGCCAGTGTTAGAAATCCAGAATTTCAGCGTTGGGCACCCTTGTTGAGAGGATATTATTAACCATGATAAATTACTTCGATGCATCAGCCCTGGCAGGATTCTCATACAGGTGCCCAAACTAAATATAATAAAATCTGATTTATCAATGAATAGTATTTTGGTATTTTTGTTCTATGGAGACTAAGCACTGGTGTCCAATAGTATTTCGAGTAACACCGTGCGACCAACAAACGTATTCAAGACTTTCTAGCCTCGGACGTCAGTCAGACTTCTCCAACGGCAGGCAAAATGTGGGTGTAAATCTCTACACCTCGTAGAAAAGTTTGCTCGTTCAAGAATTCATCGTGGTCGTGTAGAAGAATCGGCGTATGATTCATGGGGGAGAAACCAAACACTGGTATACCTTTCTGTGGACGGCAAACAAAATGTCAAGGTATTTACTCCTTCTGGAATTAGTCAGTAAGAGACAGCGTTGTTACATTAACATAAGCTTTATCCTTTTGAGATCAATTCATATAATTATGTTTATTAGAAAGGAAAATACTTTAAATCCACCAGTTCACTCGTTCATTGGAAATAAGATATATGTAATTAAATTAATACCATGCCAGCTCCCAACTATACCCAAAAAACCTTTCGTGAGATATGAGCGTGTTGAAGGCCTGTGTTTTCGGAGTATCACTCGGTATTTACACCTCGCTTGTACCGTGCTCAGTTGAGTTGTTTCTTAGTGTTTGTCTGCCATCTTCGTCCTTGTCTTCCTAGCCCTCAAAAGGGCTATTTGGGCTGGCATCATATAGGACAGTAAGAAATAGAGAAAAGGACAAAGATTTTCTATGTTGGGCTTTCTGAATTCTTACTTTGGAACAATCTTATGTAACATTCGTTTGCTTTCCTTGAGTGTTAGTCAACTTTATGAATAATGACAGAACCGATTTTGTATTTAATGTGTAGTCGGACTTAATGAAGACTTTGTTAATAATCTTACCTCTCGTAAATAGCTCCCATCAGTGCCTGCAGGGAATATTTCTGCCCGTATTTTGATGTTCCTGGAAATGAATGAGACCAAAAAAACCAAAAAACATATAAATTTATTAGTCTGTTCATGGGGAAGGGCTGCATTCTGCCCACTCGCATATCATCGTCTGAATGACAAACCGAACGGGTGTATCACCAATGCTATAGTTTTTAGATGTGGCGTATCATCCTATAAACCGTTTCGTCATCTTGGCAAATTCTGAACACTAACTGATATGCCACTCAGGCGTGCTGTACGCCGGGTATCATTACGATACGTCGGTTCGGCATGCAGCCAGGATGGCGGTAGGGTAAAGATACGCTAGTTGGACACATGCCAATTTACAAAACAATACTTCGAATTTTGTTGTCCATTTCAGAATTGGCGCGTGGATCGCAAATAATGTTAAAAACAGAAAATGCTAGTTATAGCGATGCAGGCGGCGACATCTGACTTATCATGTGTAAGTTAACGTCTAGACATTAGATTGTGTGTGTCTAGCGTGCGATGATCATGTTGTCACATCAAGCGTAACGGTATGTAAGGGAGATCTCAATCCTCTGACTAGCCTTATACAACATTTACTTTACCTTTCTCCACTTCAGCGGTTCCCAAGCTGTCTAGAAGGGAAATGTGGGGAGAAGTTTGGGGGGAGATTGAGCACAAGGAAAATTGATCAAGGAATGACCGAGGCGTTCAAAAAAAGTATGCCGCTTTAGTATTCAGAAAAGCTCGAAAGAAGTAAAGAAGAAAAACAAATGGCTTAGGTGGGAATTGAACCCGTGACATCTGCTTCGGCACCAATCGCCTTGCCGGTAAGAAGAAAACGAACTCGCCTAAACCAAGCTGTCTGCAGATTTATTCACATACCCTTCGTAAGTCTGTTAATTGTTAGCATACACCGTCGAGATGAGGATTTTTCGTGCGCCAGGGATCGATTGATTTGCAAATAAAAGTATTGACATAATAAAGAACTTACGCTTTTCGACAGGCCTCTTTAAACGCCACCCACCATGGATTACTGGCGTCCGTGGCTGTTATGTCTTTTGCCATAGTTTGCTGTGGATACATTGATTTGTGGACATTTTGACATCATCTTGCCTGTAATCAACAAATCAGCGTTTCGTGCAGTAAACAATGGCATTTAGTGTGACATGACGGAATGAATCAAATGGACATCAGACTTTTCCCGAACAATTCATGCACAGTGTATTTCAAGTTTGGCCGGATCTGAACGTTTTCTGAATCTTGACTTTCGAAAAAATTCTAATGAATATTTAGCTTAAGCTGTGTTTTCATAAGTATCGAAACGGCAAAGGACGCGAAAACGTCAAAAATCTATCAAGTAGTGAAAAAAAGAGACATTCGTTCTTTACATGAAGGGGTTTTGACGTGTCCGTTGCCGTTTCCGTTCCTGTACACATTAAAACGTAGCTTTATATTAGTTTCCCCCAGAATGTCACTCCAGTTGGTGAATAACCCCAGGTAGTCAGTCTTCTCTCGACCTGATGACCTCGAAGTCTTTAATGGGAATCCTTATGATTAATGTTCACAGACCAAGCCGTATGAGGCCAATCATTTCCTGGTGGAAACAGACTTGATTACTATATTATGACATGTCTCGTTTAATTTGCCTTGTGGATTCACTTCATTAATATTAGTATATCCAAGGGATATTTAGTCTGAGGACTTAATAATGATTAATGTCACAAGAAAATCCACTTACTTGATGAAATTTACACTCGACATTCTCGCCAGCTTCTTGACACCATTTCTTAATGTTTTCTTCCACCAGTGTAAGTTCTTCTTTAAAGGGTGGGACCCGCACGTCAAATCCTGTACGATTTCACACATTTTTTATTAAATTTTAAGTCATCATTGTGTGCTAAAGTTCTTTATATCAAAGATACTAGAAACGATGAGATGGGACACTCCCTTGTTCGGACCTCTAAAAACAAAAATGGTTCACACAGTTTTGCGTGCTGATCAGGTTCGGAGCCGATGGTGCACTGCATGAAAAGAATGCTGATATAAAATAATATAATGATAAATTAATGATGAGGATTTGTTACAGTGCTACAGCAACTAAAAAAAAAAAATTGCCAGAGTTTTCCCACAGTGATTGAAGTTACGATTACAACATAAGTGACGTCAGTCAAGGACTACAGCGATAGCTGCACAAAATGCAATATTTTCCCTATTTGGCTTTGTAAATACTGCATTGTTCATGACTTCCACGCATTTGCCGCTAGGTGCCGGTGGGAAATCTGTGCACGCTAAACGCACTGGCTGTCTCAGCTTGTTGTATCTAGTATCTTTGCTTATACTGCGTTATAGATTGGCATGATGTTGTATAAATACACCAATTTACATTGCGACAACACTTTTTGTTTGCGTCATGAATGGCGGTTAGTTTGCGAGTTTCTGTCTGCCCTATCATTCTACCATAGGTTGTCTACCGTCTTGCTTCTGCCTAACACAATACGGCCCTTAACTGTCGACGTACTCAAGCATAATTTTGAACCAGCATGAATGATTAAGTTAATGACGGAAATTAATTACTAATGTTTATCAGACTGAAAGCTCTCTTTTGCTAAATAAAAATAGCAATAATGTTGGGAGATAGGATTATGGTTTAGACAGGCAGGCAGAAAGACATGGCCATACAGGCGGATCAATATATTTAGCTAAAACAAAAATGTGATACTTTTCAGTTCCTGAAACAGACCTAATTAAAATAGACCTTTAGTACTAAATCTACACTACATAAACTACTTCAAACAGTTTATACTGCCATGATTTTCTTTTTTTTTAAACTCCCAGTATAAAGAATTAATTACACAGTCAGACTGATTTACATAATAGGCATAATTATGATAGAAATGGCGAAATTGACAACAGACGGACAGAGATACATGCAGACAGTGGCGTCTCTAAGGTATAGCAGCCATAGCACACAACGTCGGCCCCATTTGAAAGGGAGGGGGGGCGGGTGGGTGGGCACGGAGAATTTTCTGCTGTAAGGACTCTTGTCTAATTACAAAGCCGAATAGAAAACATAATGAGATCTGGTCACTGCTCGTCTGTAGCTTACAGTGTGCAATACTACAGTCCCTTAACAATAGCATTTTCCGCCAGAGTTAGACAAGCCGTCCCGGGACAGCCAATAAATATTTAATCAGATCTAAACAATGCGCAGGTATAATTTTCATACCGTGCAAGAATTTGTTAATTAAAAAAATGATGAGCTTAAATTGTAGTCTTGAGCTGATCTTATGATAAAATCATCCAATAGATGCGCGTCAGATGTTTGGATAGGGACGCAATTTCAGTGCTTGCTATGGGCACCATTTTCCATAGATACGCCCCTGGTTGCAAAAAATGGTACTCAGATAGACAGAAAGAAATATTGCTCCTGCTGACCTGCTGTCATTGTTGCTGGAACCACATTGTGCTGCACTCCACCCTGGGGAAGACATATAGTCAAACTTAAGAACAAAGTACCTTAAGCGAAACTCTGCAGGTGAACTACAATGGAAGAGAACCCCAGTCAAAGATTCAGTCTACAACACCTTTACACTCTATTGGGGCCGAGTATAGCATAGATCTTATTTAAGTTTAACACTGACCTAATTAGTGGAACTTTGTCATATAGTTACCACCACTCGCTGACAAGTTTCTGTGTTTGATGGCCCAACCACACACTGGGCACGCCTTGTTGAATATATGTTCGCAATCGCACCAACTAATGACCGCAAGCCTGACCCCTCCTGCTTCAATGGATGCCATAAACAACAGCTACCCACAACTGCCAAATACCTCCATACAACAACTAACAACAACATAAAAAGGGTCATTTTAACACTTTGTTTACTGAGATACGATTAATATAGGATATTTTGTGAACAAGTTATTCTAGAATACTATACTTTTAATGAACCATTCCGTTGTCTGTGATTAATAATAATAATAGTTCGTCCATCAGGTATGATGATGACCTTAACAACACCAGAGGAATAAAGAACAGAAATTGTTGAGAATTTCAACACATGGACAATAAAGAGAACTAAAGTGTCATGATCACATTAGGATCATAAATGCCTTCTCGGCGCTTTCTGCGGCACGCTCTTCTCTAGCTAGGTCTTCTTGTAGTTTACTCTCGCACCAAGAAGCCAGCCGGTCCTCGGGTATGCCTAACAGCTTCGCTGAATTTATATAGGAAGTGTAATCGGCCATTATGATTATTTACACTCACAATAGGTCTCTACGGGAGATCTATTAATGTTAATGGACAGGTATCCGGATAAATTCACGCAATAACCCGTCTGACAGTGTACTATGTTATCACTGTAGTATTTACGTTAATCCGATACGCGATAAAAAATATTTACTTATTTAACTCCGCGATTATTAATCCCTGAGGCAATTTGCACTCGTCGGCGGATACGCGTGCTAGCATCGACTTCATGCTCGCATTCCACCGCTCGCAACAACCATTTGACTGCGGATTTCTGTTTAATTCCCGCTAATTCTAGTACCTTTTTGTATAGATCAGAGGTGAATTGTTGTCCTCTGTCTGAAAGAATCTCGGTCGGAAATCCGACTCGCGAGAAAATAGTAACAAGTGCCTCAGCGACATGGTCAGCCGTAATGTCTCTTAAAGGAATAGCCTCAGGCCAGCGCGTCGCGTAGTCGATTTCCGAAAGGATGAATCGATGGCCTCTGTCTGATTTACTAAGAGGACCTACTATGTCAACTGCGACACGCTCGAATGGTGTTGAGACTGGAGGCATCTCCTGAAGGGGTGCGCGTGATGCTTTACCTTTAGGTGTACGTTTTTGACATACATCGCAGCGCGCCACAAAACGGTTCACGTCCGCGTATACACCAGGCCAGAAAAAATGAGCCAATATCCGTGATTTGGTTCTGGCTGAACCTTGATGGCCTGAAAATGATGTATCATGCGCGAGACGCAGAATGTCGCGACGAAACGACTTAGGCACCACGAGCTGTTCAATGGTCTCACGTTTACTTCGGAAATTTCTGTATAATAATTCATTTTTAATGATAAACGGAGAGGCATTTCCGTTCTGAGGCTGAACTTTCGCAAACAGCGGTTTTAGTGATGGATCGCTTTGTTGTTCCTTATAGAAAACTGTAGGCGTGACATTAAAATCAAACGCAGGGGTTTGTAAAGTACCATCCGGTGGACGTTTTGACTGTTGTCGTGTGGTGACACACGCAACGTTTTCGTTCCAAACTTTTAACTGGCCGTCAGGTGTATCATTGACCTGTGGTAAATTACCAATAATTAGATCGGCAACCGGATTTGGTAATACGCATGCCGTTACGACACCTGTAATAAAAGGCGTGTCGATGTATACCTCCGCGAGACGGAATCGCTCGACGGAGCCCCCGAAAGTAATGCAAGTTGCCTGTTGGTCAATCAGCTGGGTCGGTCTGACCAGTGATTCCCAGTGATTATCACTTTAATTCTTAAGTGCTACAATAATTATATATTATCACAGAATGTCGCGATGTGGGTTAGATGGAGAGCATTCGACTGCAGATCGAGAGGTCCCCGGTTCGAACCCGGGTGTCCCCTCCAATGTCGCGATGTGGGTTAGATGGGGAGAATTCGACTGACACTCTTTCGAGGTCCGCTCCCACAATCGACGAACACAGAAAAAAAATACTTGCACTCTAAAAACTAAATAAATCAATTGCTTGGATTTTTAGCAGAACTGTAGGGCAGTTTAATTACAGGAATTAATGGAACAAATATAATTATAAATATAAATATCAATTCAAAGGCAACTGAATCTAACTAATGAAACTACAGCTTTCTATAAAGACTAACTTATTCACTCTAACTACTTGCAGGTCATATGAGTTAGATGCCAAATAGAATCCGCGCACGTGGCGACGGATATAACAGTTTAAATTCTATTAATTCAATGAGACATGTTATGATATGGACATTTCCTCTAGACACGCCATGGAGAATGCTTGTACAACCATGCGTTGTCTGGCGGTAGCTCTGAAACTGTCTTCAAAAGTAAGTAGAACGGTTCACTTTCATCATTACAAATTAGTATGAACTCTCACCATTAGGCCCTCACTGGGAGTGAGGGCGCTGGATGTAAAAGCTGTGGGTTCATATCAAACCAAGTAGCTTAGGCTCTGGAGCTTTAACTCATGGCGCTCCTCACAATATGGACTGCTCAACTGCGTCTCTATGTCTCTCATCTGGCTGAGGACTATCGCCGTCCACCTCGTAAATGGATTGTCTACATGTGGCCTCTATCTAAGCTCTGCACGGGTTTAAATACTAAAGCTATGTCTCGACCTTCCGTCCAGATTCATACATTTGATTGGTGCAGTCGCTTCAGCTCAGCCTGCAATATTAATTTATGCTTGTCATGGCCTTGCGCCAAAATCAAGGTCAATTTTACGGTCTAGACAAAATTTAAAATGCGAAACATTAACTACTAAAATCTTCAAACCCCGTGCTTTCTACTCTTATGCACGAATTTCCGAACGCCAACTAAGCGTCTAAATAAACTACCTTTACTCGCCCCTTATCTATGTTAATCAAAATCACGGGGTCGAGAACTGCTCTGTCATTCCTAGCTATACATTTATTCTATCTCGCCCCTCCTTCTCTCCATCCATCAGAAAAAAGGTGTTTCAAAACAAACTGTTCACGAGAACAGCTCAAGGACAAATTACGCTGGTTATAATCAACAAGATCGTAAAAATTAACTCACTGACGTCGTGACCTAGCACGGCATTTATGATCCTAATGTGATCATGACATAAAGGACATAGAGGACAGAATGGAAAGACTGTTCTTTCATGACTTATGGCTTCTCATGTGACTGATAAGTCCTATTTTTGCCCTGCAGACCCTTCCGCATAAATGACAAGAGTGCTCCGTTGGTTCAGTACCACTGGGCCTCTTCTTGCGCCGTTCTCTTTTTTTGATAGCCTGCTGGACTCTGTCAGCTTCCCATGCTTTGCTGCCTCTGGTAAGGGCCGCCCTCCAATTTGCACGATCAAGCGAGAGCTTTTCCCACTCACTCACACCAATGGCAAAGGCCTTCAGTGATTGCTTGAGAGTGTCTTTGTAACGTCTCTTTGGGGCCCCAACATTCCTCGTTCCATTGGAGAGCTCAGAGAAGAAGATTTGCTTAGGGAGTCTGGAGTAGGGCATTCTGACAACATGTCCTGCCCAACGTAGCTGAATTTTTTTCAGGTGGCAGAAGATTTTATCCTGCCATTTGATCCTTAGGATCTTTCTAAGGCAGGCCTGATGAAGTGATTTAGCTTTCTGGCATGCGATTGGTACACTGTCCAGGTTTCAGCCCCATAGAGTAGGGTGGGAAGGACCACAGCATTGTACACTTTCAGCTTAGTGTCTGTGCGAATGCCGGCAACATCCCATACTCTCTTTCGAAGCCTGCCAAATGCAGAGCTGGCTTTGCTGATTCTTGAGAGAATTTCAGTATCAACACGAGCCGCGGAAGACAGTGTACTGCCAAGATAGGTGAAGTTCTCCGACACTTTCGGAAGACTGTCATGGACTTTGATATTTGGGGTCACAGGATACTTGTCGTCTGGAGTAGGCTGATGGAGCACTTACGTCTTCTTTGTGCTTATTATGAGGCCGAAGTTGTCACAGGCACTAGAGAACTTATCAACACAGTCTGTGATTAGACTGACTTATATTCCAGCATAAAGGTTCAAACACAGTAGACACGGCTACCTCATGTCTTTTTCACGTGACCTAACGTCCGGTTGACTAGAGTTAGTTCCCGTGAGATCCCGTGGGTCTCATTTATCGCTACCAAAATAATGCGTTGGCGCCACAGTGGTTACCTCTCGTCAGTTTCTCGTCTCCCGTCTACCTTACGAGACAAAATTCTCACGTGAGCTTTTTATGGTTGCACTAAAAACCTCCCGTCTTTCTCACAGCTTGCAGTGTATTCTATACACTATAAAGGTTTCCGAAAATTGGTTTCCCGTTTTTCTATTCTGGGTCCAACCTTGTCCAGTAGCAAAGAAAATTTGCAGGTTTCATTCTTATATATATATAAGATATAGATTTCTCTTCATCGTTGAGAACTTCATCGATGAGGTGATGAAATTCTCCAAAAGTATTTCGTCTTTGAAATATTTGGTGAACCCAATATCGCCTTCGGTAGAAGCGTATTCTTTTTAGCCAATACAATAACATAAGTTTCATTCCTTCCATCTCGGTGGCGCCAGGGCTAGTCAACGTCATGACACGACAGCGCGTACAAATGGCCCACTGTGTTTGGTACCTCACTTCACGTCAACGAGACAACAACGTCACGTCAAATAGCCGTGTCCCCTGTGTTTGAACCTTTACCCTGTCATAAGCATTGAGTTGTAAAGTTATTTTCGTAAGAAATATTGACTGGAGCAGGACATAAAGTCTCACTGGTAAGCAGAGAATCCTACGAAGAGAAAATAGACATCTCCCGTCAAAATAAGCACTGCAACTGAGCGTAATTGGGAGTATCGGTGTCGAAGAACTCTGGCTGGATAAACACAATAGCACAGAGTATTACCGTAAAACAGCGTAAAACTCTTGCCAGAAACAATAAGATTAAGCCAACAGATGCCAAGGCAAAAGAATTTGCTTTTTTGGGGCAACTCTTACCTTCAAGATTGTCAGATTGACGGAAGCGACGTCACCTGGCGTCAGGGATTTGTCGGAACGTAACCTGTAGATATGATAAATTTTAGAAACAATCTGTGCTCATTAACTGTGCTGTATCGGTAGACGTAATATATCAATTTTACCTACAATTGCTGAATATTGGCTTCATTTCCGATTTCAGTGGATTAACGCACGCCTTGAGAAACCTGTAATCTGTCCATGGTGAGAAACGATATTTAGATAGATAGACAGACAGACAGACAGACAGACAGGCAGGCAGGCAGGCAGGCAGGCAGGCAGGCAGACAGACAGACAGACAGACAGACAGACAGGCAGGCAGGCAGGCAGGCAGGCAGGCAGGCAGACAGACAGACAGACAGACAGACAGACAGGCAGGCAGGCAGGCAGGCAGGCAGGCAGGAAGACAGGCAGGCAGGCAGGCAGACAGACAGACAGACAGACAGACAGACAGACAGACAGACAAATAGATAGATAGATAGATAGATAGATAGATAGATAGATAGATAGATAGATAGATAGATAGATAGACAGATAGACAGATAGTTAGATAAATAGATAGATAGGTAGATAGATAGATAGATAGATAGATAGATAGATAGATAGATAGATAGATAGATAGATAGATAGATAGATAGATAGATAGACGGACGGACAGACAGACAGACAGACAGTGAGACAAACAGACAGATAGATAAATAGATAGCTGGATAGATAGATAGGTAGGTAGACAGACAGACAGACAGACAGACAGACAGACATACAGACAGACAGACAGACAGGCAGGCAGGCAGGCAGACAGACAGACAGACAGACAGACAGACAGACAGACAGACAGACAGACAGATAGATAGATAGATAGATAGATAGATAGATAGATAGATAGATAGATAGATAGATAGATAGATAGATAGATAGATAGATAGATAGAGGCACACAGAAAGAGAAACAGACAGGTAGATTTTGCTTTCTACATTATTATGTTTCAGAGTATTTTTGTACAAAACAATATTTTTTTCTGGAAGAAGACCCGAATGAATGTTGTGACAGCTATCAGGATCTAACGTGAGTTGAACGTTGCCTTACCGTGCCTCCTGTTCTTGTCGAAACTGCAAGAAGCTGTTGATTACATTCTGCTGCAAGAAATAGTGAAAAGTACAATTATCATATCAGAAATAGCGGGGAAGGGGGGAGGGGGAGGGGGAGGTGATATGATGGAACATATGATATGAACACGAGCCGGACAAAAATGCATTCAGTCAAATTCAGCCAATTCCTTCTGTCCATGTATTTCAAGCGCTGTATATGGAATGTGAACATATTATTGATTGCGGATGTTTCTGTTCAGTTACGACAATTCAAAGGTCTCCGGTCACAAACACTACAAATTAGTATTGTGGGTGTGACGCAAACGTGGCCGTATCTCACAATAGCACTAATTTAATATTCTGTATTCGAGAAATAAAGGATATTCATTTCTGAGAACGAAGAAGAGGTTTGTTCTGAAGCCTCCACTCTTGCCTAGGAAGAACTGTATACGTTCCAAATGACATCGAGCGGTCTGTAACGAATGGAGCTAATTAAAGGAAGCAGCAGTCGCGTGTCTTCTTAATATCTCATTAGTTTCTTTCATCATAATTATATATAGACGTATTCTACAGTGTCCAACGTCTGTATATAATCGATTTCCAGTGGACGACATCGCGCAAAACTTTAGTAATTATTATTATTATTTTATACACTAGTGTAAGGACCCCGTTCAAAGAACGGGTTGCAAACAACACGCACAATCAGCACACAGATTATGTAGATCTAGGAAGAAAACAACTCACAACTGGCACAGTAACACCCGCATGGTAAGCATTATTCGATGACGTACTCTCTGTCTCTCTCTCTTACAATAAAAGTAGTAATCTGCAGCCCTGCTTCAGAACTCATGCGCGCCAGGACAGTGCGCACCAAGCTTGATATGGTTACTTTTTATGACATGCACGGTACTAAAGACGAAACAAAACAAAGGCAGGAGGGAGGCCATCATTGTTGAGCAGAAAGCATTATTCGATGTTTTTAGGCCTATTTTCATTTATTACAAAATTATGATACTTCGCTTTCATGTCAAAGGAATAGACATAGGAGCAAAAAGAACTATCTTTCACGTGTAATTTTTTCAGGTCTGGGCATTTCTTCCTCGCAGCAGTGAATTTTTTTTCCTTGCTGTTTTTTTATATAGATTTGCACATAAAGTACTCTGAGCGTAAACTTCTCTATCTTCTGCTATTCAGTACAAACGCGGCAAATGTACAAAAGCCTATGGCTGGGTTTTCATGTGTACGGAAACAGTGACGTCAAAAGAAAACAAGGACTTCAAATAGCAAAATAGAATGTTTTCACGCGCACAGAATGGCCATTTCCACACACATGGAAACACTTTTTCTTTTACCACTTGATGGATTTTTGACGTTTCCGTTTCCGTACACATGAAAACACAGCTTAAGTCCGATGAGTGAAATTTTACAGGAGAGTGAAAAAACTGAATTCCTAGCTAAATCAGCATTATATTAACCATATAACCCACTGTTGTAGCGTTATTCCATACTATCAATCATAGTGTGTTAAATAAAATGAGGCTTTTATTGAAGCCCTCGCTTACAATATTGCACTTTCACGGTTAGGAGACCCGATTTCGTAATTCTAAGCACATAAGGGAGGTACCACACCAAGCCTGGGACTCGATACAGTCAGCTGCTGGAAGACAAGAAGTGCACACCATAATCTATTATATATTTCAGTAACTTGCAACCTTTGGCATGACTAACTGACCAAACTATAAACTCTTCAGGCCTTAAATTTAGCAGGAAGGTGACAATTGAGATAAGGAAGATGATGGCTATAATTAAAAGTTGTTTACTTCCAGCATGTATTTTAAATAAATAACAATGTTGAATACTATGTAACATCTGTATTTTTGCATGTTTGTTTCTTAATATATAGTACCGTGCATGTCAAAAAAAGTAACCGTATCAAGCGTTCAGTTTGGTGCGTAGTGTTCTGGTGCGCATGAGTTCTGAGCAAGACTGTAGTTTATTACTTTTATTATACTAGAGAGAGGGGGTGGGGTGTGGGGGGGGGGGGGGGGAGGATCACATGATTGTTTATTCTGGGCAATGCCCGGTAGCTCATCTAGTTTCCTATATTTTCTTAGTAAATCCGGAAAGACCCTATCGTAACTAAGCCTGCTCAGAAACAGTCAGCTTCTGCCACGATTTCTTGGGTGTACATTTTGCTGGCAGCAATAGGGTGAGACGTTCTGGGCTTAGTGATCCCGAATTATTCCACGACATAATTTAGGGATGGCTTTATTGCATGATGCAGACGGACAAATTAATTAAGAATCCCAGAAACAACCACATGTGGCTTAAAGTCATTAATCCTCTTGTAGCTATTGAGTCGTCTGTATGACGATCAACAATGAAACGGTTCACTCCAATAAGAGTGCACTGGTGCAACTAATAGACGGTTCCGTATTCCGTGCCGACACCTTAAAGGAAAGCTCCCACGTACTTTCCTGATTTGGATTTGATACACCGTGTGCCATGACTTGTAGAACGTGTGTCATTCAGTTTGGTTGGATTAGTCAGCATGCAAAGGCACACTTGGTTATCAGTTAGACAGCTGTGCTGAGCATTTTGTTCATAAACAGACAGAAATAGCCGTTCAGATCAATTATTAAGTTACCGGACCGCGTTTTCATAGACATAATTATTTATTAGTATTGAGTAAGATCGTCCATCAAATCCCATCCTCTTTAAAGAAAGACAAACAAACAAAACAAACAAACAAACAAACAAACAAACTCTACACTCCACTTCATTTTAAAATACGGGAGGAAAAATGACACATCAAAAAAAATAACAACTGAGGATGTGGAATCCTCCTGAAGGCCTAGAGGACATTTAACCGGTGGGAATGCAACGGTTTTAGAACGAATAAATTGGAAGTTCTGCTCATTTGTGTGTGGAATATTATCTAGAGCCTCAACTAAATGTACAGTTCATCAGAGCTGCAGTTGTGTTTCAAAAACACGTTGCCTCAAAGTACGTTCGTATAGATCTAATATGGAGAGGAGGTATGAACTTTTTTTTTTTGGACGAGGGTTGATGGGGGCGGGGGGGGGGGGGTGAAGGTCTTGAAGTGTGCATGTTATCTGCGCCCCGGCGATATCAGTAGGCAGCCCTTGGTACAGGACAGTTTCCACTGAGGTTTATCATTATTATCGTCGGGTATTTGTCATATTGTTGTGTGTGCATTTTTGCCTTTTCGAGAAAATGAGGATTGAAGTTTGGTCGGCAAAAGGGCTAAAACATTACGTCACAAGCACATATCCGCTTGGAATGACACTTATACGGCACATAATGAAATTAAGAGTAAGATAACCACTTCAATGACAAAACCTCAAAATGTCGCATACAACAATAAAAATGGCAAATACCCCTCGTACTATTATCACTATATTGGATGCCTTTGGAGGCTGTCCAGCATGATCACCAAGAGTACGTCGGACTATCTCTTAATAACAGGACTTTGTTCACTTATAGTTTAAATTATGTCAGCCTGAAGACATCCGTGAGATTGGAGCTGATGAATGCATTTCGCTTGTCTGACACTGACTGCGAGAGAAGTTAGAAACTTACCACTTTTTCACCAGCTGTGTCCTTCAGGAACGCCGAGCCGTGGCCAGGGTTTCCCGTGCATGTCACGTCCAGCCCTACAGAAAACCAGAAATATACGCAGAAATTCATGACCAGAAATGCTTCATAAAAATTTATCAAACCCAAACCTACCATTAACCTTTCTCGGCCTGACAGTGGCGATAGGTCTGGGCGGGGTGTGGAAAGGGGGATATGCAGAGCCGTCTTAGCTCATGGACACACTGGGCAGTTGCCCAGCAACCCCAAAAGTCTAGGTGGCGCCGTGCATGCAAATTTACGTTGCTTTTTGAAACGTGGAAGAAACCCTGTTGCTTGGCTCTTGGGGCCGCTAATGATGTTAAATCGTCCGGGGCGATATGCGTCAATCAGAACAATGAGGTTATAATTATATCAGATATGAAGCCTCAACACTGGTGAGGCCGATAAAGGGTGAGTGCCCTGAATGTGCCCATGAGATATTAGGTTGGTGCACGCTTCCCCAACCCCCACCCTCAACGAGATTCGAACTTGGGACGTCTCATGCTCAAGTCAAACGCTTTAGCAGTGGTATCACTGCACCAAGAGACATAAAATTTCTACTATTATTGTAAAAAATATTATATAAAAGGTTAAAAAATTAAGGAAAATTGGGATCACTGGTTTTGTTATCTGAGCACACCAGCGACAAAGATATACGACGACGTAAAGCATTTTTAAATTATAAAAGGATTATCTCTTTACACCTACTTTGAAAATATGTTATCTCACCGTAAATCCTTGTCGTAAATTATTACAGTACACAAAATATGGCTGTACTTTCATGAACCGAAGTCTAATATCACGTATCTAATATAATTATTACAGTACACAAAATATGGCTGTACTATCATGAACCGAAGTCTAATATCACGTTTTTCCATGGAAATTAATCAAAAAAGGAAGTTTCTGAATAATTCGTTACCAAAGGACTAATCCTCATCCTAAGCCTGAAAATAATTATTTCAAAACACAGTGTTGTTTACGCGCTGGAAATCGATCACGGATGTAACCAACTGCAGTAGATCTGATTGGTCAAAATTTTCCGAGGCCGAAATAACCTGACAGGCCATATGGTTGTAACAGTCATTACTTTGATATTGTTGTTGTGGTTGTTATAGTAGCTGTTGTCGTAGCTTTGATGTTGTTCTTGTGTTTGTTGTGGTAGCTGTAGCTGTAGTCAATTACTAAATGAAAAAGTAGCCGTAGTCGCTGTTGTTGCTTCCGTCCATCGGTAAATGGCTTTTAGGAAATCTAGTTGTTTTTTTGTTTTGTTTTTTTTACAAGCTTACGGTGTTTGCAAAATATAAGACTGTAAAAAAATCAGACTATTTCTTCACGACAGAAAGGAAATATAAACCACGCTTTCATTTCCTTATCGATGACAAACAAATGAACAAAATAAATTACATTTCATCATTGTGCCTGCTGTTACCTCCCTCTCTTTCTCTTTCTCCCTCCCTCCCTCTCTCTCTCTCTCCCTCACTCTCTCTGTCTCTCTCTGCCAAAGGAAATTCATTAAATGATTTTGTAATACTCTTACTGTGTTTTAAAACCCGATATGGTTGTATTTCCACCCCGACCCCTCCCCTGACAGACCAGATGAGCTCCTATTATGTAAAGCACTCATTAAGAACCAACAGCTGGGTGAACTACAGTTTCTCCAATATTGAGATCAAAACAGAATTTTTCTCTAATTAAATAATGTAATAAATAATTTGGTCTTGAATGATGACAATTTAAATTACGAAACACATTATTTCTACATTATATGTTCTACATCATCTATGTTGGTGGTTTACACAATTACAAAAAATTGACGACAAACAAACGCGATTCACGTGAGTACAGAAATCGCCACAGACTGAGTTTTAAGCAGAATTCAATTATTTCACATATTATGGCTGTATTATTCATCATCATCATCATTGCCTTTCTCACCCTGGATCAGGGTATAGGCCACCAACAAACACTTTCCATCCCTCTCTATCATGGGCCAGCCTCTTTACATTATTCCAAGTCTTTCCGCTTCGTTGCACATCATTTTCTCTGGCTCTTCTCCACGTTCCGCGCGGCCTTCCTCTTGATCTCTTGCCCTGGGGATTCCAATCCAATACCTTCTTCGCGATGCTGTTTCCTGGCCTCCTGAGAGTGTGGCTGTATTATTGCCATTGAATTATTATTAATTTGACAGAACGACTTCCACTGGGAGTTATTTGACATGAATTCATTCGTTTGTGTATTCATTATTTCTTTTCTGATACGTGTCCATTCAAGGTTTACAGTATTGTTGCCAGCCGTTATGACGATTATTTAGATATGTTTACCCTTTTTCTATTGATTTATTTCACTTTGGTCATCCAAAATTGTGATGCTGACAGTGATACACTGCACGGCAGCCCCGTCACAGAGCATGCACATTAGTAAAGATTGTCTTTGTTTTGTTTTGTTTTTTGGCATGGTAGCTGACCATGCACACTAAGTCTTGCAAAGTTTTTTTTTTTTTTTTGGCACGGCTGCTGAGCATGCACACTTGCAAAGATTTTGTTTTTGGTGTTGTTTTTTTTGGCACGGCTGCTGAGCATGCACACTTCCAAAAAGATTAGCTATAATCCAAAGAGAAGAAATAGAACTCGGTGAACAACGAAACATCATATGGCCTTGGAATTTATAACGAAAGACGAAATAAAATTGGAAATTTCGTAAGAGCACAAATTCTGTAACGCCTGACTTTGACGAGATATGACTGATTTCAGTCTCCGTGAATCCTATTGGACCAAGCCACTGTTACAGTTTTTCTACCCAACTTCAAAAATGCACTATTTGGGCATCAAATTCGGTTACAGCACTACCTTCCCATACCTATACTTATTTGCGTGATGAATTAAAATTCCTCTCTTCCAATTACCGTAATGACTCACCGTTGGAATGGGGACACCAAATCGATTATCTCAAAGCATTCTTACTTTGACGGTACCGACTAAAAAACAGGCAGTCACTATTTGGGACTTTCAGCCAAAATGCTCACAAAAGGTTTTATTTTTTTGTTTGTTATGCTACCAATTTGTAGTGAGTTTCCGAAAAAATTACTATGGCCATTTCGCCAACCTAAAAGTTATTGTGGCCTGGGAACCGCATAATTATAATCATGCGCCTAAAATTTTGCAATTTCCCAAAAATCACTCTGCAAACAAAACCTATGTTTGCCACATGACGCAAATTGGCACATCTTAAAAGTGCCACATGGCGCAGATTGGCACATCTTAAAAGTGCAACATGGCGCAGATTGGCACGCATAATAATGTACTGTATACATCGGGATTACCTGTTGTGATTTATCAATGATTTGTGATATCGTTTCCCTATTTTTTTTTTTTATTGGTTATATAGGAAACATGTGGATTAAGCTTTCATGCGGATATTTGAACGAGGAAGTGTGTTGCTGAGACATAAGTAAAAACTTTTATATTATACGTACGTTTGCATGTAATGCAAATTATTTCTTGAAAAACTTGAACAAAGATTTTAAGACGCAGTAAGTAAATGGGCTGCAGAATATTGTATTATTATTATTTTTTTTTTTCTATTATTATTATCATCACTTTATAGGTAAACAAAGGTTTAAGTCAATAGCAATCGTGGGATTAACAAATTACAGCGGTTTCAATTTGTTTTCCCCATTTTAATACGAAACTACCGGCCTTAATGTTACTAGCTCTGTCAACGCTTGCTGTTTTCCCTGTTTGAATACGAAACTACTGGCCTTAATGTGACTTTCATTATTTTCAGCGTTAGCTCTGTCATACATGTGAACAGAGTTGAGAAACGATAATGATGATATCAATATAAAAAATAATAAAGATAATTTATATTGTTCCTACTAATGACACAACTTACATTGAGGTTGATATTAATGCTGACATTAATGAAAATTATATTAGTATACTTAGCGCAAAAATCAAATGAATTGTAATAAATATAGGCCAACAGTTATGATTGATTCTCCTTATAGAAGGTTTTATTGCTCTCTCTGATTGACTTGATAATATACCGAAAAACACAAGAAACAAAAACGTGTAGGTGGGGAGTATGGAGTGCTGACCGAATAACAAAATAATAATAAAGGAACGCCATTATGTTTCTTCGCTCTGCGACAATACCATAGGGAGCAACAACATGAGACCAGCTGTTTCAATCCCCAGTACCAATGTGGTGAAAGGAGATCACTGGGTTAGTGAGAAGGCTATGAACTTTTTGCAGCAATCGTTATGGAAAGTTTGGCCCGACTAACACCCAGGACATAATGACAGGCTTTGAACCGCTGCTTTCTGATCAAGTATTGGATCCATTGGGGGGCGAAAACCCATTATCACTTGTACAAATCCTGCATCGTTGACATGGAAAAAGATTTTCCGGACAATGTTTCAGACTGTAATTTTGTGAGTGAGATACTCTCGTGAAAGAACTATCAACTATGATATTTACGTCATTTCTATTTTTAAATCGAACAGTCTTCCATGCATTCCCTCCGGTGGAGAAATTAAGTCGTTTTTTTTTTTCCAGTAGAAACTTCAGATCTCTCTCTCTCTCTCTCTTTCTCGTTATCTCTCTGTTCATGTGCGTGTCTCCCTTTCTCTCACCCCCCCCTCTCCCTCTCTCTTCCCACTTCGTTGTCCACAAGCTCTGATTTCAGAAAACTGGAGCTTCAGGTTTCTGAAATAATTGATATCGCAACTACATGCGAAAACACAATAATATTGCTCTTTTAGTATAAACGTGCCATAGAAACAACAACAGCTCAGATTTCCATTTCTATTGAAAACCAATCGTCATGTTTGTCCTCGTTTTTTCTGCACTGGTCACATTTGCCCGAAATTTTGCTCACCAGGGTGCATTCTGTATTTAATGTTATGGACCAACCATTACAAAGGTTGATAGTAAACACGTTATTGCTCTCGTAGGCGTTCACGATCCCTCGCCTCACTGCTCATCCAATAACGGAACTGACACCTTTAAATGTATAGGTTTAACCTACGGTATATGATTGTGTATTTACAAACATCCATGACAGCAAATGGATTCATTGGTGTCTACTGTTCCTGTAAGTAAACCTTGCTTTGTCTGAGCTCATTTTCAATTCGCTTAATCCGACTTGATCAGATAAATACGAATATCTACAGATAATCCGACCATCTTAAGCCATGCTTTATATCCACGTACTGCGAGTTTGCAGAGCTCTGGAATATTAAACATCTGTCGGACAGAGTTGTTATATTGATGATTTTGGTGTCTTCACCGCAGAGTCTCGACCGTAGCTAATATAATACTCTCTTTTCCAACCAGCAGCATTCCTCTATCTTGTATTCAATTAGTTTCAACACTAATGGTTTTGATGATTTTTTTTCTTCTATGCATAAAAGTTCAGACCACTGTGCTAAATACTCCCGTGGATAGCGAAATACGATATCAGATTGAAAACTAACTGTGAAAACAAAAAGAACACAAATAACCCATATTTAAACCACCGATACCTTGAGCTCTCATTCAATAATTATCAGTCACCTGAGGGACAACCTCGCTTTGCAGGAGGACAAAATTCTGTCAAACAACGAAACATGGCGTACACTGATAGCTATCGTATTGTGCACTGACAGGACAGAATGTGTGGACATGTGATAATGATTTAGTCATCGCTGTAATTTCAGGTAACAGAGCACAATATGCTGGAGGACGCGAGTGTTATTTGTGTAGTGTATTCAACAGACTTTGCGCGCAGCTTTTGTCAAATCTTTACGCTTTTTTCCTTCGTCAATTTTAATAAAGACGTGACCTTAGTTCTTGTTTGTTCCAACTCCACTTTTTGCGCAACTGAGAAATTCGACGTTAAACATTTGCTGCTTTAGTGTTATGATAAGGACTTAAATAAATCGGAACGGCGAAACTGCTTGATAAATACCACAGTGCACTTTAAACACATGTCAGAATGTGCATTTATTACACCTTTTCCAGTGACTAAAAGATCTCCAGTTTTTCAGGAAACGGAGACATAACAAACAAGAACTGAGGTCATCCTTTGGTTTTCTCCTCGTCCGTTCTGAATGTACTTGATACGTTTACCAAAAGATCTCCAGTTTTGCAGGAAACAGAGATAGAACAAACAAGAACTGAGGTCATCCTTTGGTTTTCTCCTCGTCCGTTCTGAATGTACTTGATACGTTTACCAAAAGATCTCCAGTTTTGCGGGAAACGGAGATAGAACAAACAAGAACTGAGGTCATCCTTTGGTTTTCTCCTCGTCCGTTCTGAATGTACTTGATACGTTTACTAAAAGATCTCCAGTTTTGCAGGAAACGGAGATAGAACAAACAAGAACTCAGGTCGCTATTTGGTTTTTTCTTTGTCAGTTCTGAGTGTATACGACATGTTTACTAATTATATATACTCAGAGGATTTTGAAACTGTGATAGATGTGGTAAAATTTCAGATCATCCGGATTGCTGACGTCATATTAAAGTGCACACGAGCTCCTCCATAAGACCTTGTTTTTTTCTACTTCCCAGATTTACTTCCACTAAAGGTGGATTGTGATGCACCTCTGTTACAAGAAAAACATTGCAATAAAATGTGTTCAAGGAAAGCCAACCGGATATAATCATCTCGCATAATTAGTGCAGACTATTCCAATTAAAAGGTAAGTAGTGTTTGTTTGTTGTACTTTTCAACAATTCCGTGCATTTTATTCTTCTTTGCTCTATGTAAATAATCTGCTGCATGCCACCATTTCTATTTCCATTCACCCTCCGCCCCCAAACCCCAGAATTTGTCGGAGATGAGCATCAGATTCCGTAGAGATGCCCCTCTATGCACAAGTGGACTGGATCAAGCGGATTGGACAAGTCGCCATGGCAAGTCCACTCGATCGGTCAAACAGGACTTGATCCAGTCAAACTGGCTGGACAAGTCTTCGGGTTCTCCCCAAATGGATCAAGTCTGCTTGTCGAGAACGCTTGATCAGGCGGATTCGTCCAGTGTGCTTGTACGCGGAGGGGCCCCTTAATACTTACACCAGCAGTTTCTTTCTCCATAAAACACACGGAATTCTTCCCCGGGGTTAGCCATACCTGGGGGAGAATTTAGGATAATAATGTGTACGTTCACAAAAGTTTTCAGAGTGATAGATGAGAAGAATTTAGTTTAGGAAATTTCATGACAGTATTTGGGACAGTGATAAACAAGAAAATACATTGCAGGAGGATTCATTAAAATTTTGCGACAGAAATGGATAGGAAGATTCACAACAGTTTTGGGGCAGTAATAAAGAGAAAAATATATTGCAGGACGATTCGTTAGAGTTTTGAGACAAAGATGGGTAGGCTAAAGGAAGGATTTAGTTTAGTAAGATTTATGGCAGTTTTTGGGGACAGTGATATACAGGAAAATATATTGCACTTGCAGGAGGATTCATTAAAATGTGCGGCAAAGATGGATAGGAGGAATTTACTGTGAGGAATTTACGTTAGAGTTGTGAGAGCTGGAGTCAACTGGTGGCAAGGAATGAATGAAAAGCTAGATGGTTACCTCTAAATAGTGAAAGAAATAAAAGGGATCATCTAAACATGCTTACCCCCTCCCCCCCCTCCTTTCTGCACGCCTGGAAGAAGCGTTGGGCTGTGTTTTCATGTGTATGGAAACAGCAAAACTCCATAAAGTAGAAAGAAGAAAGAATGCTTCCATGTGTCCGGAAATTGCCTTTCCGTGTATACGAAAACATTCTTTCTATTTCACTACTTGAAGGGTTTTTGACGTTTCCGTTTCTGTTACCGTACACATGAAAACGCAGCTTTAGACTACTCAGAGGCCACGGAAGAGGAGGGTTGGCACAGGAAATAGGCTGTGTCGCGGCAGGATAATACCCATGCTCGATATGTGACCAGCTTCTAGGTAAAGTAATCATTTCATGTGATACTTTCACCCTCCTTGACCCTCTTATAGAACACTAGACAGGACATGCTCCTTTTATAATATGTTATGTCCCATTTTAATGCTCATCGTCGAACCGATGGTATCCTTATCAGTATCATAGTGAGAATTATTTTACAAAAACTACCTTCATCCAGGCCGAAGCCTACGTTAAGGTTCTTGAACTCGCCACTTTCGACAAATATGGCCATACCGTTGGCGCCCCCTATTTCTTCATCTGAAACATATCAGATAGGCCTAACTTTTAGCGGAAGAAAGAAAGAGACATAATTAAGATAATGGGAAAATTTTAAGAAAGAAGGACAGAAAAAGACGTCACAAACTGAATTCGCTATACCGTATCTTTATTTCAAGCGTTCATCATTCACGAATCATATCCAGAGTTACAGACATTGTAGTGAAGAGATTGAAGATATTATCTCTCTCTCTCCCTCTCTCTCTCTCTCTCTCTCTCTCTCTCTCTCTCTCTCTCTGTGTGTGTGTGGGGGGAGGTCTCTCTGCCTTTTTGTCTCTTGTCTATTTGTCTGTCCTTCTCTTCCAATCTCTGTGTGCGTGTCTCTGTCTCTCCCTGTCTGTCTGTCTCTGTCTATCTGTCTGTCTCTCCCTCTCTCTCATTATGTCTCTGTCTCCCTCTGCCTGTGTGTCTCGGTCTGTCTGTCTGTCTGTCTCCTTTTCACTCTCTCTATCTCTTACTCACTCTCGCAACATTTTTAAAGGACATCTTTTTTTTCAAGTTCCTGCCTACCTGGACAGAACGTCACATGAAACGTCCGTTTAAATCTTTTGCCAGCGGTTTTCAGCTTTCGTATTGCCTCAAGGTACCTGTAGAAGTCATACAGGAAATGTGTGTCTACAGGAATGATATTAACAACAGCAACAACAAAAATCCACTTGCTTGGAGACAAAGTACACTTTTTGACACATGCCATGAGCATTGTAATTATCTTGTGAGTTTTTGTGGATCTGCAAACTGTACAAACTGTGTCAAAATCGGATTGGGTTAAGATTATACTAATTATTTCTTTCTTGGGATAAACGTTTCCATTGTTATCTACGACAATCATACATTACAGTTTAAAGGATAAGCATTGATCCAAATGTAGAGCTGTCTACATTATAAAAATACAAGAAAACTCCTCTCTAACGAATAGGCTTAAAAAACAGTTGAAGGGTTCTTTTTGAAATTTTGCTTAAAGAAGTGAAATATGGTAGGGGGTGGCCCGTGCGTATATACGAGCATGCAATATAAGACACGACAGAGGGCTAATCCGCAAAATGTGCAAACGATTGAAATCCTAACTAAAGAGAGAGTTTAGGTGACATTTTGCGAACTCTTTGTGCTCGTGTCCGTTTTAACGTACACTATCCGCTTCCCAATGAATTTCTTCCATTTCGTCACACAAAGACATCGGCAAGGATGATGATTACCAGAGCTGATTAAAGAGATTAAATATATCATATTCATGCTGTAATCATGGAGATTAGTTGTTTTTTTTTATTAGCGATCTCAGCACAGAAAGACATTTCACTTTTGCTAGAATAATGTCAGATTGGGGGAAGACTGATGACAGACATCACCAGAGTTTAGCCTCTTTCACCAAACAAAAAACTATACACATATCTCCGAAAAAAACTTTTTCTTTTTCTTTCTATTTTTGTTTTTTTGCACCAAGTTTTATCGGTGTATCCTGTAACCAAATGTCAGTAGAGTTTCTTTTTTGGGGAGGGGGAGGGGGAGCGGGGGTGGGGGGGGGTTGTTTCTTACAACGGTGGGTTCAGGTGGATTTATAACAACTTCTGATATCAATATGTACGTGTTAGCTTCACTACATACGAAAGAGGGTTTCAAATCGTCCATTTCAGCAACAGTAACAACAACAATAAAATCATTTTGTTATGTATAAAAACGAAACAGTCAACAAACCAAATAAATTACATACACAATTGAAATGTTGTTTAAAAAATGAGCAGGAACTTAAACTAAAAATATGAAAAACGTGATAAAACGTAGATCTACTTAAATATGAAATTTGTTATTTCTAAGAGTTCATTTATGATTTTCAACCTACGCGCGAGATGGAAAATTACCCTATGGAAAATGAGATCATGCGGTCAGAAGCCTGTGAATGTGATCACCCCTAGAAGATTTCAGCAAACTTTAATTTTACTAATGTGGATGAAAACTGCTAACAGAAATCTATTTCTGTAGTTCGTGATGATATTAATGTAGGCCGTTTCTAGTTGGGGTGGGGGAGCGGAGAACATGACAGATTTGGGAGGGGGGAGGGGGAGCGGAGAACGTGACAGATTTGGGAGGGGGGAGGGGGAGCGGAGAACGTGACAGATTTGGGAGGGGGGAGGGGGAGCGGAGAACGTGACAGATTTGGGAGGGGGGAGGGGGAGCGGAGAACGTGACAGATTTGGGAGGGGGGAGGGGAGCGGAGAACGTGACAGATTTGGGAGGGGGAGGGGGAGCGGAGAACGTGACAGATTTGGGAGGGGGGAGTGGGAGCGGAGAACGTGACAGATTTGGGAGGGGGGAGGGGGAGCGGAGAACGTGACAGATTTGGGAGGGGGGAGGGGGAGCGGAGAACGTGACAGATTTGGGAGGGGGGAGTGGGAGCGGAGAACGTGACAGATTTGGGAGGGGGGAGGGGGAGCGGAGAACGTGACAGATTTGGGAGGGGGGAGGGGGAGCGGAGAACGTGACAGATTTGGGAGGGGGGAGGGGGAGCGGAGAACGTGACAGATTTGGGAGGGGGGAGTGGGAGCGGAGAACGTGACAGATTTGGGAGGGGGGAGCGGAGAACGTGACAGATTTGGGAGGGGGGAGTGGGAGCGGAGAACGTGACAGATTTGGGAGGGGGGAGGGGGAGCGGAGAACGTGACAGATTTGGGAGGGGGGAGTGGGAGCGGAGAACGTGACAGATTTGGGAGGGGGGAGGGGGAGCGGAGAACGTGACAGATTTGGGAGGGGGGAGGGGGAGCGGAGAACGTGACAGATTTGGGAGGGGGGAGGGGGAGCGGAGAACGTGACAGATTTGGGAGGGGGGAGGGGGAGCGGAGAACGTGACAGATTTGGGAGGGGGGAGCGGAGAACGTGACAGATTTGGGAGGGGGGAGGGGGAGCGGAGAACGTGACAACAGGTTATCAAGGCTGCGGTGGGTGAAATCGCCTTGACGGACGTATGTCGGAGGAGCTGGTGTCATCAGGCTAGACTAAGTATGCCGTTCACAGCAAAGACATTCAGGTACAGCATCGTTCAGCCCGTTTTTCGAAACTTTTGACTTTCCATCTGTAACAATTATGGAAGAAATGTACAAGTTTCTTTCTTTAAACAAAATTCTTTGCCATTTTTAGAACGGCAGTCAGAATCAGATTCTGTACATGTACTTCCAAAGGAAAGCAAAGACCTCCAGATATAGCATCGTGCAGCTCGTTTTTCGAAAGTTTCAATTTTCCATCTGTAACTATTATGGAAAAAAAAAAGTTTCTTTCTTTAAACAGAATTTCTTTGCCATTTTTAGAACGGCAGTCAGAATCTGTACATGTACTTCCAAAGGAAAGCAAAGACCTCCAAATATAGGCCAGTTCTGCACATTTTTTGAAAGTTTCGATTTTCCATCTGTAACTATTATGGAAAAATCTAAAAGTTTCTTTGTGTAAACAAGCATTCTTTCGCATTTTTAGCATAGCAGCTAGAATCGGTAAATGTACTTCCAGGGGAAAGCAAAGTCATCCAAAAAGTAGCATTATTCTGCTCGTTTCTTTGAAAGTTTTGACTCTCCGTCGGTGACCATTACGGAAGAAATTTAACAGTTTCTTTAAAGAAAAATTCTTTGCCATTTTTAGTTGGAATCTGTACATGTACTTCCAGAGGGCCAGGAAGAACGGCAACTCCTGGGAGAGACTGCGATACATGAGATCCTCAGAGGGGGAGAATTTCGGCCCTTGATTTTCATCCCCATGGGGGATGTGCGTGGGGAGGTTGGATAGAGTGGTGGTAGGGGGGACAATTAGGTTAGAACCCGTCTCAACGGTGACCAGGCTATGGGCATGGTCTCCACCCAGATCGAGGTTCAGGGAGTGTTTGACAAGATCACGCTTTGTAAAAAATATCCTTACATTTCTCCCGAGACACAGAATACAAAGACGAGCCATACCTTCTCTCACAATATGTCCACAAATTGCGCGCGCATAAATATGGTGAGTGCTACTCTTTTTTGTTTAATTATGAAGGGGTGTGGTGCGAACTGTTGCATTGTTGACATCGATGATACGTGCGCAAGTCATGAATGACATATTAGTAAAGGCAGATTCTGGAAATATTACTCTGCTAAATTTGTTGGATCTATCAGCAGCGTTCGACACCATCGATCACGAAATCCTGCTCAGAAGGCTAGAAACATCGTTTGGAATCAGAGGGGTCGCCCTTAAATGGGTCGAATCTTACCTGTCAAATCGCCACCAATTTGTTGTAACCAACAAAATAAGATCTTTTTCTTATGCGCTTCAGTATGGCGTACCACAAGGCTCAGTGCTTGGTCCTATTTTGTTTACTATCTATACTATTCCACTTGTACATGAAATAAAGAAATTTAATTTACAATATAGTCTCTATGCTGATGATACCCAGCTCTACAGTTCTGCCTTGCCATGCGATGTTGACAGCCTTCTGCAGCAGGCTGGAAACTGTATAACAGAAATTAAAAGCTGGATGAACCAAAACAAACTGGCACTAAATGAGGATAAAACTGAGGTTATTTTATTAGGCCGTGAGCGGGTTCTGCAAGAAGTGGACAGAACTGAGATGATAATTGGCACTAATTCAATAGAAATTTCAAAAAAAGTAAAAAACCTAGGGGTTTACATTGATTCAGATCTTTCTATGTCATCTCAGGTTAGTCACCTCATTCGTATTCTATACATGGAAATCTGGAAAATTGGTAAAATCAGACATCTTATTTCAACTGAAACTGCGGCTGTTTTAGTAAATTCTTTTGTACTTTCAAAGCTTGACTATTGCAACTCCCTTTTGGCTGGAATTTCACAAAAAAATATTAGAAAACTCCAAATTGCTCAAAACAATGCAGCGAGACTCGTTTTGAAGAAAAAGAAAAGAGATTCAGCACTGCCACTTCTGCAGAGTTTGCACTGGCTGCCAGTCGAGAAAAGAATAATGTACAAATTGTCATCCATTTGTCACAAATGTGTCAATAATACTGCTCCATCGTACCTAGTTGATTTAACTGATTACTATGTTCCATCTCGTCAACTAAGATCATCATCTGACACTACAAAATTGAAAGTACCTAAAATGAATCTGTCCACTGTAGGAGAAAAGTCCTTTTCATTTCTTGGCCCTACCATCTGGAACACTCTTCCAAAGACAACCAGGGAAATTAATGACATTGGTTCTTTCAAACGCCATCTGAAGACCCATTTCTTTCAGACAAACTAGGCTAGGTGTTTTTCGGCAGCAACAATAGTAAATATTTTTGAATTTCTTTTGTGTATGCGTGTGTGTGTGTGTGTGTAAGAGTTTGTTAAAGCGCCCAGAGCTTGTCATCGACGGGGTTGGGCGCTATATAAATGCAATATATTATTATTATTATTATTAAGTCGACGGATGGAATATGACAAACTGATTCGCCTCCATTGTATTGTGTCTCGGATTTCCATATACAAGCAACATCAATGATGTTCGGAAAAACGAGGTCATCGGACCAGTTTATGTACATTCGACATGGTATGATGCTACTGGGTGAAGAATACTGATGACAAAACTTATAATGCAAAGTACTCACTGGATACCGACGCACTTCATGTCCTGGGGAGAGGATAAACGAGCATTTTAGTGCAATCTGGAGTGTTCTAACCCTCAGGCAGAGAGGTTATGCCACATTAGTGTTTATAATAATTATCAAGAACAGCTATCTTTCTGTGTCTGTTTAAGTGGTTGTTTTTTTTTCACTTGAAAAAGGCGAAAGCCGAAAATTTTGTGTATTTTCTGTCTTCTCTTTAGTTTGCTTTGTATTGTTTGGGTTTTACTTCTCACGCGGGGTTTTGCAACATACAACCTTTTCTTTTTGCCCAATTTTGGTTTTGTGCGTAGCATCCGCTACACTATTTTGCGGAAAAAATGACCTATAAAAAAGTAAAACACTCATTGCCTCTATAGCGGTGAGGAGCGGAGAGGAACGGATGCTGTGGACAAGTGTACAGAAGTAAAGAGGGTTTTACTTTTTCACACGTCATTTTCCGCAAAATAACGGAGAGCGGATGCTGTGGACCAGGCCACTTACATTTGCTTGGACAAACATTTAAATTTTCGTTATTTCAGTCACAGTAAGACTGCATGTATTCCAAATCACATTTCAGTCTGAGCCCCCCCCCCCCCCCTCTCGGAAAAAGACTATTTAAAAGTCTGTGTGTTGGCGTTAGAGTGGGTGTTTTTTTTTTGTGCCTTTGTTTGTTGTCAAGCTTGGCTTAATTGTTTATGTACACAATTTTGAATCTCTAAAAGCCACAGCAAGTATAACAAAAGTCAGCATAATAATTCACATAATTTAAAGGCAGTGGCTACGTTTACGGCAGCCTGTGAACACAACTCACCATTTTCTTTGTTCGGCTTTACTCCCGTTCGTACAGCAGCACTTTCTTTCTTTGTTTTTTTCTATTGGGGTATGAGCGTAATCTGCCGTAAACCTAGCCACTGCCTAATTAAAAAAAACCCAGCCATCTCCTTTCCCAAGTCTCTGACATTTTAATTAACACCTTCACTCACACCTGAGCAGGACAAATCTTGCAAATTCTTTGTAGGAGCTCAACAATAGGCTCACATCAAAAACGGCACTTGGATTGGATGCAATGACGTATAGAATTCACTGTTACACCCCATTTCACGTAGATATATACAGATGTGATAACGTTGATTTTCGACCACCAATGTATAAAGAGGTCAAAAACGAAATTTCCGGTCATGCTTTTTCTGCTAGAAAAGTTGTGCTGCGAAAAAAAAAAATCGTAAACAAGTAATACTAAAGACTAATTTTTGTCCCAAAAACGGGTGTGTTCACGTATTCTATCGTCAAAAATTGACATAATATACAAAAGTTCATCATTTTTGGTCATCCAGCACGAAGGTTTAGGTGCTTACGTCATGTTCATCCTCTTAGTTGCCCCTCCAGCTCCCCCTCTCCCACTTTCTGCCACGTTGTGCAACGCTCCCATCAAGTTATTATCTGCCTGATGAACCACACAGAAGTTCTACTCACCTGTGCCCCCCGGGCGTAAATGTTACCCTCCTCGTCCTTATGAGCGCCAAAGGGGTCACATTTCCAGTATTCCTGAACGGGAAAATAGGCGTTAAAAAGTCGGTTATAAGAAATCAGGTCCAGAAAATTAATATGGACGATTAAGAAAGTGGGTGGATGACCTCTGTAATTTACAATTTTTGATGATTGTGGAACTTAATGTGTGACCCAGTTATTCCAACTTTCTATAGCAAATGAGATTGGGGGGGGGGGGGCACATTTAGATCATTACAGGTTTCAATGGTGATAGTCAAAAGGCAGGAAAATGAAGAGATGGGTGGATGGATGGATGGATGGATGGATGGGTGGGTAGATGGATGGATAGTTGGAGGGATGGATGGATCGAAAGGTGGGTGGGTGGGTATATGGATGGATGGGTGGATAGATGGATCGAAAGGTGGGTGAGTTGGTATACGGATAGATAGATGGAAGGATGAATGGATGGATGGAAGGACGAAAGGTGGGTGGGTGGGTATATGGATGGATGGATGGATGGATGGATGGATGGATGGATGGAAGAAAGGTGGGTGGCTGGGTATATGGATGGATGGGTGGATAGATGGATCGAAAGGTGGGTGGGTTGGTATATGGATGGATAGATGGAAGGATGAATGGATGGATGGAAGGACGAAAGGTGGGTGAGTGGGTATATGGATGGATGGATGGATGGATGGATGGATGGATGGATAGATGGATGGATGGAAGAAAGGTGGATGGCTGGGTGGGTATATGGAATGAAAGATGGGAGGATGGTTAATTGGATGGGTGGATGGATGGCCAGAGAAACGAAAGTATGCGCAGTAAAGTAGCATCTGAAAGTCAAATAGGCGGCCCGCTGACAGATAGAAAGACTGAAAGACAAACGGAAGAAATTAATAAAAGGAAGAACAAAGAAAACAGTGGGAAGACAGCCAGGTAGACAGATCTATGGAACTGAATATACGAACCGGATATGATGGTACAACATCTGTGTGACAGTACAGCATGATGGACTGAAGTGTCGGATCTTTGCCTTCCCATGATAACACCTCGACTGTCCTCTCTGGTAACTGAGCGAGTGCGAAAGAGGATTATATGGATGGCTGGCTGACTGGAAGGATGCATGGATGATGGATGGATGGATGGATGGATGGATGGATGGTTGGGTGGATGCATGGATGGATGGATGGATGAATGGATGGATGTGTGAATGACAGGTGGGTGGATGGATGGATAGATGGATGGATGGATGGGTGAATGCATGAATGGATGGATGGATGACAGGTGAACGGATGGACGTATGGATGAGTGGGTTGATGGATGGACGGATGGATAGTTGAAAAAAATAGACAGCGACTGAAAGACGCCAACCACTTCAAATTCTGTTAGCCACAGAAAGCTAAGTCTACTTATAAATTATGCAAGTATTACACGCTAACGCAAAAATCCTTTCTAAATTAGAAAACATTAGCATTGTTATTGGACATGATTTGAATTATAATGGACAAAATAAGAACGATAATAATAAAAATAATAGTAATAATAATACTAATAATGATAGATGAAATAAGGATGGATGCCAAAAATTTGAAGAAAAATAAATCAACAAAATTGGTAGAATTTTCTCGAGGAAGAAAAATGGTGAAATCTGGATGGACGCCGCAACGAACTTAATGATCGTGATAAACATTAATTTATTGCTTTTCCAGAGCTGTTTTGGTGGACAACTACAAAACAAGAATACTGGCAACCACCATGTCTTGGTTCAATTTAATATCTGCTATAGTGATTATTTACCTTGATTTGAGTAAAAGACAAGCCCAGCTCCTTGGCGTAACTTTGGTAGAACTTGGCTGCTTGCACTGGTAAGATATTTTGTTATGTGACACAGCAGTACCGTTAAGTGTGGACGGTTTGGGGAGAGGGGAGGAGAATGCGTGGGTATAGTATATGAATGTCGGGCGGATCAGGGTAAGTCCGGTTGGATGAATGGAGAGGAGGGGAGAGATAAAAACAGGCTCGAGAACGAATGATCAGATGGATGAATGGATGAACTGACCGACAACTGATAAATGGATAGACCGGAGTGTGGATGTATGGAAGAAGGATAAAACTGTAGAATAGATAATGTGTTGTTCAGGATATCAGTACAGATAATGGGAAGAGCAAGAAATCGGATGAATGGATGCGATGGGATGGGAGCGATGGATGGGAGAAACCGACAATTGGACGTATGAACTAAGGATGAAAACGGGCGGGTAGATGAATGGGAAAAAAAGGAATGAGTGGATGGATGGATGGATGGATGGATGGATGGATGGATGAATGGATGGATGGATGGATGGATGGATGGATGGATGGATGGATGGATGGATGAATGGATGGATGGATGAATGGATGGATGGATGGATGGATGGATGGATGGATGGAATGATGAATGGATGGATGGATGGATGGATGGATGGATGGATGGATGGATGGATGGATGGATGGATGGATGGATGAACGGAGGGATGGATGGATGGATGAAAGAGTCTCTTTCCAATGTTCACAATTGCTGTGTATAATGAACTTTGACGAGAGCTGTCAATACATGTCTTACCGTAATCAGGCTCGGGTTGTGACGTATTAATTCTCAAGTACTCTTTAAATCTGGTCACGGCAATATCTTCCTGACTGGCTGACGTCATGATAATCTCCTAGTCCCGGTGAAGTCGTTGAAAGAATTGTCACCGATTTCAATGGCCGCCAGCTTATACACCTGTAGAAAATGACCTCAATTTTATAATCAGAACCCGTTTACACAGTTTTGTCATGAGGCACGCGTGGACTAATTCTGGACAAATTTCACGTTTTAGTCATGTGGTATGTGTCACGACTAAAGCAAAGTTTGATCAGTATCAGACTTATAATATTAATTAAAGTCGAAAGTAAGAGTGTGGGGAAAATTCAAAAGGCCGAAAGTAGGTCAACCACCAAAGATATCTCTGGTTTTATCAAACAAAATCAAGTATCATGGCGGGCCGGATCCAGCCCGCCGGCCGTAGTTTGGTGACCCCTGCGCTAAAGGTGGGTCCCCGCGGTAAATGATGGCATGGGCGTACATTTTCAATGGGAGTCCTTTTCTTAGTACATTTCTAAATCAGTTGGGGTGATAACAAAAATTAAGATCGGTTTGCTTAATTGAAGAATTAGTGCAATATATTGCAGAACATCAACGACAATGTGATTTCGCCATAATAAGGGGTAGGCCAGACCAAGGCTGGCGCAGGCCCCACCACACTGGTGGCTCAATGCGCATCCCACTAAAACATTACTCACAACCAACACGGCAACGGTGTGGACAGTTAGTAGTGTAATAGTGCGATGCATAATAATTAGGTGGTGAGCCACCAGCGTGGGGCCTACGCCAGCGTCGGTCCGGCATATCTTAACTCTATACTCGGCTGTACGTAATTACCGCAGAGTCCTTTTCGCTTCACTGACCCAGTTTCACGTTTTTTGCCGAAATGATAATTCTTTATATACATATCATAAAAGCCGCAGAAAAACTGCGGGGTCGCCGCAGGGCTATAAGCAATGTCAAAATTGGGCAAAAATTTGGGCAACTTTTTCTTTTTGCACAATTTTGACATTCTTTATATCCATACTCTCTGGGATGCATCCAAGATTTACAATTCAAATTATAGAGAACAAACATGTTATCGCATATATTAAAACTGGAGGCCGACCTGGCCCAGACCTTGACGAAAGTGCAGTTTGATATAGTCGCTGACAACATTAAACAGTACAGTTTGTGTATATTGATCTTTAGACTCCCTGTATAATTAGTTAATAGAAAAAAATAAGTAGACTTCCTTAGATGTTGTCGGTCTCAAAGAAAAATGATTTTGTAACTAGGGTTCTCGCACTAACAAATAAATGATACGGGGTGCTAAGAAGCATTTTCACTATAATAACACCGAACTCCCCCAAGGCAATCTACGCCTCTGCACGTTCTTGTATAGTTTGCTGTGTTTAAATTCACCCAAGGTAATTTACGCCTCTGCACAGTTCAACATCAAAAGTGACACTTGAATTAAAATTTCAGACTATGGACTAGATCACCTGATAATTGCAACACTCGCTATGGCTGACCCAAAAAAGTACATTATAAATTATTCACTCTTCTTCTCCTGTTGATGAATAACTTTTATATTGTGCAAAGTTAAAAATTATAATGCCAGTCTGTTTTGTTTTTTTTCCTTTCCGAAAATGACCTTTATACATTGCTAGAAGTGATTATAGTTTGCGTCCTTTACTAAACGGGATTACTTTTAACCTTTCAACTAGAAGGGAGAATATATTTATGATTATTTGCATCAAGTCACCTAACATTCATTTGCATGCTTTAACAGTATAATTTTGTTGTATATATACGTCAGACGTGGGTTTTTTTTGTGTGCATTTTCACGCAAAATGTTCAAGTGCAGTGCATAATATAATCAAGTCCCAATACAGAGCTGTGTTCTTAAAAGTGTTATGGCACATTCCATGGGCCTGTCTAATCAAACCCTTCTCAGAATTATTCTGAGGCATTTCTTGACATAAAAGTGCAGTTTTAAGGCTGCAGAGTGTAAAGACGAAAAGGGGAAAGGGTGGGGGTGGGGGGTTGGATGCTTGGTGTTTACGGACAACAGCTACTTTGTGTGGAATAAAGGAGGAACTCCCTGAATTTTAATACAGTGTTCTTACACACCTAATACCTGTACCCATAAAAGGCAGTTTGACACTGTTTGAAAATCGATGCTCCAGAATTTTTTGAATTTATATTAAACAAGGTGTAAGCAACATGTTTACTTGCTTCGGTTCAACTACTCTGCAACTCCAATGAATGCAATGACCCAAAGAATATTGATGAGATCTGCACACCTGTAAACAAATTCATCCCTGACCTCTTTGAAAAAGCACACACGCAATGGATTGACTCATATCAGCTTGACCTTGTCAAATACAGCAAAACAGTTTATTGTTGTCCTTGCGGTAAATCCATCAGGGTTCCCTTACCTACCCCTTTCATATTCAGTCTCTCTCTCTCTCTCTTTCTCTCTCTCTCCTCTCTCTCTCTCTCTCTCTCTCTCTCTGTATGTGTATGTGTGTTTGAGTGTGTTTCTGCTTCCCCTTCTCTCTCCTTCTTTGTCTCTATTTTTCTCCCCCCCCCCCTCTCTCTCTCTCTGTCTCTCTCTCTCTCTCTCTCTTTGTCTATCTCACTCACTCTCTTTTCCTCACTTCAATGCCCCTCTCTCTCTCTCTCTTTCTCTCTCTCTCTCTCCTCGCCTTCTCTCTCTCTCTCTCCTCGCCTTCTCTCTCTCTCTCTCCTCGCCTTCTCTCTCTCTCTCTGCCCCTCTCTCTATCCCCCCCTTCTTCCCCTCTGCCTCTGTCTGTGTCTTCTCTCTCTCTCTTTCTCTCTCTCTCTCTCTCTCTCTCCTTCTCTCTCACTCTTTCTCTCTTGAATACGCTTTTTTTTTCTCTATCTCACTCGAAAGATTCCATCTTCAAATTCCACTAATTTCTATTTGGCCAGACTTTGTCCCACCTCCACCCCCCGCTCCCCAATGAAGAAAAACCACACACAACATAATGTAATCTTTATTTAACCTGTGAACTATCAGCTTCCAATCAGTACTGAGCTCACTGGCAATCAATGCTGGCCCACCGAACAAACAAAATCATTATTAAAATATGCGCCGCCCGCCTTTGACTCGGTTTGACAAATTAATGCCCTGGCACCACTGGAGGCAGGGGCGTCGCTGGAAGAAAAAGGTTGACGGGGTGATGATGCGCTTACGTAACGTGGAAATCCCAGTGAGTACAGCAGTTCACCAGATCTGGATGTAAATTTTACAAAACACTCAAAACGTCCAAGTAATCACCCAATGTCTTTACCTTGACATGTAAGAATTGCTTTTAATTGCTTTAATTAAAGGTTTGAATTTCAAATAGCGTAAATTTTATTGTAAAGCTATCACCTCCACTACTAATACTATGGGAGAGTGAGCTATATTAAAAGTGTCTTGGAGCAAAAATCTGGAGCAAGACACGAAGCATGTATACATGTAGTTACTTCATGCTTTGTTATACATACAATTAGTTCAACCTTTTTATGTATGTGTAATTTTTCAGCTCTAGTTACATGCAATAAACGGACATTGATGTGTAAATTCGGTTATTTGACGTGTTTTACATTCTCTATATGAGGGTTCCACCGAACTTGAAGACCCGCGGGCTCGTTAAGGTCTAAATCCCGCCGTCCGTTCGTACAACACTGGCGTAGTTTTATTGTGCAGCAATTTTTATACTTCAGTTTGATATTAGTAAACAATGCTTTTAGAAATGCAAACCCAGCTTACTCTACTTTAACATCCTTTTTGGTTGCTGAAGACACCTCCTCCACCCACCCACCGCTATCCCCCTGGACCGTACATTGTTCATGAATGACCCTAAAATCCTGTGCTGCCATCTATCGGTGTCACTACTCAACCCCCAGTGCTAGCTGCCAACATTAGATTTTCCGTGTTCCTCCATTTAAAACAGTCTCAGGTTCCGCCCCTGGGCTCCGGTCGCGCCACCATTAGCTGTTAATCTATAGCGAGCTGGTTGAAACAAGAGCCCGCGAAATGCTAGATGGCTGATGAAAGTTAAATATTGGAAAAAGTGGGAATTGAAAGGTTTATTATCCCTCTGATAGGGGGAAAACTGCAAGGGTAGAATTAGGTGGAATTAAGCTGGTAAGCGCCAGGGTTACTATAGTAAAGGGGGAGACTGGAAAACAATTTGTATTTGAGCGTTTGGTTCCTATTTCCATGTAACAGGTATAGAATAGTAAATGTATAGGCCATGTGTATCAATAACATATCAGTATGGGTATACACGTGAGTAAGTGAGTGGGTGAGTGAGTGAGTGGCTGAATGGGTGAGTGAGTGATTGAGTGAATGAGTGAGTGAGTGAGTAAGTGAGTGAGAAAGTGAGTGAGTGAGTGAGTGAGTGAGTGAGTGAGTGAGTGAGTGAGTGAGTGAGTGAGTGAGTGAGTGAGTGAGTGAGTGAATGAGTCAGTGAATCAGTAAGTGAGTGAGTCTGTGTATTTGTGTCTGGGAGCAAAAGCCAGAGAAAGAGAGCGAGAACCTTAAACAATATTAACCCTGACCTGAAACAACTGAAGTAATGATCCCCAACAAGATAATGATTTCACAGCAGACGCCTGGCTTTGTATATTATATACAGAACTGAGTCAATAACACCTACATGGCTAGCAGATCTAAACCTGCACAGCTAGAATGGTCAGTGATCACATCTAATAGAAAACCCTCCACTTTTATACTATCACAGTCAATGAAACTCCCAGTTTGTGGGGGAAATAAAACATTTTTGTTTGTTTTACATACACGATGTTCAAAAAAAAAAAAAATGTGTACGTATTTTGAATATTCACAAAACCAGTGTCAATTAAGATACACCAAAAGCCTCTTATTGCCAATTATAATAGTCAATTTTTTTATGGTCAGTCTTAAAACAAAGTGGAAAGATTGTGTAGTTATTTGATTTCATCGCATGTGTTCAAACTGAGGCCCGTTCTGTGCTAGACGCTGATGACCACGCAGCTCAATGGAGTTGCAAACAACTTTAAGTAGCTTGTCTTTGTCATTTATATTAATTTTACTTTTTCATTTATTTTTTCCTAGATACCCTGTATAATAATTATGTCAGTAGTTAAGGACTGCTGAATCTGATGTCGAGTTAGAATATATTAAATAATATGTAGGTTTTAGTACTGACTCAGATGTAAACTCACGTCAGGCTTTTAAAATTTTTCCTACAAATCATATTGAAAAAGAAAACATATAAAATCTTTCTCTCCCAGACGGAAGGCTCGTAATGACCCAAATAGAAGGAAGCAAGGAAATATGTGAACACCACCGCCCTACAGTCAAAACATCACGAGTATTATTAATTTTATTCTTTTCTGAACCAGAGCTGAGCTAATACAACTTTTTTTTTTTTTGCAACATCTTCCAATTTGAGGTTTCCCAATTACGTTGAAACGGAAATGTTGAATTGTGAGAAAAAAAACAACGTTGAATGAAAAAATAACAAGGGAAACTAAGCGGGAAAAGTTAGATCTAACTTTTATCAATGCGAGCTGGGAGAATAATATTATTCAATCAGTTTGGCCATTTGTGAATGAAAAAAAAAAACGATTTGGAAGATTAACGGACGGATATGGTTTTTCTTTTTGTCATTTTTTTCGGCGGGGGGGGGGGGGGGGCAGTGGCGCATAGAAAGGGGGTAGAGGGGCGAGGACCCCGGGCATCCATTTCGTAGGGCATCCAATCAAAGAGCCCCTATACTTGAGTCTTGTGGCATATAATTAAGGGAGTTGGTCCCGGTCATGATGGAGTGTCACTTTACTTCTGGGAGGTTGGGGGTTTCGGGGGGGGGGGGGGGTTTGCAATCTACACAGGGCAGACGTAGGAATGACGTGTGAAAACAGAAACGAAAGACCAGATTTCCATTTTTCAGAATGGACGCACAGCCAACCCATTCACTTATCAGCGGCAGCCACCCGTGTTTACATACCGTATCAGTATTCAAACAGTAGGAATAAACGGTTTTTCCACTGCCCTCTCAATGACCGTCGGCAGAAAACAGAGTGACCACTCCTATGGCCACCCTTGATTGCCTACTCATCAAAGTTATCAATGAATGTAACAGATTTCGCACCCGGATCTCAGCCATTGTGTTTGCATGGACAATGTATATAATTTATTTTACAAATAACGAGATTGGCTTGATATCAATGTTGTGTCCATGCAAAAGAGGAATGTTTGTTGGAAACTGAGATAACTTTATGAGCGGGTAAAGGATCTGCCAATCTTTCAGTGTAAATAAAGATACTAGGTACAATAAGATGAGACAACACAGAGTTCAGACCGTATCATAAAAACCACTGAAAAACTGTGGGGTCGCAGCAGGGCTATAAGCAAAGTCAAAATTGGGCAAAAAGAAAAGGTTGTATGTTGCGAAACCCCGCTGTTGCTTTGTATTGTTTGGGTTTTATTTCTCACGCGGGGTTTTGCAACATACAACCTTTTCTTTTTTGCCCAATTTTGACAGAGTTCAGACTTCCACCTAGCGGCGAGTGCCCGGAAGTCATCAACAATACCTTACTTTACAAGACCAATAATAAAGGAAAATATTTAATTTGTTCACTTTTCAGCTATCACTGCAGGCCTTGATTGACGTCACTTATTTTGTGATGACAACTTCAATCGTTGTAGGAAAACTTCGTATTTTTTTTTTTTTTTAGTGGCAGCACTGTAAACAAATCCGTATCATTAATTTTTCATTATATCAATCATTCTTCCCTTGCAATGTTCCCCCGATCAGCGCACAAAATTGTGTGGTCAAGAAGAAGGGAGCGTCTCACTTTATTAATATTGTT
>OZ007572.1:52632176-52943495 GCA_963931925.1 Onchidella celtica | reverse complement strand
TGTTTGTTCCAACTCCACTTTTTGAACAACTGGAAAATTAAATGTTCATGATCTTATTATTATGACAAGGAATGAGAATAAATCGGAACTGTGAAACAGCGTAATAAGTGCCAAAACGCATTTTAATAAAGTGTCAAAGTGTACATTTTGTTATAAGTCTTCTACATACTAAAAGATCTCTAGTTGTTCACGAAAATGGTGTTGGAATACACAAAAAGGAAGGTCGGGATATACAGCCGCTCACACAAACATCTGTTACTGTTAGCCAGGGATAATTATGCTTGAATCCCAGGGCACACAACAGGGAAGTATACAGTTTGTTTACTACTCTATTTAGCTGCTACGATGTCCGGATTTGTGCAATTAATTATCGAATTAATGGATCTAAACATGCTGAAAACTGAACAATGAAACCATAAAAATTGGAAGGATGTTTTTCATAACAACTTATTTTGTACTGAACTTTTAATTGCCATGCAAACTAATTTTTGCATTGCAAAATTCCGACTTTTATTTCTTTCCCCGGATAATTGTTGTTGCGTTTTCCCAAATTATTTGCTACTACGAATGCGCCGCTAAATCCTTGGAATATCGATCCTGTGGACCATTAATTTTGTTAAATGTAGGTCAGTGGTCATGTTTTCATTCTCAACTGCGTGGGGTCTGGGCATCCATCAATGGAGCTGCGACATCGGTTTGTCGGGGCCTTTCCTATGTGGGAAAGAACTTGAGGGTTCAGCATGATCATGTTATCTTCTTTCTTTTCTATCTATCTTTGTGTTTTTGTTTGTTTGTTTCTCTTTCATTCTTCTTTCTTTCTTCCTTTCTTCTCGGATTTGTATTCTTTCTTTTATTTATTTATTTATTTTGCATTCTTTGGCTTTATATTCTTTTCTTTCTTTCTCTCTTTCAATCTGCTCTGCTATCTTACCTTCACTACTTCTTGGTCCTTCCATTTATCCCCCTTCCTTTCGACCCTTACATTCTATTCGCTCACCCCAAACCCCTTGCTCTCTCTTCTCAATTATCCCAGACGTCCATCATGCTGATGAGCCCTGATTCCTTGACCCACCTCTCTCCTCTTCATCAATCACATGCGTCAGTTTTATCCTACTGTCATCATCCCCACCCCGCTTTTTTATGATTGAAATGTCTGGAATTTCCTATCTTTGTCATTAGCAAAATGATCGCTGAGTAGATTCAGTCATTATCCAGCTCATCGAAATTCATTTCGAGTTCAACGGCATGGGGACTTTTCTTTGGCATGTAAATCTTTTTGACGTCAACTCTCAAGTCTCATTTATCAGCAAAGCATAATGAAATAGCCTCAAGCTGTAAGGAAGGCAACACACTTTAATATTCATTAGTCGTGGTTTTGATTTCTGGATCATATGATTGTCCTCAATCTAGATTTTATACACTCTGTTCTTAAGACAGGATGGTTTTGCAGCGGGTGTTTCCTACTGCCTGGTCTCTGTTTTCTTTCTTAGAGTCTTTCTTCTTCCTTGTGTTTTCTTTCTTTGCGTCTTACTTCTTCCCTCTGTCTTCTTTCTTTGCGTCTTACTTCTTCCCTCTGTCTTCTTTCTTTGCGTCTTACTTCTTCTGTGAGTTTTCTGTCTTTGCGTCTTACTTCTTCCCTCTGTCTTCTTTCTTTGCGTCTTACTTCTTCCCTCTGTCTTCTTTCTTTGCGTCTTACTTCTTCCCTCTGTCTTCTTTCTTTGCGTCTTACTTCTTCCCTCTGTCTTCTTTCTTTGCGTCTTACTTCTTCCCTCTGTCTTCTTTCTTTGCGTCTTACTTCTTCCCTCTGTCTTCTTTCTTTGCGTCTTACTTCTTCCCTCTGTCTTCTTTCTTTGCGTCTTACTTCTTCCCTCTGTCTTCTTTCTTTGCGTCTTACTTCTTCCCTCTGTCTTCTTTCTTTGCGTCTTACTTCTTCCCTCTGTCTTCTTTCTTTGCGTCTTGCTTCTTCCCTCTGTCTTCTTTCTTTGCGTCTTGCTTCTTCCCTCTGTCTTCTTTCTTTGCGTCTTACTTCTTCCCTCTGTCTTCTTTCTTTGCGTCTTACTTCTTCTGTGAGTTTTCTGTCTTTGCGTCTTTGTTTTCCCTTGTGTTTTCTTCCTTGGCATCTTTGGTCTTTCTACTTTTCCATATTGTATCTCCTTTCCTGTCTTCTGGCATTTTTTTTCTAGCCTTTTTTGGGGATTTGGTCGATCTCCGCAAAATGCCATAAAAACAGTTAAATAATTATGTTGGTAAAACATTATTTTCCAAATTCCTGTTACCGTTCTTTTACTGGCCGCGGTCGTCCACGAGAATTGCCTTTTTGTGTTGTTGTTTTTTTTAAACAAGCATTTTCTGAACCACACATGGACAACCTACGGCCCACAGACCGGGTCCGGTCCAGCAAGCAACTTAGGCCGCCTTCCACGTTGATTGAATTACTGCACACATTGGTCACTGAGCCACAAAAAGAATAGTGTCGCGCGAACAGGTGAAATGAGTCGGTCATCAAATTTCAAGATATTGAGGTACTGGTATCACTGGAAACCTGCCACTGAAAAACTTATGGATCTAATTTAACACACACACGCAGCCCCACCACACCACTCCTAAATCAAACAAGAAATTTTTCTTTAAAATCAACATCCAAGTAAATAACATGCCACCTACAGAAGGGTTTTAATACGAGCTGAGAGTATTCGGCCCTCTGTATCCTGACTTTTTTCTTCAGGTCCGGCCCTTGCTTTCGGAAGAATTACAAAACTAAATAGAGAAAATACTGAACTGTGTTTACTGTTCAGTTTACTATTTACAGAGAGTATAGATATAAATATAGAGAGGTTGCACTGTTGGTCCATTTGCACCGCGAGACACGGAAGGCCCTGCGAAACCACTGTGGAGCGGAAAGTAGGTCGCTGCGGTAAACAATATCCGTTTGTGCAATTACACGGGGTGTAGGAGCTTACAAACGGTTTTAAATAGTTTCAATCAGCCCAAAAATATGAACGAACCACAGTTAACAGATATGTACTCTATCTTTGGTGAAGAAGGTCTCTTTCAATTCTTCAGTTTCTTGTTTACCGAAGCGACCTAGTTTCGCGATTTGGCGGAAGTGAACCCTTTCTATATATATCTATACTCTCTGCTATTTAAAATACTGTACTTCCCTAACAACAGTCCTACAGAAAAAAAATTGCCTGTGTCCGTTCCATACCCTATGTAGATTCCTGAGAGGTGTTGGTTGATAAGATTTCAATCGACGGCCCCCTATTATCAATGTATAATCGTTACATAGTGTACCTCCCCCTCCCCCCCTCCCCCAAGTTTTCCACTCTGCTGGTAGCATCCATTCAAACATTGATGTAGCTGTTATATAACGATGAAATCACTGGCGAACCATAGGGTTGTTTGATACAGATACAATGCTTTGGAACAACGCAGTATCGGCACTTGGAACTGTAAAGGGCCGCTCGATAGAAGCCCACACGTCCTGCAACGACAGCGCGCACCGTGAAATCAAAAGAATTATCTTCCTAAATTCTGTTGCAGACCAGTTATGTAATCAAGCCAACAAATGAACATTCCGACGCCATGAGGATCCATAGTTACATGTATAGATTTGCGATTAACGTATCATTTTGAATAAATCAGATTTGGCAATTTCGGATGCCAGGATGGGTTTGGTTAATCAGAGTATTCATGCCCCATAACGCTATTATTAGCTCTTAATGAACGCAGGGATCCTATACAGGATCTTTTAGCTTGATTTTGATCGTTTAAAAAAAAAAAACGAAACACCAAAATATTGACATCAATTGACAAAACAAAATTTAAAGAAAAAAACGACAACATTTTGGATTCTTCTTACTTACGAAAACACCTTACTAAGAGCAATCTGGTCATAGGAAAAATGGTTTATAATGATATATTTTTACAGCAGAATAGCTTAGGTTACGCCTGGACTTACAGAAATGTGCTTTTCTCGGCACCTTGGTGCAGTGGAGAAACCAAGCCTTGAGAGGTTGGGAAGGAAGTCCACAGCCTCACGCTATTTCCTTCTCTGCCTAGATAAGATAGATAAGCGTCATTTTATATCCCATGGGGGAAATTTCACTTTCACAGAGCGTTTAAGAGCAGCATATACATGTTACACACATCTAACTCGTCATTAACTAAACATCAAAACTCAAAAACAGGCTCATTACGTGGCGTAACACAGCATGGAGCCTCAGTGAAATATGGCACACATGTTGCTATAATATCTTGTTGAGCGAGGGGCAAAACGACCTTCTGTATATTTCTCTGTGTACTCTGATGTGTATTATTGTGTATCCACGCCAGACTAAGTTATGCCTAAACTGACACATTAAACGCCCGGCTTATTTCATCACTTTTCATTTCTGAATGTTTCATGTTTATACGGTCAGCCGGTTGGTTTGTTTGTTTCTTTTCAAATGTAAAAACATAGCAGCTTTCAACTTACCAAAGTATCATAATGGATTCCAAGCTGTTTTTTGTAGTCAAGTGGCTTACCTGAATTGAGTAAAACTGCAGTGAGAGGTGCCTAGGTAACACACTATTAGTAATGCAAGTTGTCTTTGTAAACGGAAAGAGTACAGCCTAGCCACGGGTTGTCTTTGTAACCTTAGTTAATGCTATAGCGCTATGCGGGGCCACTAAACACAATTACGGACGTGTAAATAGGTTAAAGTAAGCTGCCAACAATCTGTGCCTATATAGTTTCCAGCAGTTGCAGTTCCAGCACGGTTCGTGCCCATATTCTTTGGTTTATGACTTAGGCAAGTGTTAAATGTCATTACAAATTAACCAACCATGTGCCAGTTGCGGAAAAGAATCTTTCTCTAGTGTGTACTAAAGGCATCGTAGTTGCAAATTCTGTTCGCATGTCATACTCTTCTACGAGGGTATAACGCAATGTTGACATGGGCAAGTCAAATGTGTTATCCAGGAACTCATTGGTCTTTATTAAATGGTTACACACCAGGCTGTCGTAGTAGTGTTTAGTATAGGATACTTAAGGTTTTCGAAGGTTAATAAAAACGTGTGGGTTACAATAAATGTCGTCATGAAGCGGAGTTACATAAAAACACAGTTTATCAAGAAAGTGGGTGTGAACATTGTACTTTCTGCATTCGATATGAAAGTAATAATGCATAATATTGCCGCCACACTGGATTGTTGTGAACAATGGAAGAAAGCGGCTCCGAAGTAATAAAACATAACACCTGTGCAATCTGTATGTTTTGCACATAGGTTAAACCAAAGATCAGAGCACATGGGCAGAATTTAAGTTTGGCTGTTGTGACACTAAAAGTGGAACTTTCTACACCCAGTAACGACACAGATATCTGGGGGAAAAACGTCTGTGGGGACATGAACAGGGTTTGGAACAAAAGGTAAAACTTTGAAGTGCGCCCATTACCGATAACCCTGATCTGTGGGTTGAGCTTGGTTCACGGTGGAGTGTTGTCCCCTTTCTATGTGTAAGGAATGTTATGTAGTTGGCACGCCCCTGTCTGCTAATATAAATCAACACAATGCTGAATGTCACGACCAAAGATACGAGTCACAGGTCATACCATTATTGTCTCTCTGTCTCTCCTCTCTCTTTCTGTGTATGTATGTGTGTCTATATATGTGTGTGTGAGTGTGTGTTTCTGTGTGTACTTTTGTATGTCATGTAACTTATTTTTTTTTTAATAACCTTTTTTTTTTTAAAATAAATTTTGTGTATATTAAAATAAGTGAAGTGGACTACAAGGTATGTTTGCTTTACTTTTGGAACCCAGTTAGCCTTTAGTCCTCTGAGAAAATCGCCTTGGATAGGGAATCTTCCATTGGTTACTTAATGGTTACTTAACCATGTTTGGTCAAATATGCCACGCTTCCCTTGCTGTACTTTCCTTTGCGGTGGACGGAACACAATTCAATCATTCTCATAACGTAACCAGCGTTTACACATAGCTGGTCCGATGGCAACGTTGTTACTAAAAGCCGAAAGTGACAGGCAAACACGGGAAGTGGACTGGTCACTAATTAATCACTGCAATTAATGGGATAAGCCGGACAGTGGTCAGTGTGCCTATACCTGTAGACAGGGCCAGGAGATGGTGACCCGCGTGAAACAGGCCTCAACTGTTGACCAACGCAAGTCCCGCCACAGTTGACGTCAACATCATTCATTATGTATGTCAGTGCTCCATTTCTTAATGAATTTTCCGGTAATGCCAACGCATCTCTTTCAGCCGCGTGAAGAGGCTGAGGTAGAAACATGCTTTCCACTCCCACCCCCTTCCTCGCCCCACCTCTGCCGTTTCATGGACAAAGACAGTGTGCGTCATAAACGGAGCTGTACCGGAGACGAAAAAAAAATTCTTTTCAGACATTATACAAAACAATTTTTGAGAATTCTACCAGTGTAATAAAGTTTATAGGGAACTATTTTAGTTCTGTTTGTCAAATTGAAGTTGGTGAAGCTCTGAAGACCAAATATAAATAAAGTACCCAGAAAGACAGTAAAAGGCGCAAAGTGGGTCCGTCATCGTTCCTACGTGTCTTGAAACCCAAACCCAGACTTAAAACTCAAAAACGCCAATAATACAGTAATAATGATAATAATACACAGCATTTATATATCGCTTCATCCCCTTAACAACCAGGCTGTAAGAGCTTTACAACTTTTATATCCTATAAATCACACACACAATGCACAGGCATACTCAGGAGAAAACAAACAATGGACATTCAGAGTGTAAAAAGATGACTCTTCAGCTGATGTTTATAAAATGTTCAGTCTCTCTCCAAGACAGAGGCAGAGAATTCCAAATCTGAGGCCCTTGAAAAGAAAAACATTTTATGTTGTATCCAACTGTATTTTTGCTCAATTATCACATTGGATAGGAATTATTTACCTTACAAAATGATAATCCGGGATAGGCAGATAGAACACGTTTCGTTCTATAAAACGATATTAAAAAGCGAATTTAACCTGAATTAATATATACGATCCGTTTCGCTAATACACCTCAGGCATGTCAGTAAACAGAGGTGGCTTAATGAAAAGGGTGCTAGTGTTAAAAACAAATGTAGAGTCCCGAATAGTTTTGGAGTCAAACTGTGTTCATGTTAGGCCGTGACAAACCTAGTTAACTTAGCCTTTGTATCGCTCAGCCCTAAATGATTAAACAATACAACCTACACTTGTGTGACAGAACCACTTAAAGTTCTTTTCTGCAGTAAAATTCTCAGGTGGCAATAAAACCTGAGTTTGTTGGCATTTGATGTGAATAAGACAAACGGGTGGTAAAGCCAGAGTTTTTGGCAATTTTGAAAACAGAGGAACTTCTTTAATATCATGAGCAGGAGACTACAACACCCAGACTGCCTGAGGGGAACTATACCAGTATAATGGCTTCCGTCGATCAGAGATGTGTCACGAGCGAGTGAGCGAGGATCAATGGTTACGGGGAGCAGGGGGTAGAGTAAGATTAACTCACGGCCCACAATTAATGGAAAGCATGGAATGTTGTGAGTTGGGGGGTTTGCATGGGGCGAGAGCGGTGTGCTTACAGTCACTACAAGTTAAGAGGGGAAATACGTTTTCATAAATAGCAAATTATTATTGCTTGTATTTTATGTTTTAAATATTGTTTCATTTTTCGCCTCGAGTGACTCTCTTTGGTATCTCTGTTTTACTGGTATGACTTATTTACTGCGCTGGCACGAGTAGTTTGTAAAAATTTTTTAAATAAATCAGCCCAAATCAGTGTTCATTTTGTTCTTTCTCAACCTTTTACTCCAACTCTTCAGAGTTATATTTCCCAGGTAAAAAGTCAATTATAGTTGTTTTTCACACAAGATTAATACTTTGAATTTTACACACGCCAATTGTGCATTCACGGATGTTACAGCTGTGTGCACCGTGAACATGACGTATGCCGAGAGCCCACTGAGAAGTCTGTTTTTCCTTGGTTGTGTTGTGTATAGAGCCTCGCACACTAATTGATGTTAAAGAAACTCAAATCTTAATTTAAACAGATGCAAAAACCCCGTGTTTGAGTTTGTATTTGTTTTTAATGGCGCGTGGGCTCGATAACTCACACTTGGCGCCTTTCGCTGTTGTTGTTGTTTTTTTTTCAAAACAGATGTGAGTCAGTGCTGTACTAGCCTGATTGTAGAATGTTTACAGTCAGGAAAACCGGAACCTTTCAACAGCAAAACTCTATGAGTTCATATTGCGTTTATAAAGTTAAAGCAACCCAACTTTCAGTTCGTCTGAAACTGGATAACCTGCCCCTCTCAAGTTTTTTTGGCAAAACGGACTTAGTGTGCTACTAGCCTAATTGTAGGACCTTACCATGAAGAAAACTGGAACTTTTCAACAGCAATATTCTCTGAATGACGTCTTTGTGTGATACTTCCTCTTCGCTCGGGATGTTATGCCAAATTCCAAATGTCGCTTGTGTCTGTGTTTCAGCTGAGTGAGGGGGCGCAGTGGTGTTTCTTGAGAAACAGCTTAAAAATCTGACCTTAATTGAGTAAAATTATTATTTATTATAGTCTTTGTTCTCCATCTGTGGCCGATACATGCTAATCACATCTCAAGTAATATGCCTCCGTGTTTTGTAATGGAATAAACAAGTATCTCGGAGAGACAACATAAGCTTTTTTGGTTTTAACCATCTTGAGCAACCAAGAACGATACTTTCGATATCTCTGAAAATTTTGAACACCAGTCTCTTGCAAATTAAGAAACAATGCCATTTCAGGACATCAGTTTACAAATCTGCATTCGAATAGTGAGAGAACTCAGGTGAACACTTTGGACATGAGAAAGACGAATACAGTATTCATGATGGCCCATTTGTAACGTGCAATCTGGACAAGGTGTTGTCACAAATGTCCACGGTTTTGTAGTTGACAATTTGTATTACGGACGTTGTACTACAGAACTCTTACCTTGTCAACTTGACATCCGAGCAGTCTTGCATTCCCTTCCCCTCCCTTCCCCATAAACCTCTAAAACAATGAGTGACAGTGTCTACGAAAAGGCCGAGAGATCCACACATTCGTTCTCTGGAAAGTCCGTCTTTAGCCAGCCTAGCTCTGAACTCTATGGACAGATTTTCCACGACCAGGTTTTGCATTATCTGAATGAAAACTACACCCTAAAGATGGATTATAATACATAAGAGGTTGGTCATCACTTTTAAGTAATGAAATATCATTGAAACACTGGGCATCAATTCGTTATATGCGCTCAGCTTATTTATATTTTATCAGTTTGATTACCACACATTGTAGGTTGCGTTTATAAAGTTGGAAAATTTAATTTAAACAGCGCAATTTTCAGTTCATCAGAAAGGGGATTAATACACGAGAGGAAAAACAAATAATTTCATTTGAATGAAGATGTTGCGGCCTCGGACGTGAACTGTAGACAGATTCACAATCACAATGTTTTCTTAGGGTTTGAGTTTGAGTTTAGACCAAATACGCCGACACGATAAGGAAGAAGCAAGTGGACAGATGGAATAATAGTAGAATGATAGGACAGGAGACCCTACCCTAAGGGCCCACCGACCACCCGCAAGATTTTCTTGCTTACGTTCACCAACAGTTTGCAGGAGTTGTAATAGATCATGTAAAAGATTTACTTCACGGCGCGGATCCGGCAACTCATTCCTCATGTATGAATGGCAGATACTGCCCTGCTACGGAAACTGATCGTATACGGCGATGTGGGCCAAATTCACTTTTTAAATGTCATTTGATAGAATAAAATGTGCTCATCTGCCTGTCTAGGGCATAATTTTGTACAAATAGTTGTTTCTTATGCTCATCACAATATGGGGGGAAAAACGAAAGATAAAAGGGGCGCAAAGACAAAAATTTATATCTTTTCTTTCATATCCTGTATGATTTTGTTATTCGCTCTTGCTGTCCTTTCACCGTGACACGGCAGAATAGGGTAGAGAGAATGGAATCTGACAAAGAGAGAGGGAGACGAGCTAATGAAACTATGGTGGTGGTTTTCATCTCTGAATCCTCTCCTGTCCTCCCTGTATTTGTTAGGAAGAAAAACTGCCCTCTACTCCTTCAATAAATCCTTTGTAAACACAACTACGTTGTGTTTCACAAGGCTTCCCACTAGCAGACATTAGTTGATGCATGAAATTTGCAGAGTATGCATATACGTATACATGTCATTAGGCCAGCATTCGAGACGCCGTTTAATCGGATGATCTAGGGGCACGGCGTATACATGCATGTTTCATCAAGCGTATTTTACGCTGCAAATTATACTCGGATTGAACTGTCTGGTAATCTTCAACAAATGTGCAATTAAGTCCAGACAAAATGTCATGATCTGAGCACTGGGGCATTAGAAATTTCTTGTCCTCTTCTCCGCTTTGTAGCCTGGAAATGGAAGATCGAGATTTGAGACACCCCTTTTAACTCGCAGTTTCTGGAATATCCCATTGCAGACAGCTCCCCCGCTCCCAAGGATCCGCCTCATCGGATGAAACGTTGTCCAGCTTGGTCTCTGACGATTGAATGGCCAAATCACACTGGCACGGGAGTTGTGACAATTCAGGCGTGAAAACCGTGTCTTTCCGATTAGAAGAACTACACAAATTTTTTTTTTTTTTTTAAAAGAAAACACTTCCTTAAGCATTCGATTATGCCAGCACATTTTCGAATAAAATAATGTTTATCACTGTAGTCAGACTCATGAGCGGCTTCAAAACTGAGAAGAATGTCATATGAGAAACGTCAAGTGGATAATTGTGTGTATGATTGACTGCATTGCAGTTTCTGGCCTTTGTAGATTGGCGGTACTCACACTTTCTGGCATCTTTGAGAGCAGGGGGATGTGTACTAGGAAGTACACTGACGCAGCAATAATGCCAACAGCCATTGTCGGAAACCCGGATTTGGCAAACGGTTTTGATCCTTTTGTCTTTAAATCGTTTGATTGTTATTTTGAGGGATTTATTTTAGGTGCTGGTTTTTCAGGATTTGTCTTGTCCTCTCCCAGACAGCCAACGACAAATACAAGAACATGAAGGACAAGGCAGCCAAAATATAGTACACAAACAAAAATAGCGAAAATGCCAGGAATAATAATTATAAAGATTACTGGAAGTCCAATTCTGGGCGTGAGTCGTGCTCGTATGATAAAGGACCTTTATTCGCCCGGGTAAACAACATTAGATCCCCTGTCACATCCGTTTGTTGACAGAGCAGATTACAAAGCAAGTCGGCCACGCAGCAGAAAAGCAGAGAGCCAGGAGAGGGGGACGTGCGTTAATGGAGGTGCAGAGTGCCCGGAATTGTCTGGGTTAAAAAGACAAAAAAAACAACAACAAAACCCACAGGTATCAAGTCAGCCACGCAGCAGAAAAGCAGGGGATGGGGGGGGGGGGATGATGCTTTAGTGAAGGTGTGGAGTACGCGGAATTGTTTGGGTAAAAAGAGATCAAACAGAAATATAAAAAAATAAACGCAGGCAGCATGTCGTGATTTCAGATGATTCTGTTCAATTCCCAGTAGCACCAGAGTTGCTGGAGAGATACATTAAACATCTCGACTGTGATATCTACACTGACGTTCGAATCTATAAATAGAACTTACAAACTCCAATCATGAATCGTTTAAGCAAATATTATGTTTGCATGCTGCTGTGATTGGGGTCGGGGGAATGGCACATTAATTCATATCTAAATCCTCTAATTCAGTGTTTCTCAACCCTTTTTGTCCCACGCCCCCACTTCAACTTTCCAAAGAAAGGTCCGCTCCACCGCAGTGGGACAAAGTTAGTGTACTGTATACACAAAAAGATTTTTTAAAATATTTATATATTCATTATGTATTCATTCATGTGTATCTGTTGAGTTCGTAGTTTTAATCAGAGCCGAACAAAGAAATCACCAATACGACACAAACAAACAACAATTTCATCTACACAATTAAGTTAAAAGATACCAATAAATAAAATGCGCTATAACATTAAGATTTCTTCGAAAAATCCGCATGCCTCATTCTGATGCCCCATGCCTCATTGTGATGCCCCAAGCCTCATTCTGATGCCCCATGCCTCATTCTGATGCCCCATGCCTCATTCTGATACCCCATGCCTCATTCTGATGTCCCATGCATCATTGTGATGCCCCATGCCTCATTCTGATACCCCATGCATCATTGTGATGCCCCATGCCTCATTCTGATGCCCCATGCATCATTCTGATGCCCCATGCCTCATTCTGATGTCCCATGCCTCATTCTGATACCCCATGCCTCATTCTGATGTCCCATGCCTCATTCTGATGTCCCATGCCTCATTCTGATACCCCATGCCTCATTCTGATGCCCCATGCCTCATTCTGATGTCCCATGCCTCATTCTGATACCCCATGCCTCATTCTGATGTCCCATGCCTCATTCTGATACCCCATGCCTCATTCTGATGCCCCATGCCTCATTCTGATACCCCATGCCTCATTCTGACACCCCATGCCTCATTCTGATACCCCATGCCTCATTCTGATGCCCCATGCATCATTCTGATACCCCATGCCTCATTCTGATGCCCCATGCATCATTCTGATACCCCAGCCTCTTTAAAATGTTGCCAGGCCCTACCTTGAGAGACACTGCACTGGATCTGATGGTTGTTGTGTCCATCATGCAGATTGTGAATGGACGAGAGAAGTATAATTATGTCTTTCTCATTATGTAGACTGTGATGTTTGAGTCATCGTGATTACGTTCATGTGACCTCGACGTTGGGCTATTGTGAAGATTAATTTTCATCTTCAAATGACTTAGGATATTAATTTGAACCCTATTTCGCCCAGACAGCTGCTGGTAATCCTTTGTCCGTCCTTTGATGATATCATTATTTTCAATAGATTCCTGTCATATGGGTACACAATTCTGACCTTCAAGGCCAGAAACTGGAGAAACGATAACAACAACACTATTATACTTCCTCTTCCCCGTTCTCTTGTGACACTTAAAGGCCACTCGAGGCAAACCTTTGACGTCAGCTCCTCTCCCCAGAGCTTTACTCTAGAATCTGTCTCCGAGGTGGCAAAGGTGTTTACGTAAATTTCATAGCTTCGGGAAATGTTTTGGAGATTGCTGCGAGTGTCAACGCGTACGTTTATTTCGTCATTTGGTTTGACCCGAACTTTCCAGCCAGCGTGCCTGGTCTTCATTCAGAAAGATCCCACCCCCGAAAACAATGCCGTTTCCAAGGATACTGCAAACATTCCTTTGATTTCCTTGGGCAAACAAAGCCTCCTAATTTGGGTTTGGAATTTACTGTATAGAATAATATTTTCCTTGGTCAAGGATGGTGTACCGTACGGGGCACACAGCTTTAGCCAGGAGCCTGTTTCATGTTCTGAGAGTTAATGGCTGGGCCACGCCTTCAAAATAAAATAAAAATATCCATCTAGAGGGCTAACTCTCCCCCCACCCCCCGCTCCCCCTACACCTCCACCCTCAGTGGAAATCGACAGGCGGTGAGTCGCACCCTCAGCCCCAAGTGCAATAGTTCTTGACATCAGCAGCCTGTCTATGTGGTCAAGTTGTCAAGAACATAAAGGTATCACAGATCAATAGATGTGGAAATGCTGAGGACCCCTGTGGGGACTCTTGTCAAATACAGTCGTGTGGCAGATATAATTTCTCTGCGTGTCGGCCACCCTGGAAATTGGTTTCTTTGTTCATAACATGGATATTATTTTAGACTGTCAAAAGCTTAATTATATTATTTTTCTCTTTAAGCTCAGAAACAATACAGAGGCCGCTGTACAATGCAGTGTAATTTGTAATGTTATGACCAGAAAGCACCTTTGAAAAGCTTTGAGAATCCTGGTGGCAAAATACTCTGTAATTCATTGGTATGGGAAAGGGCCGGGAGAAGGTGCTGGGGGTGAGGGGAGGGGGAGCGGGAGGCCATTATCCTTGACATAGCGTTTATTCTGACGTAGAGCTGGAAAAAGAACGGAAAACAACAAAGTAACCTCTAAAAGTACTAAATATAAACAGATAAAAATATATGTGTGTAACTATGTGTGTTTTTTCTTGTCCACCTACGAACTATTAATTTCTTCTTTGTTCTGATTCTCCAATCATCCAGTTTTCCTTTATCCACAGTTCACACTTAATCTCTGCTGACATTTCTCGTGTAGTCACGATCTTAAACAACCTTCTAACATGATAGTTTGAACTTAGCACAATCCATTTTTATTTTTCTTGTAAGGATGTTGTTACTTGTACATACGCACCTTAAGCGTTTTGCGCTATGAGCGCTTACGTAAACGCACCTATCCCTAACCCTGCCCTTACCCTCGACCCTAAATCTTATCGAATCCCTAACCCTGCCCTTTACCCTTTCAACCAGGAAAACAAAAAGAAGATCTGAAAGAATAATTAATTAATGCTGTTGTCAGGAGTATATCGGGAGGCACTCTCTAGCTCTGGACTCACAAAAGACTAAAATACATAGGGCCTACCCCTAGCGCAAAAAAATTGAAGGGACCTACGAACTTCTATAACAACCATCTAGTATTCTTGTCCAATGCACTTTTCTTCAGCCTTGTCTCTCCTTCTCACAAATTGGCTCATTTAATAAACTCCCACTTGGCAGACCTGGAGAACATAATAATTAAACCCTACCAGTGAATTAACTTTGACCATAGGTTTGGTTTTTTCATTCTCTTACTTTGGCTTAGTTTTCAGCTCACAGACTCTTACAAATAAAATAAAATCAAAGTGAACTTAAAACTGTAAAGGAAAAGGGTCTGTACTGGTAAGAGTGTCCATCTATACCATGTGAAAAATCTCCTATGAAAAGTAATCTCTGTTACCATTTATTGTGTATTTCATTAACACTATGTTGTTTTTTTTAACAGACGCTTTGTCCATAAATTGAATTAATCTTTTTGGGGCGCTTCAGCTGGACAATAGCCTCGTTGTTTCTAGCACAATTGGCAGAACAAAAAACTGCAAAATCAAAAGAAAAAAAAAAAAGAATAGAAAATGGCACTGTAATTTTAATTTGCAACAAAGGCCATTGACGGCAAGATAAGTTATCGTTAGTGAAAACTATATTTCACGTTTTTTTTTTTTTCGCTTGTTCATCAGAAGGTCCTAATGTGATGGCATTTCAATCTTTGTGTCGCAAACTTTAAAGCGCATAGATCAAAGAATCGCTTTGTTCCTAACAAAATTTGCAACTCTTAAATGCATGCAACCAAAATCATGGAAATCGTGCCTTTGCAATGTTTGTTTGCCACCACTAAATACCCTATAACAGATTCTTTTACAAATACTGGACGATATTTCGGCGGCATCGATTCGCCTGAGTAAATAATATCGCGGTGTCATTGTGAAATACTCTGGCTTGTTCAAGTTTCAACACTGCTGGACATTATTGAGGTTATTGATCCGTTAATCAAACAAGCAATCCGATTCTCAATCAAGAGTCGTTTTCACAAAGCAACTATTTACGTTATTGCGTAATTCCCCTAAACGATTTCACTCATACGCATTTTACTATCGGCGGCCTTAGTTACATTTCATGGCAATTTAATATCATCTGAAGGCAAAAGTCAGCGTTGACGAGAAAAGTAATTAAACTGTATTAATGTTGAGGAGTCATCATGCCAGCTGTCTGAATTTTTACCAGAGGATTGACAGTCTAGAGCTAGGCAAATACATCATGTAAATTACAAGCTTAAACGCAGGACCCCCCCCCCCCCAATCACTGCCCCACCCATCACTTTCTACCCTCCCTGCAGTATGTCTCGGCAAACCGAAATAATTCCCAAAAGCAAAAAGCAGGGCATTTCTGTGTTCTAATTTTAGCCGCGAGCACGTCGAATGGTTTAAATGAGCCGACAAGAAGTGCTCACGCCACGGGCCATGTGCTTTTGAAAAAAAGGAATTGGAGGCGAGCAGTCCAAGCAAACCCGAAAAAAATAAAAAAGTAAAAAAATCCTAACTTCGGTGCAAGCTCCACGATACTTGAAACCTATGCAAAAGTTGGTTAAAGTAGGTGGCCTTATGAAAAAGCCTTTTGCGTTCAAAGGTGGAGAATGTGTGAATTATATAATTATATAGATATCTCAAGTCTTCAGATAGGGACTCAGAACTGGCTGAGTATGATTTTTTTTTATTATGGAACCAAACATTTATGAACCCATAAAACTGTACCTTCAGTAAATAGTCGCTTGCCTGATCGGGAATAATAGTAGCAGGTCACTGGAAAGAAGATACCTACTTGTTGTTAAAAAAATTTGGCGCGGACAATTATAGAAATAATATAGTTTGCTTTCAAAAGTGTCTTTCACAAGGCGTGGCCACTAAATTGTGCTCATTTTACACAACCATGATAATACAGAAGAGCATTTTCTGGGCATTTTCATAAATTTCTATTTTGGTAATCAAAATGACATATTATTTTGTTGTATCGATCACGAGATAGTACAGGAAGGGATTAGAAAAGTGGTTCTCAACCTTTTTCAGGCAATCGGCCCCATAGGCTCCAAATTTTCTTTCATCGCCCCCCCCCCGCACCGCCAACCCCTCCCCCCCCGCACCGCCAACCCCTCCCCCCCCCCCCCCCCAAGGATCCCCACTCAAACCAAAAAGATACGTTGATTATTCATTATAACACAGAGAACATTTTTTCTCAAATGCACTGAAAAAAAAGGGACTTTTCTATTCATGAAACCCATCTAAGCCTGCAGTTGAACAAGTCAGTGGCTGCCCTGTACTTGCCCCCAAATCATCCTCTATTCATGTTTTCGCCCCCTATCGTCCATCTCCATCGTTTTGCCCCCGACCCCGTCGTCCGATTCTTCGTTTTCGCCCCCCCCCCCGCCCACCACACCTCACGGAACAAAATCACCCCCTGGGAGCGATATCGCCCATGTTGAGAACCATTGGATTAGATTGAGGATGTCCTCATTTTTTTTTTAACTAGAAGAATTTATAATGACTTGGGCCCGATGGACTTACCAAGTCCATGATATAAATAATATGATAATATGCTCTTAAGTCAGCCAGTAGCCTCATTAGAATGTAGACACAGGTACTCCGTGAAATGGACCTAATTTCAGCCTTTGAATATTTTGTAATGTTGACCTGTTTAATTTCTCTGAATATAGGAGGTTCTAATTACAGAAAGACAACGTTAACTGGTTAGGCCTTTCTCCACATAGAAACTACAATCATTTTCTCACAGGATTTAAAGGACTGAGATTTTGTGGAAGTAACATTGAATTAGTCTCTCACAAAATAACCCAGGTATATTTAGATGATCTCGTGGCTTTGAGATCAATGACCCATCGGACGTATTCATTCAAAAAGCGCTAACATTCTAATCATGAATCATGTCAGCGAAAATGTTTTAATTTTATATAAGTTTTTCGCCCCACTTTCTGGAGAGAAAAAAATATGACAAGCCATGGCCACATTCAAAATTATATTCCAAATCAATACGCAGTAGTGACCAAGGTGGAATATAATGTCACAGGAATCTGTACAATCTGAAATTTGAACTCTTCTTTTGGATCAATATACATGTTTCGAGTTTGGGTTAGGATTTTACGGTGCGTCGGCGCGATAACGGCCATTTTACCCTTTTCAAGGTCTATTTAGTACTCTGTTCATGTTTGATATTCAGAGCTCTTAGATTTCACAAACAGAATTATGTAATTCCGTATAAAGTTAATTGCACTAGTAAAATTCTCAGAAGTTGATTTGTATATCTGAAATGAGTTTTGTAAATGTGTATAAAAAAGTTTTAAAATCAAGTTGTAGATCTTGCTTAGCTTCTTTCACAACGGACCGAACGCACTGTGGGTCCAGGTTAGAGAATAATTCTTTCATGGATTGGCAGGCAGAGTGAGTGCTTCGGATATGCATGGAATCTACACATTCAGTTAAAAAATATGTTTGGCAGCTACATGCCACGCATTCGGGGGGGATTTTCCCGATGGGTAAAAACTGGTACGGTGTGTGAGGTGGGTGTGACCTAGACAGAGTCTACCAAGGACAATTTCATTCCTTCCATTTTCTTTGAGAGCTAGACATGAGCCCACTGTCCAAATTGATCTTGGATAAGGTGCATCCCATCTTTCCCTGCCATCTCGATTTAACGAAATTATTGATAGGGAGTTTGAAGTCGGTGCCTAGTATTTTTATGTGTTCTAGCGGACGTTTCAGTGTTTCTTTGGCCATGGTGTCGGCTGTTTTGTTTCCCTTAATGCCAATGTGGCCAAGGATCCAACAGAGAACAATTTCGTACTCTCTGTTGGACAGTGTGTGAAGACGTTGTAACAGATTATTGATTTCATGGGTTTTCATATTTTGGTTTTTGAAAGCCTGGAGGCAAGACAGTGAATCAGAGCAGATAATGAAGCATTATAGTTGGGAATTAGATATAAGATTTAAGGTTAAGTTGATTGCATGAATTTCAGCGGTAAAGACAGAGGCTTTGAGACTGAGGCATTCGGTTTTACCATCTGAATTCGAGACTGAGGCCGCTCCTTCTGAATCAAGGTCTTTAGAGCCATCTGAGTAAAAAGGCCTGTGATCAGGGTATTTATTGAGGTGATACTTCAATAGCTTTGATAGGTAGAGGTGAGGAAAAGATTAGGGGTAGTAAAGGGGGGGGGGGGGTCAACACGAGATAGTGACCGATCATTGGTTATGTCTTTTTATTATGTCTTTTTTGTGTATATTTTGAACTGGCCGTTAAAAGGCCTATAAAATACTTCAACTTGTGATTCCATGAACATTTCTCAACCAAGCCTAAAACGTACCTCTTCCACTTTAGCAGCTCCAGTTCTGTATACTTCTTACACAACCAGAAATCCTCCTTGCTGGGGGGTGTAAGGGGTAAATTAAATTCAACAAAGCCCATAGAAAGACGTATAAGGTGTACGTGGGTTTATTTTAAAAGATCTTAAAAGTCTCTATGATTTTATTACTTTCTTTGATTTTGAGCCACAACCGAGGTGAATAGAAGAAAGTGTTCTGACATTTTGAACCGGAAAAAAGACGCATTTTCTTCGAGTAGGATTAAAAAGTGTAACCGGAAATTTCGTTGGTGATCGAAACTCAAATTCTGAAATCACATTTGGGTCTTCTCCCAGTTAGCGGGCCAACCAATTTTATACAAAAGACGGAATGTTAAACAACGAAGTTCTGTAATTTGACAATGACATTCAAAGCAGTGCACCTTCACATTCACCAGAGTGACTTGATCAGGTTGATGCAGGAACAAGTGCGAAATGATAAGTCGATGCCACTATATCAGCGATAGATTGTTGTGGGCTTTTTTTTTACTTTCTTTTTATGCTCGGAGGTGATGTTTCTCACTGATGACAATCAGGGGTGTAAAAAATCCCAGGCATTCCGTCACCTACTGTAGACCACATTTGCCGGATCTCTTTAAGGCTCTTGTTACTTGTACGTACGCACTCCAAGCGTTTTTCGCTATCCCTAATCCCGTCCTTATCCTCAGCCCTAGACCTTATCGGAGCCCTAACCCTTTCAACCGTAAAAACAGGAAAACAAAAAGAAAATGTGAAAGAATTAATTAATTCTGTTATTAGGAATATTTCGCAGCGAGTTCTCTGGCCCTGGAGTTACAAAAGGTTTTAAGATACGTACCCCTAGCGCAAAAAAAAACTTGGGGGACGTACGTACTTGTAACAACATTCTTTCCCTAATGGTGTTAGTCCAGTCCCACACCTTTGAGCCCTAATTGACCTTAATTATTGTTGTTGTTTCTCGAGCTACTGTATTTATAGCCTGTCTCCGAGACTGACCTTTTCCTTCTGACACAGAACAATGACCACCGCCCCCACAGTGATGAATGTCTACCGCGTGCTTTGAGCAGTGTATGCAGATTTGAACAGTTCTTGGTGGAGAAAAATAAGAAAAATGTGACGGCCTTTTTTGTTCGCCAAAGTTGCCCAAACAATAAAACTGTAAAGCTTCAGAGTACGTGATGGATTCACTTCCAGCTCATGAATACGATCACCCACAGATTGTGGGCGGATGAAGACACTGAGGTGCCCCCCCCCCTCCCCCATAACAAGAATGATTGAGGCGGGATACAAACGGAGTGAGGGAAGGATGTGCAATTAGGTCGAAGTAACCAGACAAATATGGAAACAGCTTGCCACTAGGACAATTAGTAGATAAACCCCTCAAAATGGATCTTGGAGCGGGGAGGGGAGCAATTTTGGGGATGCCCGATGTGCTAGGATTCTGGTTCCTGTCATCAGTCATCACTTCCAGCGAAACGTCTTCACAGAACACTGGACAGCCGTCCTTCCGCCCTCTCTTAAGTCAGTGATCGACAATAAATTGTGTGGGGGCATGAAAATTTAAGGAAAAAAAAACACAACAAAGTAGTGGACATTCAACAAAGAACATTTCTCGGTGGGATGTATATGTGCTGGCTGCTTGAATCCAGGTTGTTGGAGTGTTTTTTTCGGATGAACAGCCCAAACGGCTCGCGGGAATGACTCAGTTTTTTTAAAAGTTGCAAACTTCGCCATGCTGTTGCCCGATTACAGGCTCAAACCAATTTAAGGTGATAAATTAAAATCTGATATAATCAAAAGTTTAGCTTAGAGACGAGCCAAAAATAACAATTGAAATTTGTTTATTTTTTTTTAACGATTAGCCCTTTAGTAACCTTTAATTCTTAAGTGCACCTTTGTCCAGACTCTGATCCATAAATGTAGGTAAGGACGGGATTCGAAATTGTTTCACAGAGGTCAGAGGTGGACATGTGACAATAATTCACAATATCTGGGGACCAAAACAATGGAAACTGTTGGATGCCCCCCCCTCCCATCTCTCTCTCTCTCTCCCTCTCTCTCCATCTCTCTCCCCGTCTCCGTCTGTCTGCCTGCCTGTCTCTCTCGTCCTCCCGCATATACACACACACACACGACAGATATAAACACATCGCTGCACAACCGAGTCCCACCGTTTAACGAGCATATAATTATCCCCCCTTTTTCCCATTTCTGCTTCTTGAAATGACTCGCCTGTCCGTGACCTCTAAATCGTGCATGAAAACCGCGTTCATCACAAATTGTTTCACACCGAGAACATAATGGTTCTGAAATCCTCGCCACTTGTCTGGTTTTCCTGGAAAAACAAGATGTCCAAATTTTCCAGGATTTTTCAGTGGTACAGGATACAATTTTATTTCAGGGGGCAATTCTTTAGCCGTTAGAGTGCAACTAACGGAATTAGATTTAAAGTGTTTGTTCGAAGATTCGTTTAAAACAAAACCCATTTCCACTAACAGGACTCCACGTAACGTATCTCTAGTGAATGGTTGTCTGTGTGTGGTGTTGGTTGTGTGTGAAATTGTGTTTATTTGGGGCTTGCTGTTTGTTTGCTTGTTTGTTTACATTAGTTGCTCTGCGCTATCGAGGGTTTTGCATGACAGACGCCTGAAGGGGATGAGGGTAACGTAATGGATTACTTCACTCTTGCTTAGTTTTATGTAGCGTGACATCACAATGGCTAAACAAAATAGACACAGTCAGGGTGACAGAGGGTACAAATTTTATAGATAGAAAATAGAAAGAGAAGAGAGCGTGGACAGACAGACAGACAGATAGACAGACAGACGCACAGACAGGCAACAGGCAGGAAGGTAGATAGATAGACAGACAGACAGACAGACAGACAGACAGAGAGAAAGATAGATAGATCGATCGATAGATAGATAGATAGATAGATAGATAGATAGATAGATAGATAGATAGATAGATAGATAGATAGATAGATACAGCGTAATTTACCAGCTATCGATATACACGATTGTCTCTATCAATAATGCAATGCCCTGTCTGCGCTAAATGTAATCGCCCGTCATAATTGACTGCAAAATGGACAGGAAAGGATTTCCCCCTAAGGCATGTCAGGAAATAACATTCATGTATCTGATTGCGGGTTCCGCATCAGGCCTTTGCATGTGTTATCAGTGCCCTGGGTTTTGGATGTGGGAGTGGTCAAGAGTACTGACCAAATACTGGTGGCTGGAGCGGAAAGGCAGTGAACAAGGTCAGAGGATGGGGTTAACTGCAACACGACAGCAACAAGACAGCAAGTCGCAAGTCCGCGCTTAGCCTTAGTGTGAAGTAAAGACGTTTTTCTTTGTCTGCTTTTCGCTCTGTTTTTCTGTAATTTGTTCTGTGAAAGAAGCCATCCAAGCCAGCATTCCTATGTCCATCCTACGCAGATTCGCATATGATTTCCGTAGGTTTGGTAGGTTTATTGTAAGTGGGATGGGGGCGAGTGGGATGAATTCCTTACGACAAACTTACGTTGACTCGCGGACCCAGGCGGGGAGGATGTCAGTTCTACGTAGGCGTCGAATTTCCACACGGTATGCTGGCTGGGAGACCACCTCCAGCAACAGGAACAACAGCAGCTGCAACAACATCAACATCAAGGGCAGCAGTATTAACTAGTTGGTCACTGTCTTCCTTGCCCTCCGCTTCTCATTATTATTTCTGTTGACTGTAGCCGTGCGTAATGAAGAAATACCACATTATAAAACACTTATTTCAGCTGTTACATTTCTGTTCCTTCTTTCTTTCTTTCTTTCTTTCTTTCTTTCTTACTCATCAATCTGGGTTTTTGTTGTTGTTGTTGTTGTTGTGTTTGTCCTTTTCATCTTTGTCTTTAATATTTGTTCTCAGTGTCAAGTACATTGAGGTCGCTGATTACTATCTGAATACGTTGAACTTCATATTCGAAATAAATGAAAATCTCCGTTCTTTGACTGAAAATAATTCCAACCGCTGATATCTCGTGTTATCTGGAGATGCTAAGTGGGTGAGCGGAAGAGAGAATTGTACGATCAGTCGTCAAACATTGGCAAAGTGCTTTAAGAAGGGAAGGACTATGAGGAAGCGGGGAGAGGCGGAGAGAAAGGATCATTATCGTGAGTGTCACCTGAGATAAGAGGGCAGACTGCGACTTGGAGTTGGCAGAATGAATTGATAACGGAACTTAACGAGTTCTTTTTAGTTTCCATTTGTTTTTATTCTGTATCGAGACTGAGGGATCAGTGTGGTATTTTCTGCAATTTGAGCTGGAGAATAAACCGAGGGATATTTGCCATATTGCTATATAGGTCATTTTTGCCGATTTCGAGGTTTTGTCATGGTGATTCTCTCACTCCTAATTTTATTATGTATAAAATTATGCCATATGGGTATGTCCTTCGATGGCAGTTTTATGCAAGCTTTGATTTCGTAGCGTACTGAGGAAAACCCGGAGTTTACACTAGACTTCAAACGTTCAATCTTCCTTTTCTCAAAAAGGCAAAAATGCACATTTTTGCAATGTATATTGCAAATACCCGGTTAAACGCTGAAGCCATACAGGACAACGCTAAGCGAGCCAGGAACTGTAACAGAATACCTGTGGCTATGTCAGGCCAGGCTATTGGCTGACTTAAAAGCATATCATGTGCTATGGTCATGGAAAGCCTGTTACACCCGAATCTTGTAGGAAGAAATGTGGATGACTGAAGTCACCATCGCCATACCGTAATGGAGGAAGAGGTGATCATGTAAGCACCTAAATCTTCCTGGCAACAAGACGAAAAACTTTGCGTCCTGCCTCAGTTTTTTTTACTATAAGTTGTGCGGTCACATCCATTTCGTGGACAAAATTCAGTCTTTTTGTGATATATTTACGATATTTTGAGCCTCGGAAAATAAAAAACATCGTTTCGTTACAGGAACTGATCAGTGGTCTAAATACTAGACACCGAGACCGATGAGAAGGAGAAAAAAAATGTATTGATGAAAAAAGACAGAAAGAAAGAGGGAAAAAGAAAGAACGGGCACCCAACAGTTGGAATAAGTGTAATAATTATAGTCATTGTGAGATAGTATTTCGTGATTACGTCGGCCCACTTCCAACAAAATAATGAGAAGCGGGGATCAAGGAAGTCAATGACCATGTACGAAATGCTGCTGCTGTAGAGTGGAAAAGTGTGGTCTGAAATTTCGTTGTGACCACCGTTCAACGATAGGCATTTTCACTAATGATAATACTCCACAAGCTGGTTTTCACTATGCTGATTCCAAATGTATGGTAAAACCCGGTGTTACTCTTTTTAGCGATAGGAGCCGAACCAGTTCGTCACACTATCGACGAAATAGACACACACATAAACTTTTGTCTGTCATGTTATTGTATTTCTCCCCTCCCCCACCACCACCCAATCACCCTATTTTTCCAGTCCACTCACCAGGCCCATTAGAATGAACTTTTACGGGGGAATGGACACTGCATGAAGTCCATGAAATGAGAGCTCTTCCAATACACATGGCGCCCTTAGTTCTTATTAATAAGGTCGTATAAGTTAAAAATGTTGATTTTGCCCACTACAAACGTCCACTTAGCGCTACTTCGACTCACTGCTTGTCATTCTATGTCCAGTTAATGTTTCTCTCTTTAAAACACCAGCTGAAAAAACACGTTATTTCTTCTGAGCTCTCATAATGTAGAACATCCATTTTGTTCTTCATTGTAGTCAGAAAGAGCCACATTAGGGTCCTCTGTCACAATCCCTTGACAGTATCTGATCTATTCTTCCCTAGACTTCCTACCAGCACATTAACCTTAAGTTAATTGACCCAGGCAGTTCATTATGGACACTTGGTACCATTTTCCAACCACTCTGAGCTGGTATCCAGGGGACAGACAAATGACCGGAAATTAGAAATATTCCTGCAAGACAGAAGTGTCTTGTTTCGCTAGCAAAGGCATAGTTCTACATTAATTTTGTTACGTGTGAACTCGCTCGTTATGCTGAAGAGTACTTAGACTATGCTGGTTTCGTTATCTGGCGTACTGACTTTATTTCTTCACTGCATGCACCTTATTATGCAACAGAATCCTCCTTCCCTCATAACTGGTGATATATGGATACATAGGAATAAATGGTTTTTCACAAATGATCAATGAATGTGATCGGAACTGATCGGGAAAAAATCATAAAAGATCGAAACGTAACAATAAATACAGTCTGTTATTTTAAGGAACATTTATATTATTATCCTGACAGAATATATACAACGAGGCTTTCCATCCCATTCATTGTTTTCTTTATTGTATTACAATTGTGTTTTAAGTCCTGATGTGGACTGTTTGTAAAGAAAGAAAGAAGGAAGAAGGAGCAAAAAAATAAACAAAATACTTTGAATGTGACATTGCAGGAAGGAGCCAAAACGCTGAAAACGGCCATGTCGTTGACCGATTGCAGATGGCATGACAATGTCGGAATAGAAAGAAAGAAAGAAAACACATTAATTGCTGCATTCTAGGCATGAGCCAAAAAAGTTGAAAATAGCATGTCATTAACTGTTTCCAGATGCCATGGCGATATCGGGAAATAGCCCTTGTTTGTAAGGCCAAAAAATTGTAACTATTCTGTTTACTGGAGACAAAAAGTTTAAAACAAAATTAAAATGTCACACAATTTAATGGAAATACCAAAGTTTTCAGCGTAGACGTGGCTTTTGGCACGCAGAGCACCGAATTTCAAAAATCTCTAGGGACAGACAAGCGGTGTCACACTACACAACTGCAATTACAGGTGCTAAATCTGATAAAGCGCAAGGGTCTGTAATAAACATTCACGGACCCCGCTCTCCGTCAATATCATTTCCTGGGGGCTTGGTGGGGGGTGGAAGGTTAGGGGGGGGGGCGAGGGAAGGGTAGAGCTCTGACCACTGGATGTTCCTTGAAGTTGGCCAGTAGTGTCTGCTTTCCATTTCATTCTCCGTCATTTTCCTATCATTGTCTCGATGATTTTTTTTTTTTTTTTCATTTTTTTCCCCTGGCCATCTGTAGATTTCGTTCATTCTGTAACAGTGTGAAACAAAATCGGTCATTAAACGCGCCAACTGGAAGGGGGATGTCGCTTTGATGTATCGTACCGAATCCTAGTTCACAGCCCGTGAGTGCTTCATATCAATACTGGGCTATTATAGATACCGATTACCGAATGATAGATTACCTCGGGTGTATCGAAATTCCTGGTCAAACGCAGTTTCTGTTTCTTGCAGGTTGGCAGGCTGGCTGGCTGGCTGGCTGGCTGGATGGATAAAAGTGAATTGATGAATGCAGCACAGACAGAGATATAATATTTAATTATGTCGTTGCACCTCCCACTTTTTTTTTCCTTTTTTTTGTTTGCAATGTAGTTGAGCTTCAGTTGATGCAAGTTTCAGTTGTATTTTCCACATAAATGCGTCTTAATTTGGTATATTTTTTCTCCAATGATGCTGAATAGCTGGAGACATTTGTGAATGCAAAAGAATAAAGGGAAGGAGACATGAGGGTGGGGATTGGGGGGGGGGGGAATAACCGCAGTTGGAGAGCTTGGGTTTCATTACCGCTACGTGCTATAATATTACTGTTACTATTATTATTATTATTATTATTATTATTATTATTATTATTATTATTATTATAATCATGTTATGATAATCATTATAGTCGTCGTCGTTGATGTTCTTGTTGATGTTTGTGTTGCTGTTATTGTTTTTGTTGTTGTTTTATTTGTCATTCTGCTGTTTCCCTTCACTCCTTTTTGTTTCTAACATTTTTTCTTGGACATTATTTCAGGCCATATCAACCAGCCGTCATCTTAATAGTATGCGTTTTCATGGACTAAATTAAATAATAATATCTATAAATGGTATAATAGTTACAGTTTTGATTTGCGAAACATGAAACCTTTTAACTGTTCCTACCTTGGACGTTGTTGGGGGACCGTGGTCTGATTATAGAAACGAACATAAAAAATACTGAGCTGCGTTTACTGCCCAACTATGTCTTATCTTATTATAAAAATTAAAAAAAATAGTGGCGGGAGTAATTCATTGTAGTGTAATTTTGACCTTTTTTTTGCTCGACGCTACAGCCTCAACGACAGTTTCAACAATTATAAAGTTAATTTTCCTCAGTGTCAACTAGTACAGCCCAGTCGCTTTTGTATCGTCCGATTGTGTTAATTCAAGTTTCAAGTATTTTTAGATAAAAAGTTGTTAAAATGTAAAATACAGTGATCTTTGTTTTGGCTCCCTATTGTAGGCCCACCACACTGGAAACGATATTAATACGCGTTAACTTCCGTGCGTGCAAGTTCCCTATGAGAAATGAGTGCGGAGTACTCTGGTGCGATGTAATCTGTAGTAAGACTGTGGAATGTGGGAAGCTTTATAATCCAAAGAGACAGAGAGAGAGAGAGAGAGAGATAGAGTGGTGGGTTCACATGTTTATCCCGGACATTGCCGGAAACTCCATCTAGTACTATATAAAACACTACCGTCCCGTAACAACAGCCGATTACCTTCAACCGAAAAAGACAATGTAAGGGAGTTCTTCTGTAAGCTATTCAACTGTGGGTTAACTGTAAGTGCTCAGCAAGATGTGAAATTCATCAACTTTGTGCAGGCTGCCTTCTCTTTAACTTACCAACTCGCCCTAGCGTGTCCATGCATTGTTCTGGTCACGTCTCAGTAGGCGATGCTTATGAAAACTTCATAGATTCTGCACTATAAGTGATTGTCTCTGTTTGGAGCAGCAGGGGTACCCTGGGCATGAATTATACATGTTGGGCCCGGGGATTTTGGTTGGCCGACTAGAAAAGTTGGAAATACTATTTTAAAAAACACAAGAGGAAATCCGTGGGGTCACATACAGGCTTGAAACAACGCCAAAATATAGCAAAAAGAAAAAGTTATATGTATATAGCAAAGCCATGCGCAAGAAATAATAGAGAAACGATACAATAAAATGCAAAGGAAGAGGAAAGAGAAAGCAAGCTTTCGATCGACTAATGTTCATTGGATTAAAAAATATTTAACAGGATGGAAAATTGAACATATATAAAAAATAAAAAAACGGTAGAATGTTACGCAAATACAAGTACATAGCTGCGTGTTCTAGACGTTGATTTTCAGAGCGCACGTCCGTCAGTGTATAGTGGCTCAAAGAGACGCTTTGGTTATTATCTGTATTATTTTTTAGGCCGAGGCTTTTACTACATACAACTTTTTCTTGTTCTCTTTTGCCAAAATTGTGATTTTGTAAAGTTGGATGGTGACGTCACAACACTGAGTTTCCATGAGATACAGGTAGTCCGCTAGTGCGTGAAATCTCGTTGAAACTTGATATCGTGATTTCACCACCCAACCATCCAATCGGTCGATGTACCCCGGAAGTAGTAGTCAAATGAAATTTATCTTACTGCCACGACTTATTTTTATTACTAGATGACCTACCGGGCATTGCCCAGAATAAACAATCATGTGCTCCCCCCCTCTCTCTCTCTCTCTCTCTCTCCCTCTCTCTCTCTCTCTCTCTCCCTCCCTCTCTCTCTCTTTCTCTCTCTCTCTCTCTCTCTCTCTCTCTCTCTCTCTCTCTCTCTCTCTCTCTCTCACTCTCTCCCTCTCTCTCTCTCTCTCTCTCTCAATATAATAAAAGTAATAAACTACAGTCTTGCTTCAGAACTCATGCGCACCAGAACACTCGCACCAAACTGAACGCTTGATACGGTTACTTTTTATGATATGCACGGTACTATATATTACGAAACAAACATGCAAAAATACAGATGTTACATAGCAATAAACATTGTCTTTTTTTTTAAAAATACATGCTTGAAGTAAACAACTTTTAATTATAGCCATCATCTTCCTTATCTCAATTGCCACCTTCCTGCCAAATTTAAGGCCTGAAGAGTGTATAGTTTGGTCAGTTAGTCATGCCAAAGTTTGCAAGTTACTGAAATACATAATAGATACAGCATACATGCCTTCATTCGTCCCTGCATTTTCAAGTTTATTATTTATTTATAGTTTGAGTTTGAGTTTGGAGAGAGCACGTCGACACGGTAAGGCTCACATTGGGCTAAGCGGAAACAAGATGACAGACAGACTATAAAAAAATTATATTATGACAGAACTTACACGATTTCACAAAACGCCTTTTTCCTGAGAATGCTGTTTCAAGAATATAGCAATTTAGTTTTGCGGTCTCTAAATTTAAATGTAGCACAAAAAAAATACAGTTTTTACAGACTGAAGAGGCACGTTAAGATGTCTTTTAACTTTGTGTAAAGTTTTATTTGAATTGGTGCTGAATTAATGAAACTGATGATATTTCGAAACATAGGCGTTTTGTCACGTTTCAGCAGAAAAAGGCGTTTTGAAAAATTGTTTTTTTAAAATAATTTAGAAATGGCTAAGCTTTTTTAAAACCTGATAAGTTCATAAGATGAGGTTTGTTGATGAGAATCCAATAATGAAATGAACAATTTTCGCGCCAAAATGAAAAAGGGCGTTTTGGAAAATGACGTTAAAGAAGGAGACCCTACCAAAAGCGCTCAGCAACCACCCGCATTGAGTTATAATTCACGCCTTTGAATTAAATTAAGTAAACGCTTTTTTTTCTATTCGTGACTGGGGTCATGTATTCAAATTTTCATACGATTATGTTGTTTCTGTTGCCAAACGGGCATTGTTTCAATTCACTCCAGAATCTAATTCATTACACAAAAATTTGCAGGCGGAAATCAGATAGCGGGTCGCGTTCTTGTATCTCAACCACGGAGTACAGAAAAAAAATATTTTAAAAATCAATCAGACTATGAGTATCGATCCCTCATTTCTGGTATTGGCCCAACATGATGCCTCACGCACGGCTCGTCTCTGGCGTTGTGAACAGCGTAAAAAAGGTTGTTAAGCTGAGTCTGACACCGATGCCAGACCGCCAGTCTCCGCGACATGAGGGCAGAAATGGTCATTCATTATTACTGCCATGCCAGCTAATCATTAGTGCCGACTTCAGATTTCAAATTCTATATAATCACAGGGAATTCCTCACCCTTATTCATTCCATTGGCGTTTGGCTGCTTTCTACAGCGCAACACCAATTGACACAGGCATAATTGCATTTGTATTTGGATACATGATTTCAATTTAAATATTAAACAAACGTTTGATTCAGACTTTACCAAGGATTATCAAGCTTTAAGTAAGATGATGTGTTGCTTTACTTGAATAATATAAAAAAGATTCTGTTCATGAACTTTGTGATTCAAACTTCCAAGACACTCAAGGAAATCGGAGTTTTGACTTAAAAGAGACCAAATTCTAAAACTTTGAGTCTGAGCAAAAAGCTGCACTTTACGATCTGTGTCAAAGATTTGCTCGCATGAACTATATATGCATCTAACATCCTTTCATGTTCCATCATAATTTCATTGCTCACTATTGATACAAGGGCTACATTAAACGGTAAGTCTGATAATTAATCGTCAATTACTTTATTTTGTTTCATTCTTGCCTTTTGTCTAGATTTTAACAGTCCTTTGTCTTCCTTTCTTGTTCTTTTTGTTTCTGATTTTTTGTGCGAATTAGTGTCTGTTTCGTGTTGCGTGTAAAGGGAAGACACGCTTATTTCTGTATGATTTACGTTTTTTGCTCATGTCAGCTTTGTCTTGCACCTTCTGGGGCAGATGCACGAAATTATTTTCGATCACTTTTAAGTTGAGCATGTAAAGAGATTGTGTTTAATTGGCGTCCTAAATAGCGTTTCCTCTCGATCTCCTGAAGCTGGGATTATGTTTCGTGGTGAACTCTCCATCCCCTCGCTATTCGTTCGTTTCTTTATCCCTGAGGAACTCATCACAAGTTTAAACACTTTCTCCAGATGCCCACTTGTCTTTACAACTTCAAGGGCCGCAATTCTGAAATCTTCCTGCCTTCATTCTCATCCTTTGTCTCGTTTCCTTCAGAATCTTTCCCTTCTTCTCACTTCACTTTTGTGACTTTCCTCTCTGTCATTAAATCTATGTAATACTTTATCGTTCTCCAAGACGCCAACATTATGCTCATACAATGTTCTCATTCTACTTGTTATGTTTGACAACTTTACTAGTATTTGTATACTACTTTAATCCCATTTGGGAAATTCGCCTTTGTGTCACTGCACCCAGTTACAACTGGAGCAGGCACGTCGTCGCCACAGTAAAGGGCCGGTCGGCGTTTTTGTGTTTTTCTTGGGGGGGGTGGTAGGGATGAATTTTATTTGATTTTGCCCGGGCAGCGGCCTGCTCGGCCTGCTTTTTTCGATTTCCAACTGTCAAGGTATCTTTAACGTGCGCAACGTGCACACGGGCCCTCCGAATTTTTTCGTCCTTATCCGAGAAGTCTAGGTACTCGATCCTACCCCCGAATAGGATCAGGGACACGAAAATATGGCCAAAAAAACTCAAATTCCATCATACCTGCACCGGCCGGGTTTTGAGCCCGGGACCCTTGGCATGAGAGGCGAGCACCTTGCCTCTAGACCATCTTGGCCCCAGGGCCCCAGGTATTATCTCCATGCCCTGATTAAGACCTTTAGAAGCCCAAAGTACTTAATAGATTTTGGTGCCCCCATGCAGTGTATAATTAAAACCGTTAAAAATTTTTGAAAAAGCTATTTTATACTCCAGCAAATACTTTCATTTTTTCATTTACTATGGGGGGCCCTTTTTGTGGACCTTGGTTCAGCTGCACCATTTGCAGTTTTGCACGGTTTGCAATTTTGTCCACGGTAAATCTGGAAATGAAAATGTTCTGTGGTGCCTCCCCCCCCCCCCCCCCCCTCCTCGATGCCCCAAGCACGTGTTTAATTTTGCTTAATGGTTCATCCAGCTCTGACTGCTACTTTTACTTTTTTTTAACTGTTCCGTTTCTACTGTGGAACAGTCTGAAATTTTATGTAACTCTCCAGCTTTACTGGAGTTTCCGGTCGTAAAATCTTGTATTTGTGTCGATTTTCTACTTGCTTAAAAAGTGTTTTAATGTTGACAGAAATGCCAGTGTTTAACGATTTCAGTTCTTTTCAATTTATGTAAAAATTACAGTCCATTGTTTTATCATGGGTTTTCGAGGTGCGGTTGTTACTGTGAAAAGCATTTTTTGTTCCAGCAGGCTTATTTTTCTTGACTTACCTGAGGGGAGAGAGCATGTGATAGAAGGAGTGAGAATGTGATGGGAAGAGAGAGAGAGGGGGGTGGGGAGAGGGAGTGTGGGAGAGAGAGGAATGAGTTTTTATTACTTGTAAAGCGCATTGAGCATTTATTGGAAATGCGCTATATAAATGTAATTTATTATTATTATTATTATTATATAACTGTGAGTGATTTGATCTCAATTAAGGTCATGTTCATTCTGTAATGAATGAACGTCGCTGAGAGAGGTGTTTGTTAGCATTAATGCTTATAAGAACCCCACCCGCCATCTCAGATTTAGAGTGTAACTTATCTTTAGATCCAGAATAGTCTATGCATGACTTCACCACACGATCTTTTAACAATTAATTAAGAGGGACAAAATTTGCTTTGTCGGTGATGTCACCTCTATCACGTCTATTTATAACCATTATTTCCGATGCCTTTGTTGTCCATAATAGCATTTCACGGCTATTGGAAATCTGCTGTTGACAATCCTTCTTTCTGATTCCTGGTTTTTGTTGTTGTTTTTGTTATTTTCTGTGGTGGGAGGTGTTGTTGTGGTTGGCCGTCGCCGTGTATATCTGGCTGCTGTGGCCATGACATTTCCCTGGCATTTATTTTTTGTTTGTGTTTGTATTATTTTGGTTACTGACTGTCAGCGGGTGATTGTGTATTTGGGGATGTCCCGGCTTATCTCATCATGCCACGTAAAATAGAGTAATTATAATCACTGTGAATAGGTTGATAATACAAAATTAGGCTGCAGAGCCCATGAAAAGAGAAAGAGAGAGAGAGAGAGAGAGACTGTGTGTATCTGTGTGTTTGCATGCCTACATACGTGCCTGGTTGCTTGTTTCTGGCGAATGAATTGTGATCAGGCTTTTTCAACTTTTTCTGGAGTGAGAAACATCCCTGAAAAAGAATTGTATGAATAAAAAAAATTTCCGAGGAATGGCAATGAAAGTGTCACGAGGTCTTGTGTTGATACAAGTATATAATTTTCTCCCTTGAAGTGAAGACAGGGCGGGAAACAAGTCAAACAGTAATTCCTAAGATTTGCCTGAGGACAACGAAGGCGTCCAGTTTCAAACATGACGTAATTATTTTGTGTTCATAATGCTGCTCTTGTTTGCAAAATCCGTTTAATGAAAACGATAGCAACATAGGGCATTTGCCATAGTTATTGTTGCATTCTGCGAATTTTGAGGTTTTGTCATGAAATTGGTTCTCTCACTCCTAATTTCATTATGTATAAGTGCCATCCCAATCGGTTAAAAACTTTTCGTGGTATGCGTTTATGAAGTAATGGTGAACTCTGATTTCACACAACTCTTCAAAGTTTCTATCCTCATTTTCTCTAAAACACAAAAATGCACCTTCAATAAAATGGAAACTACCCGACGATGATAATGATACTTCCTTGCTTGTTCGCCATTCATTTCCATACCTGATCCCTGATTCCAGACAGGATAATCCAGTTTTGTTATGCAATGTTGTTCAGACTTTGATGTGTCGGTTACCGGTTCATCCGCTGTTGAAAACAATCACACAAGAACCTCTGAAATAATTGTTCATTTCCCGTTGCTTTGTAATCCGGATCAAAGTATCTTTACTGCGGTTTGCAGTGCACGAAATTTGTTTCAGGTGCATATAAGTTTAGAATTATCTCTGAACAATAGGAGAAACGATCTGATTTCAGGGGAACAAGTTTTACAGTATGGGCGCTGTCTCTATACAGCCACATGGTGCAAGATCAGCAGTCTTTGTTGAGTCCTGTTTTTTTTTCTGAGGGCGCGTCATACGTCTTTATCTTTTATGTCATGTGAATGTCTGGCATGGCTGTGAAGATTTCCTATTTAGAACCGAGGCAATCAGCCCTTACACAGTCACAGCCAAGGTAATCAACATATTTCATGTATAAATGACTTGTGGGGATTATATCTATCCAGTTTACAACGGTCTCAAGAGCACTGAAAAAAATACAAATTCACAGGAAATCGTTCACAATAATATCTTGTTGAAAGCAGATTGGGTCTGGAAAAACTGATAAAAACGTTTGTCTGGCTTGGCGAGGCTCGTAATCTCATCTTGCTTTCAATCTTTCACCCTGTAAGCATTGTATTTGTATGACTGTGTGTGTGCGTGAGTGTGAGTGTGTGAATGGAGGGAAAAGGGAGGGGTGGGGGGGGGGGTTCCAACCCAAGTTTAAACTGCAGTTGCCTCATTTGAAGAGTGATTAGTAAACAGTTGTATCTGCTGCTCTGATGACAATTAGAGTTTAACACATGTGGATCGACGTGCATATCTGTTGTTTTTTTCTCTTGATTAAATAATGATAAACAAATGCCCCCGATCTTCATGGAGTGTTCTTATTTCTTGGTATTACTGTTTGTTCTTGCACTTAATCAATCTGCCATGAACCTTAAATGGAGAAAATAACAACGATCCTACGGGGTCTTTGAACAGCCAGGCATTAATTTAGAAGTTTTGTGTGAATAACTTGCTGTAATTTACTGTCTGTAGATGTGCTCGCTGGGACCTGAGTTGATTGAAGAGCACGACAAATGAAAATTTCAAGTCTGATCAGTTGTCTGTAAATGACGGGCTTTTCAATTTGCCCCCAAATGCCATCAATCCTGTAGAATCAACAAAAGTGAACTTTTGTGATGATGAGTTGTATGTACTTTATCACTGACAAAAGCACGTGATTGACTCGTCCTTTCAGTTTCTTTGTGAAACATAGGTGACAATTATTCTTGTTCTATACATTCTGTCATAAAACGCTGTACGCGTAGAAAAGAAAGTTTCGCAAAACAGACACTTTTATCTTATAAGATGTTGACAGAATTCAAAGGTTAAACCATCAAATACAAACATTTGGAAATTTCAAATTGAATGCACTGAACACTGTCAAAACCAGCTAGAAAGAAATTCAGTATTTCACATAGTTCATTTTGACCTAATTTTGCGTATGCACTGTTTTGTCAGGAAACGAAAGGTTTGACATTCGGTGGTCGCAATGACTCCTCCTTCATAGTTGCCATTTTTTGGGTCACATTCTGTGTCACACATTCATTCGTTCAAGGGAAAACGGAAAGAAAATAGAATTTCGCCATTGAAATGAGAAGTGCGTACCTCAACCTTTGTTGTTCCCAAGTGCGAACTGGAACTCGGAACACGAAAATGCCATTTTGACGGCGCGGTGGCCTCGTTCTAATCAAGTTGTGTGTTCTAAGTCAGTGGTTGTAAAAATATTCATCTCCACACCTGCCATAAGGATCATCTCTTACAGTATGGCAATTTTGATTCCCATATAATTATACCTTTCAGTACCGCAGGATTTGGTTGTACGTGGAAAAAGAACGTACCGGATTTAAAAAAGAATTATTGTGTGAAACCCCTTGGACCTATCACCCTCAAATTTCAATATCTTATCCAAGCGATCTCTCTCTCTCTCTCTCTCTATCTATCTATCTATCTATCTATCTATCTATCTATCTATCTATCTATCTATCTATCTATCTATCTATCTATCTCTCTTTCTATCTCTCTCTCTCTCTCTCTCTCTCTGTTAAAACACGCACTTAGACAGAAAGAAACCCTATGATACTGCGAGTGGTTGGTGGGCACTTCTGTTACGGTCCCTTTCTATCCTATCATTCTAGTATATTCAATTTTTCGTCTGTCTTTCACTTAGCACAATGTGGCTGTTATCCCGTCGACGTGCTTTCTCCAAACTCGAACACAAACCCTCGGATGCTTAAGTGTTCCCTATATCTCTCTAGTTTTAGAATCCCCGATTAAAAATAGAGTACTCTCTCTCAGAGTAGTAATCCTTATGAGCTTTCGAGAATTTGGTGTCACTGAGTCGTGCTACAGATGAAGAGATTCCATGTGGTACAAATGTAGCTTATTGAATGATTGATCATCAGATGGCAGAGAAATCTAATTGGGGATTTCTATTGACCTGAAGTACGTCTGTTCCGAGAGGTGTATAGGCGTGTGGTTATGTACATAAACCCCAGAAATAATGGCCTGGCCTGGCTTGGCCTCTATTGTTTCCCTGGTCTCATTATTTGATTTGTTCTGTCCAGAATCTCGAACTGCTTCACTTTTCTGACAATTTTATATCGCCCACAGTCATACGCACACAAACACAAACACACATGATATAATTATTTCTGGCTTTCTTACTCATTTTAAGTAAAACAAATTGCGTGTCGATACCAAAAAAAAAATGCACTTGTCTCCCAGAAATAATTTAACGGCGATACTTTTCTGTCAAAAAAAAAAAAATAAGAGAGAAAAAAAAAGCAACTATTCCAAATGTCTCATTCTTTACAAAATACAGAGTAATACAATACCCAGTGGGCGTCACGGTATAGCAATCTCATAGTGATTTATGCATGGCAGAATATTCTAGATAACGATTGTGGAAAACCAATTTCAGAAAACGATCTGGTTTTGTTTGTTTTTTTGTTTTTTTATACATATATACAAAATTAGACTAACGGGGGAATCATACTTAACCCGGAACGGTAAGGTCAGCTGTTGGCAGACTAGAAGTGTAATTTCTTATATTATTTTCTGAATAAATCCGGGAAGACCCTATCATATTAAGTCAGTTTCTGCTATTTTGTCTTGGGTGTACAGTTTGCTTGCTTAGTATGATGCCCACCTTAGAGTCACGGACACGGGTACAAATATGAAATATGGAACAATTCGACCCTCACGCCTTTATTATAGGTGACACTGGCTACCTCAGTCGCTGTTCCACCTCCCTGAGTTGTCATTAGCGAGAGGAAAGAGAATAATCACGCGCGAGACTGAAATACCAAGTACAGGTCATTAAAGATGAGTGATAAATTATCACCCATCGGAACTGTTATCTGGGGGGATCTTGTGATCTGTTATCTGGGGGCATCTTGTGATCTGTGATAAATAGCATTTCTGATAATATGAAACGATGCAGTGGGCGAGCGATGTGACTTTCAAAGTGGAGAGTGAGTTAGACTAGAGCAAGAGGAGTTGGGGACAGAGTGGGGGAAGAAAAAGAGAGAGAGAAAGAGAGAGAGACACAGAGAGCGGGATCTTAGCTGAAAAAGGAAACGATTATGATGGAATGGCAGGGCAGACAGATGCTCGTGAGGCCAACTGACAATGCTGTGGCTAGACCAATAAGCTGTCAGACAATAATTATTAAGGCAATCAGTGGATAACCAGTCAGACATTCAAATAAACATGCAAACGGAAGATAAATAGTAGACAGACAGACAGACAGACAGAGATAAATAGATTGATTGATGGACAGACAGACGGACAGACAGACATGTAGATAGATAGATAGACAGATAGATAGATAGATAGATAGATAGATAGATAGATAGATAGATAGATAGATAGATAGATAGATAGATGGATGGATGGATGGATGGATGGATGGATGGATGGATGGATGGATGGATGGATGGATGGATGGATGGATGGATGGATGGATGGATAGATAGATAGATAGATAGATAGATAGATAGATAGATAGATAGATAGATAGATAGATAAATAGACAGGCTGACTGACTGACGGATTGCCTGACAAACAGCCAGGCTTAGTTTTTATCTTCTATAGTCCAAAATTAGGATCACGGGTAAACGGTAAAAAAATGGACTTTGCAGGAGAAAAGTACTGCCATTTGCAAGGCAATATTCTGCACTGAATCCACGCTATTCCCTGGGGCTGCCACTTGTTTTAACATGCTCTCCCCTCCATTATCCATGCATTGATTACCTCCCTTTCTGCTCACGCGGGTATCATCAAAATACGCTTTATATATCGCCCCATCCAACCCCACCTCCCAAAGCAGTTTCCAATTTCCAGGATGTCAGTGTTCTCTCTATCTCACGTGTCTAATTCAATGAGTTGAGCTGGGATCCCTGTGGAAGATTTTTGTTTTTGTTTGTTTGTTTGGAGTGTGAGCAAATAAAATCTTAACTGTCTAGTTTTGTTACCTGTTTGTTTGTCAGGTTGCGGCAATGTGACACAGGTAAACTGTATCTAATTTACCGTATTTTATCTAGTCAGCCATTGGAAACGTCCTGTTTTGGGATACGCCCACGGCTAGGAAAATCCCCGCAGTCTGAACACTTGTTTTAATGGAATAGGAAGGAAAGTCGGTAGGAGGGCATGAGTGAATTTTGAAATATTTATGGGAAACGGTCTCCGAATTTCCGATTTCTGTTGATGGATAATGATGTCGAGTATAAAATCAGTATAACTGTGTTTGTCATGTGTTTTAAAAGCAGGGGACCCCGTCCCAGGGCAGATAAGATAAAAATCACTTTATTCTGTCATGAGGGAAATTCACTTTCATAAAGTGTTTAAGAGCACATACATGGTATACACATTTAAAACTGGGTTTCCATATGTACGGAAAAGGAAACGGCAAAGGAAACCTCAAAAACCCTGCAAGTAGTGAAATAGAGTATTTTCATGTATATGGAAACGCCGTTTCCTTACACATGGAAACAATCTTTCTGTTTGCTACCTGATGGATTTTTGACGTGATGGATTTTTTACCTTTTCGTTGCCGTCTCCGTTTCTGCACACATGAAAACACAGCTTAAGGCATCATTACCTAGACATACTATAACTCAGTGAGTGGCTTATTACAGACATGAAGTAAGCTGGCAAGGAACCTTAGTAAACTATGGCACACATCTGGCTACAATGTCTTGTTGGAGCGGATTGCAGAGGGCAAAAACTACCCAGTCTGTATCTTTCTCTGTTTTACGTCCTGGCTAAAATTACACTTACCTAGGGCGTAAATTTTGACCCAGGATTCTCACTGACTGACTGTGTTTGATTCTGGTATAACGGTATCTGTGCATCGTTAGTTGTTCATAAAGAAGTGAAATAACAGTGCCATGTGTTCCCAACCAACAGCCCCACAGTAATCGGACGCGTAGGGTTGATGTCAAGTTTGCCCGCAGGAATGATATCGTTCCTACGTAGATCCACTGGTTACGGCATCGTGCCGACGTCGGTGTGGTTTGATGTAGGGAACTCACCCGTACGGTAATCCTACCAAATCTACGTTGCATTGACGTTGGGTTGGTAGCTGGGTTATAATCACTTTTATTGTTATTCGAACTTTAAAAAAATAATGTTAAAAACCGTATTTTAAAAATTCCTCCCTTGTCAGTTGTCTTATCATGGATGAAGTGTATACTCAAATAAGTACTGAACTAAGCAGCAAAGGGGGTGGGGGTGGGGGTGGGGGGGGGGGGGAGGGGGGTGAGGAATATACCTTCGAAATGTTCCTAGGGGTAAAAGGGATGAAAAACTTTGGGAACCCTTGTTGTAAAGGAAAATGATGACATGATCTCCCCCGTACTTGCCCAGAATTGATTGATATGCAGCTATATACATAAGAGTGCACTATTGTCCACACAAATTGAAAGGCACATCGCGTCCACGTATTGTGTCCACCAAAAAAAATTAACTCCACTGGCATATTGACAATATTCATTGTTGACATTGGCTTGAAAGCTAGATCTATATCATACAGACTGTATAATAATCTGTATGTTCTATCAAACTCCCACCCTCCTCCCCCCCCCCACCCACACACACACAAATTTGTAAACATCGGCTTATCACTGCAATTTCCATCAGCACTATGTCATGCTGATGGGAGTGTTTTCCATACACTTTTACCAAAACACTGCATAACTCACGGACATTGCTGCAAAGAATAAGATAAGATAAGGCTGTAAAATACGAATCTACACAAAAAAATAACCAAGTAAATTAATAAATACAGTTAATTTTCACTATGATTTCATTTATAGTCTCTCATATTGATTTTTTTCACCCGTTTTTTGTCTTAGTTTTTTTTTGTTTTTGTTTTAACTTTTCTGCTTTTTGTTTTTTTGGCGGTTGGCATATTTGGGCTACCAGAATGATAAAATGCCAACCCTCCAAAAAATACGGCAGCTGGCATTATTTGATATCTTGGCTGATTCACAGATCAAACACTAGTGCTCGTTACTGAGGTTATGGCGCAGTCATACTGGAGCCACACTTTGGCCTGATAGTGTGTCTGAATCCGGGGGGGGGGGGGGGGGAGGATGAGGTGGGGATGGGAAGGGGGAAGGGGTTGTTGAAAGTTCTGGAACCGGGAATGATAGGAAGAATGGGAGATTGAGGATGATGCAGAAAAGTGCAATGAGTATTTGGAAAAATTCTGGTCTTTTCTATGCCATGGTTGACTTAGGGTGGATATTTGGGAGGAGGGGGGATAGAGGGAGAATGGAGACGAAAAAGAGTTGGGGGATGACTACAAATTTGGTGACAGTTGTGGCTTAATAGAGAGGACACCAAGGGGGGGGGGGTGGGGCAGAGATGGGGGTCCGAATGAGTGAGCGATTGAGAGTGTGTGACTCATCGCTCACCGGGTCAGGTCTGTTTCATCCCGGTTTCGCAGTCTATGGAGTTAAAGGGGACCTTGCACACACTAGTGGGTTTGAAACAAGACTGTCTTGCTGGATGAGTCATAGAATGTTTCAAATCTGAGTCAAAACCGACGTAAAACAGACTTGACGCAGTGTGCTGTAAGTCTAAATCAGTGGGGATATACGAATGAATTTACACTCTTGTTTTCACATCCCCTGGTCTCACAATATATATGACATGCGTCAGGGACATAATGGGAAAAAAATGTACCTTGTGTATCAAGCGAACACGAATCTTGCCCGAATGACCAACAGACAGACAGGCGCTTTGTCCAAGTAATGCAACGGAAACAAAGGTTGGGAGAAAAAGGGGACATAATCCATCCAGACAAGGGAGAATACCGCGAATTTCCAATTATCTAATGGCATGAAATTACTTGCCCATCCGCGGGAGAGTTGGGCACGTGGGACATGCAGTTTCTCAAGAGAGCCGGCAACGGTGTGGACAAACAGCACTGTTTTGTGTTAGATCTGAGGCGATACTCTGATGACATCACTTTGCAGAATGCCACAAAGATTATCTCTTCTACCATTCCATTTCCATGCTGCCCGATTTCAAAAGCCACTGATTCAGAGCAATTTGACAGAGTGCGAATTCTCTGTTAGACAAAAAGTTGATCAGAAAACAGCTTTAAGGCTACAAAGATTATTATCGTTGGTGATCATAGTGACGATATTGATGACATTTCTTTTTTTTATTGATGATTCAGGGCAAATTAACACAGTGCGAACTTCCTGTTAGACACGAAACTGATGACAAAACAGTTATACAACCTAAAAAGATCGTTGTCGCGGGTGATGATGGTGATGATAATGACGGCAACGTATGAAAACGGAATGTTTGGTTGAAAAAGTCAAAGACTGAAAAAAGAGAGCTTAAAAAAGAGGGCGTTAACTGCAGATGGTCCCATTTATAATGAAACACGACCATGGGTATGTGGACGACCATGAAGTCCTGTAAAGGAGAGGCCTAGACACTGTTCCTCTCGTACAAAGTATTTTTGTTCTATTTAGTGTTATTGTTTGACATCATTTTTTTTCTTTCAATAGCTCGTGTGAGAGCCCAAAAACGTTAATTCTGTCCTTGTTATCTCATTAATGTTTACCATATTTGATTTAATCACGACCTTTTTCTTAGCTATGGTACCAAAATGACCAACACTGGAAAAACAAAGTAAATTCCAGTTCATAGCTCCGTTTGTTTTGCCTCTCCAAGTCTCGGGATCTCCGTCTCAGAATCTTTGTCTTCGCTATCGGGAGACTCAAGAAGTTGGACACTTGGAGAATCCTAAGTTTCCGTTGGTCATTTTTAACTTTGTTGTAATTGTTTATGTGTTAGAAATGATGTCGCGGTTATTGCCTCACGCTGTTTACTTCATTTTCTCTTTTTGTTCTTCTATTTTCTTTAAGATTGTTTTTTTTGTTTTTTTTGTTAATGAAAACAGCCTATTCTTACTGGCAATCATTTCTGTTCCAGCAGTAGTCGTTATCTTGCTGAAACAGTTGCCATAATATGTCCATTTGACAATGGAAAGGTTGATAGAATGGATAAGCCGGATATGCCACCAGGAGGATATATTGTTATGCGTGTGAATTTGTCAACTCAACCTAAAACAAGATGTCACAATGGACATTTGCATGAATGCCCAGAGAAGGCTGATGAATTCACAATAAACATCACAACAGGAATTAACGCTTATCATCAATCAGCCCAGACGGTTTGAAAATAAATCTTCTACAGATCAAAAGAAGCAACAGACAATATGTTACTGTCGAATGGCTTTGGTCACGCTGTCAGTTGCAATCTGAATAATGACAGGGTGACAGTGACAATTCCTAATGTTGTTGGCGTGATTGTTCTAAAAGTGAACTTCCCACACTAGGTATTTAAAAATGCAAACACCCACGCACTCCAGTTGGTCAAGCGTTATTGTAAGAATAAAACGAGAATCGGGGTCAATTTCCGTTAACTCGTGCCCAAAAGTTCGAATTTATGGCCAAGCTACAGTCTAGAGCTTCACAGTCAAGAAGGACCTGTCAAAATGCCACTTTGCAATTTTATTACAGTTTAAATACTAAGTCTTATTTTGATCAACTCCTCACCCTCTCGTGCGGGTATATTGAGTGTGTTTGGTAGGGATCGTGCCATGTTCACTTGTTAGCCCTTCAGTGCTTGCCAGACAGGGCCTTCAGAACTTCCCGTAGTTTAGGGCCTCATCCTGTCTTATATCCGACCTCGCACGCTTCAATAGCTTGTCATACGAACATTCACCTCTCGAGTTTAGCACTGGCTGGGAAACAGCGAGATTCATTGTGAACTCTCTCCTTTTCATTAATTTTAGAGTACACTGTCTTAGCAAGAGGGAATCCTCAAGGGTTTACTTCAATTCACTGAAGATTGATCAGACTGGTCGCTGGTACTGGAAGTGTGATGAATTGATGATTGAATAATAGATGAAGACATTCAATGTTGGAACAATCATCAGATGCCAGACTAATTAGACAAACTACGCGGGTGTCCGAAATACAGTCGGAAGTACAAGTGAATTTCTATGGCATTTTTTTTAGACAGTATTTACAGGAAAGATTTACTGACAGCGTATTTGCAAATGCAGTAGATAGATAGATAGATAGATAGATAGATAGATAGATAGATAGATAGATAGATAGATAGATAGATAGATAGATAGATAGATAGATAGATAGATAGATAGATAGATAGATAGATAGATAGATAGATAGATAGATAGAATCATGGATGGATGGATGGATGGATGGCTGTGTGGATGGATGGATGGATATATGGATAGGTGGATGAATGGATGGATATATGGATAGGTGGATGAATGGATGGATGGATGGATGGATGACAGGTGGGCGGATGCACCAAAAATTGTTGTATCAATAATTGTCAAAAATGTTCTCACAGAATATATTTCTAACATCAAAGAGATACCCCACTATACATTTCTTTAGCATGGCCTGTTACACTATTGTGGCAAAAGTTTACTCTTTTCCTATGGATAGGTACGTGTAGAAAAGTGAGCCTCTTGCCACTGCTTGTCATGACAATATATTTCACATTTTACGACTTTTAATGACAGTCCAGAGTTTTCGACGTGCATGCCTTCTTCTTGTAATTATGACCGACACTTACAACAGTGACTGTCCCGATTTCTGTTTCCTGTCTTCTTAGAAGTCACCTAATATATCGCAGTGTGATGTTCCCCAGTGGGTATTCAGATTCAAGGCTGCACACTCAGTACAGAGTTCATGTCCTTGGAACTAGTGCTTAAAGTTTATTATTGACATGCTCGTCCTTATCTGGAATTGGCTTGCTGACCATTGAGACGATGTTTCAAATCAATGTACAAGGCTTCCAATCATTAACACGTTCTTGGTACCAGGAAACAATACAGTGGTTGTGGCAGAGAGACTCGGGGAAGCTGGGCGCTCTATTTTGAGCAGAAAACATCTCTGAAAGCGTGCGAGCAAAACCCCTGAGCAGTACTCTGATGAGGTTGTCCCCAAGTCTCAACGAACCAAGCAAAATTAATGTTTCTGGTATTTTCGTCCGCTCTCCACCACTTTGGGTGGTTCAACTCAGAGCATTCTTTCATGATCAAATGAAGATACCCTTTACAGCTCAGCCCCAAATCTCATCAATTAGAGACAGAATGATCACTTCTTTGTATCTGGTTGTCTATGAGTTCATCTGCTCTGTGTAGTGACGGCCCGTATTTTGTTGGTGTCTCCCTTTTTCTTTTCTTTATTTATCTCCATCTCAAAGAAACTATTCTTATTACTTGTACATATTTTCAAAAAAATTACAATGCCATTTTTTTTTTTACAGACACGATGAGCAAACCTAGCAACATGACGGTGACAGATTCTGGGAACACCCTGACCACCCCTGATGCCGGAATCAGCACGCCCAATTCTACAGAGGAATACATGGCAGTGCTGGAAAAACTGAACCATGACAGGGCGATGTACAATATCCCTGCCATGCTTTGGGTGGGTCTACTCATGGTACTGGGTGTGACTGGCAACTCTCTTGTCGTTTATGTGTACAGACGCCGTTTCAAAAAGACTTCTTCGAATTATTTCATTTTATCCATGGCAATATTCGACCTAATCGCTTGTCTGATAGGAATGCCTACAGAGCTCTATGACTTGAATAATCCGTACACATTCTACAGTCCAATCGGCTGTAAAATTCTACGGGGTTGTGAAGTGTTTACTGTGTATGGTTCGGCCACTGTGCTGGTAGAGATTGCGTTCGATCGTTACTTTAAAATCTGCCGACCACTGATGATTGTCAGCCTCTCCAAAATTAGAATGCTATGTGTTCTGGCTGTCATTTTGGCCGCGCTACTTTCAGTTCCGCCTTTCATCCTGTTTGGCATCAACCGCATCCGAACTCCCATGCCTGGGTATCTGGGCTACGACTGCTCCATCGCGGAGGAATACAATGACTCCACTTTCCGACGGGTACATTTTATCACCCTCGGAGTTCTGATTGTATTCGTCTTCATCACACTGACCGCCATCTACACCCGCATTTGGATGGAGATTCGACGTCGGCGCCGTCTTGTCATCGGGGACCAAGTCAACAAGGACGAAGATCCGGACACCCGAAGGCGACTTCGTATCAAATACTTGCCGAGCTTGAGCGAGGACGACTCACTGAACAATTCTGTGTGCAACAACACTGCCAACGGGTTGTCCATGGCGGAGCTGCAGATCAACTATAACACAAAGAGCACTAGTACGCAAACTTCCGTTGAAAGGCGGTCCAAACTTGGTCAAATAGCCAACTACGCCTCCAGACTGAAGGTCACACGCACCACCATCGTTCTGTTCGCTGTCACTGTCGCCTTTGTCCTCAGTTACCTCCCCTCTATCGCCGTGATGCTGATCCGCACAACGGTCAAGGACTTTGACGAGAATCAAACTGTGGGTGGCCAGGTTGTTGCCAAAATTTTCTCAAACTGTTTCTTTATCAACCACACTATCAACCCCATCATCTACAGTTTTCTCAATGTCCATTTTCGACGACAAGTCAAGAAAACTGTGCAGCGGGTCTTTTGTTGTATTCGCAGGAAGCGACATCCTCCTCAAAAGATGGATTCAGATCGCAGCACCAAAAAGGAATTTATACCCAAGGACTGACAACATCAGCAAAATATCTATATTGAATCTCTCATCAAAGAGCTATGAACAGTCAGCGAATGAACTTGACATGCTTGAAACCGAAGGTGACTGTCCAGTGGGTCTTTTTTTCAACCCTTGGCAAATACAATGGCTCACGTCTGATCCCATGAAGACTGGATACTGGACAGAAAGCAGAAAGACATCTGAAATTCGCTTCATGTTTTCGCTGACTGGTGCCAAAGATTTACATATTGACGTATACTGTAATAGGGGCTTGATCTTTGCATTTCCTAGGAGTGTAGTATGGTGCTTAATAAATTTTAATGTCCTTATTGGAAAGGGGATTCCGGATATGGTGAAGGTGTCGTAAGCGCACATGTAGCCTGGCAAAGGCATGAACGCTGATATTCCGAAATGGTGCAGTGGTCCACCTCTTCCTTCGCCACAAAAACTTTGGACATCTCTTCAGGCGTCCACGTCTGCCCCACTAGGAACACGAATCAATGGAAGGATCTGGACACGTTTAGTCATAGAAATGTTCACTATGGATGACAGAAAATATCTTTTCTATTATCAAGCTGAAGCAAATGGTCAAAGAGAATGTGAGAATCTCAATTATTGTGATACCTCTGATAGAGATATTCTCTGCATGATTTCAAAAAGATGAGAGGACGGAAAGGGGGTGAGAGTGAGAGAAGATGTTTGGTCAAAATCCATCCTGGGCGTTTGAAATCCATGGTGTCTGGCGAAAATTTTACAATTTAATGACTCACGGGTTGTTTATTTTTTTGTGAATATTTAAATTCTTGGTAGTATGAACGCTGGTCGGGTTCCTGTACATTTGACCACAAAGCAAACCGTGGACTATTGGAATGTCGTGGCTAAAGGACATAGTTGAATAATTCAACACAAACAGATTGTCATCACAATGCTCTCGAAACTTGTTAAGTCACACGAACATTCATCTCCAAGGAGCTTGAAACAACTCAAGGTTTCTTCTCTTTTAAAGATGGAACTCCACAGCCCGAGTTACAAGCAGTTATAATGAGTTTGTAGAAAAATCAGAATGTTATTTAACCTAAGTTAAAATATTATTTCAGGTTAACCTCATTAAGATCACAATACTTAACTCAAACTTAACCCCCCCCCCCACCCCCACCCCCAACCAGCAACAACAAAATCATATATATATTGTTATTAATAAATATTCAAATATTATTTGAGTTGTGTGTTGTGTGAACTGCTGTGAGTTGTGAACTGTTGCGAGTTGTGAACTGCGCCTAACAGGCTGCGTTACAATTTGCTCTGAGATAGAGAGAGAGAGTGAGCGAGACAGGGAGAGAGAAAGAAGCAGTGCAGTGTGTTGAGCGCTTCGCAGGCAGCTCCATTCTGCTCTGTGGTTGACATGTTGTTTCTGTAAAGCGCATAGAGCATTTTAAATGGATATGCGCTATATAAATGCTATACATTATTATACATAATATATTAACTACAACTGATGAGCATTGAAAGATAATTCGATCCATTATAAAAGCAACACTAATGACATGCTTCTCTCTTCAATTTGCCAATACAATTGCTTCAAATTGTAGCACTCGTGGTTTCTTTCTGAAACGCACTTAGAAATGATTTCAGATTGTCCATTTTTCCCGAACGATCTGTGTTCTAAGTATTTGAAGAAAAGACCGTCGCACCTAAATCTGACATAATCTGAAGAACAAACGAGTCTCCAATTCTGGCCAGTTGACCATGATAATCTCCAGCTTTACTTTGTGTTGACCTCGAATTTGAGATCACATTAAAATGTTTTGAGATGCTCGCCCAGTGAAGGCCTCTTTGAGCAGCCACTTGTATTTACAGACACGCAAACAAATACGCATACGGTGCTTTAAATGACTTAACAAATGAAAATAGCTTTTTGTGTGTTAACCAAGCACGTGACCAACCCTGTCGAAATGCTTACTTTGTGGCATATGTGGACAAACATTTACCCAATTATGCTGCATGACTTGGAGATACATTGTTGCGTTGTATGATTGATTGTGCAATATATACTTTGAGTGTATTTTATTCGTGCAATACACGCCGTTTTTGTATTGTCACACAGTATTATGCCAAATGTTTGGACTTTATCTTACCTTACTGTATTGGTCTAAGTGCAATCTGATAAGGCACCTGTGCAAAATGTGGCGTCAACGTGTATGTTCGTAAATAAACTCGATGTGTCAGGTACATGAATTTTCTTGACACTTCCCTGCAAAGGTGATGCATGCCAGGCTAACCCTCTGCAAACTGCTAGCACCCGGAGACATGGCACTGGAGGGTAACCTCTGTAAGGGGGCGGGGATCGGAGAGGACGTGCCTGAAATGATGCGTGTTTTACTCTGTGACCATTTTTGCCAAATGTCCATGGATGTCATTAATTTCAAAGTCAATGATACAATAATCATTTCACGCCAACCTTTATTAACTATTTCTTAAAGGCTTCCTGTTCACTTGCATTTGTGAAACTGAAGAGGTTTATTTTGTTTTGTTTTATATCTGAATTTAGCTTCAACTTAGATTTTTATTGGAGATGAAAGTATAGATAATGACAAAAAAGTCCACATGTTTGTGAACATTTATGTCCAACTACTGCATAATTACCTGTACTGCCCAGATACTGCAATTTATCCATGTGTTCTTTCTCATCTCATGTGTTAATTATGATGTGTTCAGACTTTTACAATGCCTTTTAAAACGCATAATTTACTACTATATACTATGTTTACTATTACCTCTTTCTACCTACTTTTCCATGAATTCTCCACATCTTCGTTTGTGGTGCTTAATGCATAGCTGCGGTTTGTGTGTGATTCTGGGAAAATGATTTATTATTTAATTTGTTGCCGGTTAAACGCACAGCAGTTTTATGCATCCCCCTTTTTGCAGCTTTTAATTTTCCGAGCAAAATGTATTAGCGTCTTTCAAGGACTGTTCTCAGGTTTCCCATCAAACTGGGCTTTTTTTTTGTACAAAGTTAGGGACTTCCAGTCTGAAATTTAAGATCAGTCAGTGTTTGAGTCTCACCAGGTTCATTCTCTGGATTTGTGGAAAGGCAAACCTATGTCTGAGTTCTGAAGTACGGAAGCTGCCGGTAAGATGGCATGAAGATGGCAACATGGGAAATTAGCTCCTAGCGTCCATGGGCTACCAAGATCTAACCTGTAAAGATATTTATAAATCTCACAAGAGATTTGCGTGCCGGCTGTCGAAAGTTGAATTCTAAGGGAGATTTATCTTATGTTAGAGACTGAATTTAATTTGATGCAGATCTGAAAATGTATCGATTGATTACAATAGTTCACATTTGCAGGTTTGTGTTATATTTATCGTTTTTTGAAAATTCAATTACACATAGATCTGTGTATGAAATATTTTCATGTATCCTAAGATCTGAGGTTAGATTATCGTCTGTCATTGGTACAGAGATGTCATCACTATTGTTTTAAACAGCTCAGCAGCCACACCTGTAAAACAATTCTTCTGTCACAGAATCTACAGTTTGTATATTGACATGCGTCACCAGAAAAAAGCTATTAACCATTCCAGTGATACAGTGAACTATCAAGCTCTCTCACTTCAGTGTGTGAAATGCTTCCTGATTCAACTAGGAAAAAAATTAAATTGCAGTGAAAATAGAAAAAAAAAAATGAAATACGTGCATCAATAAATAGTCTCTATTGTGTCTTTTGGAATGAGATTAGATCTCCACGTGAAGAGAAGTAAAGAGAAAAAAGACATCATTCCTGGAAACGCATCCACGTGAAAATCACATCAATCATGGAATAATAAGGTCAAGGTTTGACTGATATCGCCTAAGGCATCGTCATCTCAAAACGTATACATCGCAATAGCTATCTCAGGACAAACAAGTGCTAACTTAAAAATTCAGATGTATTCTTGAATCTTCAAATATGTACAAACACAAAAAATTTGCAATGTAGCAAGCTGAAGCCAGTCTATCTTTACTCCCTCACTCACTCACTCACTCTGTAGACTGGACTGCTGTACTACAGTTCTTCATTTTCCCCTCTGGAAGCTTCTGCTGGCAGAAGTATACATGCTTAATTAAATACTGTAATTGAAATATGCCCACAGTATACGAGAATTTCGAAATGGACATGAAATATGACTTTTGTGTTTTCTGTATGTTATGTGCAATGTACGACAGAGATTCTCTTCTTTATCTCAATGGATACTAATTCATGAGTGAGTTCTGATCTGAGACTTTTGTTGTGTTTTCACGGGATAGGTCATTCATAAAATACAGGACAGTTCACACTTAAAACACAATACAGGTCACAATTAAACACAAGACAGGTCACGTTTAAATACAGGACGTCACACTTAAAACGCAATACAGGTCACAGTTAAAATACAGGACAGGCCACACGTTTAAAGCACAGGACAGGTCACACTTTAAGCGAAGGTCATTCTCAAAACACAGGACAGATCGCACTTAAAACGCAAGACAGGTCAAGCTTAAAATGCAATACAGCCCAACTTAAATGTATGAACTGAATTGCTGTATTGTATTTTCAAGTTTCTTGACACCCAGGCCCCAGTAATTTTGTATCGCTTACACTGGATTGAGACTGCATTCTGCGACAGCAAAAATAAAGTAAAAATTTCTTATCGTATGACAGTGCAAAAAAAGCTCCCCCTGTGTCCATTAGGTGCAATATTTATGAACTCAATAATATCTGCACACTTATGTCATTTTCCTCTGTATCATTGTTGTTGTTTTTTTTACAGCTTTAATGAAATGACTTTTATATGACTGCATAATAAATTATATGTTTTGTAAACATGCGTGTAAACTGTGATGTAAGTATTTGATCTGTATATTGCTTGATGTACATACGCATAAATGCTGATATTGTACATAACTTAAAGATTCATGTGTCGTTATTTTTGTGATAAAAACTGCTAACAGGAGCTCCACTTGTTATCATAATTATCGTGATATGTGGTTGATATCGTAGTGTGATACGCTGAAAACCTCACAAAACAGATCGATTTGCTCGTCATGTCGAATGAGCTCAATCAAGCGTAAGGAAATCAAGCTTAAAATGCAAACTGATAGCGATACATTTTAATCATGATAAATTCTTCTGTTTTTAATGAGGCTGAAGGGGAAGAAAAGCATTAAAACTTTTCCTTGGATAAAAGATCTATGTTACTTTCGTAAACTGTTAAATGTGGATGGATCTGAAAAAAACAGGTTAAAGGTGAAATTGTTATATCTCTTTAAAAAAATCAAAATAAAATATTTCTAAGACGATTTCAAGTAAAATATTTAAACTGAATTCTGAGACATTTCTAATCTTTTATATTATAAGCAAATCTCAATTTCCGTAAAAAAAATATTTTCTCCTTTGGAGAGGTTTTCGTAGGAATGTGGTCTTTCACTCTTTGACCTATTTCGTCAGATCCATTCGCAAACGTGTAATTAATTTTTGCGACAGATTCGTCTGTTAAAAATTATTGCAGCCTGTTTCATTGGAAACACTTGACAGTAATTGTAAAGGCTTGGAGTGAGCATTTTGCATGATGAAGTTTATGTGTTTGATGTTGTGAAAGTGTTTAAAGCAATGAGCAGTGTTCCCTCTAACATGTGGATTTATGTGAATCTTTGAAACACGTCTTTGCAACCACTGCACAAAGGAAGTTAATGTGTGTACAAAAGGGTTAGTTTGACAAATTACTTTAAATAATGTAGTAATGTGTTATTGGTCACATAGAACAAGAATGGGCCATTCGATATTTTTGCTATTTTCCCGATAATTAGTTCCGTAAACATGCATTGACTCAATCTTGCTAAAAAAAAAAATCTCTTGTATCCCTGTTCTCGGCAGGTGGATATTTCAACACCAAATCTTTCCTATTACAAGTCATTAAGATATTCAGGAGTAAAAAGTTCAGCCCTCATTTTCTCAAAATATAGCAAATGTGGGATGACCCATTCTTGCTCTAAGGTGACCAATTAAGCGTACTAAAAAACAATCTATTTCTGTTACTTACATTGTTACATTCACCAGCAGGACTAACTTCCGTAACATTTGTGTCAATATTACCTTGTAACAATTTCAAGTTTACATTTGGACACGCATTCAGGGCGCATAATTATATTTTTGTCACAGGACAAAAATTGCACAACATAGGAGTTGTGAGCAATGAATGCTAAAGATTAGAGGGAACATTGGCCATAGGCACGATACATCCTAAAGATCTGCTGTTTGTGGCTGTTGCTAAATGGCACTGTCTATTTTGTTCAAAGTTCAACCATCTCCATTCTGTCTAATAATGACAGACCCGATATAATATATGTTTATGATTATTGCTAAATGACATCGTTCACATCGTTCTCAGCTCAAAATTGTCATTTGGAGACCACAGAGGAAAAAACAACCACAATGATACAAAATATGAACCTGAAAATTTTGATTTTTGAAGTAACAAAGTTCACAACTTCCTGCACCTGAAAGAGTTATTTCTGATATGTTATGATTGCAGTTCTCGTTTTCAAACTTTGAATTTTCAGAGACGAAAATCATGAACAGAGCTTGTGCATAATGGGGAATAAAGACTAAAATCACGTTCTGTGACCATCTTTGATTTTCCCCGTCTGTGACCATGTTTGTTTTTTCCCTTCTGTTACCATGTTTGTTCTCTCCCCTTGTATAACCATGTTTGTTTTTTTCCCTTCTGTTACCATGTTTGTTCTGTCCCCTTGTATAACCATGTTTGTTTTTTCCCTTCTGTTACCATGTTTGTTCTGTCCCCTTGTATTACCATGTTTGTTTTTTCCCTTCTGTTACCATGTTTGTCCTGTCCCCTTGTATTACCATGTTTGTTTTTTCCCTTCTGTTACCATGTTTGTTCTGTCCCCTTGTATTACCATGTTTGTTTTTTCCTTCCTGTGACCATGTCTGTTTTCCCTGTTCTGTGACCATGTTTGTTTTTATCCCTTCTGTGACCATGTTTGTTTTTATCCCTTCTGTGACCATATTTGTTTTTTTCCCTTCTGTGACGGTGTTTTTTTTTTCTTCTTCTGTGACCATGTTTGTTTTTATCCCTTCTGTGACCTTGTTTCTTTTTATCCCTTCTGTGACCATGTTTGTTTTTATCCCTTCTGTGACCATGTTTGTTTTTATCCCTTCTGTGACCATGTTTGTTTTTATCCCTTCTGTGACCATGTTTGTTTTTATCCCTTCTGTGGCCATGTTTGTTTTTATCCCTTCTGTGACCATGTTTGTTTTTATCCCTTCTGTGACCATGTTTGTTTTTTTCCCTTCCGTGACGGTGTTTTTTTTTCTTCTTCTGTGACCATGTTTGTTTTTATCCCTTCTGTGACCATGTTTGTTTTTATCCCTTCTGTGACCATGTTTGTTTTTTTCCCTTCTGTGACGGTGTTTTTTTGTTCTTCTTCTGTGGCCATGTTTGTTTTTATCCCTTCTGTGACCATGTTTGTTTTTATCCCTTCTGTGACCATGTTTGTTTCTTTCCCTTCTGTGACCATGTTTGTTTTTATCCCTTCTGTGACCATGTTTGTTTTTATCCCTTCTGTGACCATGTTTGTTTTTATCCCTTCTGTGACCATGTTTGTTTTTATCCCTTCTGTGACCAGGTTTGTTTTTATCCCTTCTGTGACCATGTTTGTTTTTATCCCTTCTGTGACCATGTTTGTTTTTATCCCTTCTGTGACCAGGTTTGTTTTTATCCCTTCTGTGACCAGGTTTGTTTGTTGTTTTTTTCCCGTATGGTCTTCATTTGATATACCAGACTAAATGTCGCATGTATGTGATTAATACTATTATGACATTGTTCATTTTGTTAAAAGTTCAACCATTTCCATGTCATACTAGAACTAATTTAACATATTATTATTTATGATAATTGCCAAAGGACATTGCTTAGAATGCTTTACATTGGATAGTATGACATTTCATTTGATATGGCAAATTTTACTTAATAAGATATTTCTTTGTGGTCCTTATTTCATAGTTAAGTAGCTTTTAGTTACTGTTATATTGTTGTTGTAGTTGTTTTCTTCTTTCTCTCTCTCTCTCTCTCTCTCTCTATTTCTCTCTCTCTGTTTCCATATTACTTGTAAAGCGCATTGAGCCTTTATTGGAAATGCGCTATATAAATGTAATTTATTATTATTTTTTTTATCTATCTATCTATCTATCTATCTATCTATCTATCTATCTATCTATCTATCTATCTATCTATCTATCTATCTATCTATCTATCTATCTATCTATCTATCTATCTATCTATCTATCTATCTATCTATCTATCTACCTACCTACCTACCTACCTACCTACCTACCTACCTACCTACCTACCTACCTACCTACCTACCTACCTACCTACCTACCTACCTACCTACCTACCTACCTACCTACCTACCTACCTACCTACCTACCTACCTACCTACCTACCTACCTAAATACCTACCTACCTACCTACCTACCTACCTACCTACCTACCTACCTATCTATCTATCTATCTATCTATCTATCTATCTATCTATCTATCTATCTATCTATCTATCTATCTATCTATCTATCTATCTATCTATCTATCTATCTATCTATCTATCTATCTATCTATCTATCTATCCATCTATCCATCTATCTATCTATCGATCTTTGTCACTGTTTAATTAGTGGTCTGTTTCTCAGGCTTATGGGTGTAATCCATTGCTTACAAACGCAAGAAGTTCTATGGTGTTACTTTATACGTGTATATGAAAAGCAATCTCGTATTCATTTCGGACGCCCTATTCATCTCCAAAAGTCATAAGCAAAATCGCCATAACTTCAGCTGTCAAATCATTGACTAAACACTCATATTATGTAGAGCTCATTACAAGCCCCGCCTTCATTTTGTCATTCGCAGCCAATCAAAATACAGCAAACTACATTCTTTAAATAACAACCACTTAAATCACGCAAGACACAGCACGTGCTGAATGTACATGTCTAAATTTGTGCTATTGGTGTTCTTTTTCTGGTTCAAATATTGTGTTGTTTGTATATTGGAAAAAAATAAATTGTTGTGGTTGGTTTCAAAATTGGAATTTGTTTGATTCTTTCTTTAATATATTTGTGCAGGTTTTGTTTGTATGTCTCAGGTTATCAGCCTGTACATGTTTTTGCTTGAGTATCTGACTGGATAGTTTGGATGATGGTCAAGCTGGCTGGTTGATTGTGTGAAAGGCTGAGGCCCAGCGTGCGCTAGGTGATTTTGATCAGCCGATTAATTGGATGGTGACGTCATGATACTGAATTTTAGTGAAACCTCGTGCATTAGCCGACTAACTGGATCTCATTGAAAGTCAATGTTGTGACATCACCATCCAATTATTTGGCCGATCATAGCTGGCTAAAGCGCGAATAGGCTAATAGATCGTTATATCGTTCGATTTTGTGCTCGTTTATTTGGTTGGTTGGCTGGTTGGTTGGTTGGTTGGTTGGTTGGTTTGTTGGTTGGTTGGTTTGTTTGTTGGTTGGTTGGTTGGTTGGTTGGTTGGTTGGTTGGTTGGTTGGTTGGTCGGTTGGTTGGTTGGTTGGTTGGTTGGTTGGCCGGCTGGCTGGTTGGCTGATTGTGATGCTGGCTTGCTGGCCCCTGGTTTTTTGGTTGTTTGGTTGGTTGGTTGGTTGGTTGAGTGTGTGGAAGGTTGTCTGACTGGCTGGCTGGTTGGCTGATTGGTGATGCTGGCTGGCTGGCTGGCTGGCTGGTTATTTGGTTGGTAGGGTGGTTGGTTGGTTGGTTTAAAAAAAGTCAGAGATCATGCTGGTGACCGAAACAAAGTTCGCGTTAAATCGAAATTCATATTGCCTCACTTTTTCAATATCTCAACTACAGTAATATTCTGTAACGTCTCATTTCATAGTTTGTCTTTTTTTCTCTCTCATCACTCCTGTGACACGAACGAGTTAAGGGAATGTGTGCCTATGTGTAAAAGAGTGGCTTAACTCCACTTTAACTGGTTTTGTAAACCGAGTCCGAATACTTGAAAGAAACTTTGATTTAAAAGTTAAATCTAAGAGGAAAGAAACAAAATCATTCTTTTATTTCGCCTCAGGGGAGTTAGACCTTTATTCCACTGAAAGACTGGAAGGTCCCGTTCATGTTCATAAGGTTAACCCACTTGCCAACCACAGTGGAGTTAAAAGACTCTATTATCCGTGGGCACATTTGGTCACAAACACCAGGAGACACTTTGGAAAAACAAACAGCGGGGAAAGTCATTTGAATTGGTTTAACCCATTTCACACATTCTTGAGATAATAACTGTTAAATTGTGGACAATTGTTTTCCAAAGTACTCTGTTAAAGACTTGTTTCGGTTTGGGGGGGGGGGGGTTAAAAAAAAAAAGCAGCCCTATAATTTCAGGTCTTAGCAAACAAAGTTTGTGAAGTAAAAAAGGAAGAAATGGCCCATATTGCGCCATGGTTCGGAGCATGCGCAATGGCTGATGTCCCGGATAGCCATGACAGCGAAAGGTCATGACTAAAACCTCGGTAAACATTCGGGGGTGCCTGGCTCTTGTGTTTGGGGCAAACGGTGCGTGATGCTATGTGAAGAGGCTGATGCTCCTCTTGGAACAGGAGAAAATTATTTTCTATCGAAAAGCCATGTCGAACAAGTGCAATGTTGATGTTTAGGCCGCTCTAAAAAGGTTTTGAAGTAAACTTCCACGATGTAACAATAGATTATGATAGTCCCGGCTTGACAAGCTAAATAATAAAGCTGGGTTGGTTGGTTGGTTGTTTGGTGTGTTAGTTTATGTTTTCACAATCCTGAACAACTTACTATTAAAACAGCCCTAAATTTAGTATTAGAAAAGTAGCAGTAAATAATGATTGCAAATATGTCTTTAAACAGCCGAAGTTCCTATAGAGATCCTTTTTACGACCTAAAATGAAGAACTGGAATAACCAAATGCTTTAATTTAAGTGGTCCGTTTAATTCATTTTCACTGGAATCAATCAGTCAGTCTACCTTTTGAACTCAGTTTTCTCTCACCCCTGTAACAGTGATTCAATGTGTAACAATCAAGAAAATTCGACGCGATGAAAGAATACTTTTTTTCAAGTGTTGTAATCCGCACTAGCACAATGTAAAACTTTAAAGATTGCAGAGTAATTAAGACCATGCTCTGCGAAATCAATGAATTCTTCAGTTAAAAGTGGCGTTGGAACTGGAATTCGGCAGGAAGAATCTCCCATCTTTAATGAAAAAAGGCAGTGGCAGATACTGTGAGCAGTTCAAAAGCGAGCAGAACAATGAAGTATTTGTATGAAACACGCAGCCGTTTCTTCTCTTCCTGACACTTTTTGAGGAGAGTTCGATGAAAAAAACACAACCATTGTATTACTGTGTTAATCAACTATTGGTGCAAAGGCTCCGCGTGGCTCCCAACCGGGTCATAGAAGAAGGTTCTGTGTAGCATACTTGAAAATTTTCTTTTTTCTTTTTGCGTTCCCATTCATCCTACTCCATGTCGAGAAAAAAAATGATCCTTTGCGACAAAACATCCTAAATATCTAAAACTCATTTATCTGCTATAAAGCTGAACAGTGGTAAATGCCTTCAGGAAGTACAGCGGATGCCCATTTTCCAACTCCCGGCTGACCAATCTTCCCAGGAGTCTTCAATAACCAACACACACCCCTCCCAGCCCCATCCACACCTTTTTTTTTTTTTAAATGTTCAAAACATGACAGCTTGCACCATTTTTAGGAAATACACCGGCACAATTTTCTTTTTTTTTTTTGAACTGGGGATGTGTCGTATCTTGCGCCGACACTGTTCAAATTTTGATTGCCACCTGATACCATGATACACGTGCACGGAGTTGACCAGTGGTCTCCTTAGCTTGATTTAGAGGATTAAAGCCGTCTAGGCACACGCATGCACTGGACATGAGTCATTTCGCACCTATGTTTTATCTTCATGTTATCACGCTTTGCCTTCACTGTCCAACTCTACACACATGTGCACATACACACACACACTCCCAAAGATGTGGACAAGTCCTCAACTACATAGACAGAAGGTAAAACAAATTCTCCATGGGCGTATCAAACAAATCACTATTTGTGGGTATTCTTTAGGTACTCGTAAATTCCAGTCAGAATTAGTTTTAAAAAAGAGAGCCGCAATCATGCGTGTCTCATATTTTAATGAGTTTGAATTTGAGGTCGAGAAAGCACTTGGACACGATAGTGAACGGAGTCTTGTAAAAAATAAAAATAATATTAATTATCATTGAGTCATTATATTGTTCATAATGTTGCTGTCCAAGACGTTAAATGACTAAGTTATTCATGTGAGAGTTAATGCTGTTGTAAGGCGCTTGCCTGAATAGTTGCATTGACGCGGGCTATAAAAATACGCCATTTGTATCACTGCAAGAAGGTAACAGTAAAGAAACGCTCTGGTGGACTTTGGAATTTGAAGTCTTTTATCGCAGCTTCTGAGAGTGAGATTAAATATTGTTAATGGAGCGGACAGGTTTTACAAAACAAGTCTCAACAAATATCTCAGACAAAGACGCCAGATCAAAAGGGGGAAATCACAAGCATCTTGTTAAAACAAAGGTATCAACTTTGCTCGACAAACTGTCTCGAGTGGCACAATATTGTATGCTTTGGTTTTGCCACGGCAGATAACTCTTGTGTGTGTGGGTGTTTAAAATAGCATTCGTTCCAGGCAGATTTTATTTTATGTTGTTTCGTCTTATTTTGACACGTTGTTGTAGTTGTTTTTTACTGTTTTTTAAGACGTACATTCATTTTATAGCCAAAGAACAGTCATTGATACTTCAGCAAAGCCCAGAATAGCTGTTTTATTTTATTACAAGTTTAGAAGCAAACTGTCATTGATTTCAACTAGGAATCCTTTTGCGCTTTTTGCTGTTGCATCCAGGCAGATAAACACTGGGTGCATGTGGTAAAGAAGATGACAGAGCTTGTCATATAGACAATGTGAAACCAAATTTACCACCTACAAAGACATCCCACATTGGACGTCGCCTCTGACATCCCCTAAGTTTGGCCGAGTCCGCCAACAAAACAACCTACCCCCTAAGCCTTAGAACAAATGTTTGCCTTTGCTTCACTCGGGTTTTCTGAGGTTATGAAGTCAACATTTTAGCTGGTAAACCAACTTTTGACATTTTGGAGGCAGCAGCACCAAAAAGTATCTCAGCATCTCTTCGCAAATGCCACTTTAAAACATTCAGGACTCATTTCATGATGGTTTCTTTAGGAGCTGTAGTGCTGTCTTTAATGTTTTACATTGCACTGGTGAGTGCCCAGTCGCCTTACAGCACTCAGGAAGATGATTCTGATACTGGTGAGTACATTTATATCATTTGAAGGAGGAGTTGAGTACCATGTTGGCTTGTATCACTGATTGACCCATTGGGTAGCTTGGAGATCATACATACAAGTTTGATAATGGAGTTGAAGCTGAGGAGAGTAATGCAGATATATTTCACAAGAAGACAGACTACATACAAATTATGATGTTAAGAATTTCAAAGCCTTGTTGATAACAACAGGCATGCTGTCTGTTCTATAAATCAGCAAGCATTTTTAATCAAGTGCACTTTTAAGAAAAGGCCTTTCGGTTAGTAAAACTCCTCTTAGTGTGCTGCTGAATAAGGAACAAGCTAGTCGCTGCCCTGTATTTGCCTCAAAATCGCCCCCTTGTGGCCCTTTTCTTCATTTTCACCCCCCCCCACCCCAGAAATCAAAATCAGCCCTCGGGGGAGCGATATCGCCCACTTTGAGAATCACTGTTTTAGAGTGTTCGCTGCTCTTGGTATTTACCCCTCACTTTTCTTATAATTTTTCTTGCTAATGTTTTGAGTGTTTTTTTTGTGGTAGCTGGCTTTTTTTTTTTTGTCCTGGCAGCAGCATTTTTAGGCCTGCTCTTTTCGATGTTCAACTGCTAATGTATCTTTAATGTGCATAACGTACAAAAGGCCCTCCCAGTTTTTCATACTTATCCCAGAAAACTGGGTGCTCGGTCCTACCTACCATAGGATCAGGGACAGACATTTTCCTCCCCAAATTCCAATATACCTGCACCGACAGGGAATCTTCTTCTTCTTCTTCTGCGTTCTTCGTGTCAGACTATTTATATCAGGAGGCCGGTAGCCTTTATGAAGGATGCTGTGCTCCTGAGTTCCTCTGCTGTCCCATATAGCTTGGTGTGTAGTGCCGCACCTCGGGGCCAGCTGTTTTCCCTCTGTTCTCTGTATAGGGGGCATTGTTGGAGGACATGTTCTGCATTCTCTGGGCAGTTTCCACATGGGCATGTCTCAGTTTCTCCAACCCTGAATTTTTTGTAAAGGTGCTGCCGGAGTCTGTTATGTCCTGTTCTCAGCCTAAAAATGATAGTTTGCTCCTTTCTGCTGAGCAAGTGTATCGCATCGTCTGTTACATGGCTTGGATGACTTTGTTTCCACTTGGATTTCAAGGCTGCCTTAATGTGACTTTTAGCTTCTGAGACTGTTATGTTTTCTCTGTCTTGGGGGAAGTTTGCGCCATTTTTTGCCAGAGTGTCTGCCTTATCATTTCCGATGATGTTACAGTGACCAGGGATCCACTGGAGAACCACGTTGCTTGCTGTGTGGCATAACTGCACTAAGGCAGAGGTGAGTTTGTTTTGATGATAATCATGTGAACTTTGAAGGGCCTGCAGGACTGACCTAGCATCTGTGAGAATAACTATTTTTTTGTTGTATATGTCTCGGTTTTGTAAGTTTAGCGCAGCTTCTAGTATGGCTTCTGTTTCAGCTCTGTAGTTGGTAGAATATTTCCCTGTGGGTACTGATAGTTCTGATTCTTCCCCATTAGTCCATTGGATATATACACCACCTCCTCCATCTCTTACGGCTTCTTGTGCTGACCCGTCCGTGAATACCCGGATCCAGCTGTTTTGTGGATAGGAGCTGTCCAGCATTTCCTGTGTGAGTGATTGCAGCTCTGCCGTGGACTGATTGGTCTTGGAGGTGATGCCGTAAATGGTGTCTTTGATTAGGGGAAAGTGTTGTCTTTCCCATGGAGGGCAGCAGTCAACCTCTGTAAGGTCCTCGTCTTCATCTATGGGTGGGATTTTAAGGTTGATTAACTGTTGTCTAGCTGATTTTATAAAGCTGGTTCTTTTTAGTCTGCTCTTTGTTGGTTTCTTTACTCTATCATTCATGGGGTGATTTCGAAGGTTTTGAAACTTTGTTAGCTGTGAGGTTAGTGATGCTCTCCATCTCTACAATAGGTGTGGATTTCATTCCCCCGGTGATAATTCGAAGGCTCTGGTTTTGGATGCGTTCCACTCTCTGGAAATTGCTCTTTGCTGCTGCTCCCCATGCTGAGATACCATACTCCAGAACCGGACGTATGTATCCGGTGTAGGTTTTCTTAAGTATGTTTTGTGCTGCACCCCAGTCTGTGCCTGCCAACTTTTTTAGGAGCGCAATCCGCTGCATTGCTTTAGTTTGGGTCTTTTCCAGATGGGCTTTCCATGTCAGTCGTTGGTCAAATGTGACTCCGAGGTATGAGGGTGAGTCATCTTTGATGAGAAGCTCGTTGTTGATTTTGAGTTTAGGTGCCTGCATTCTGGTGGAGAGACTAAAGACTGTGTGAGTTGTTTTCTTGGCATTCAGCTTCATGTTCCATGTTGTTGTCCATTGTTGTAGGTTGTTTAGGGTAGACTGAAGACGCATCTGAGCTGTGCCAAGGCTTGTCTCCGAACAGAGTAGTGCCAGATCATCAGCATACATTACCGCTTTCACTCTTGGAGTTAGAATTTCTTTTATGTCATTCATGAAGAGGTTGAAGAGTGTGGGGGATATCACTCCTCCCTGAGGGACTCCATGTTTCAGTTGTGCAGTGCTACTTTGTTTACCTTGTAACCTTACTTTTGCTTTCCTGTCGGTGATGTATTGTTTTATCCACTGGTACATCCGGTTGGACACTTTCGCTTTCAGGAGTTTAAGAAGGAGACCATTCTTCCATACGCGGTCGAAGGCTTTCTCCATATCTACCCATACTGCGATGGTCACTTTCTTTTCCTGGAAACCGTCTTCTACGACTTGTGATATGTAGGTTATCTGGTCCTCTGTTGATCTACATTTTCTGAAACCGGCTTGTTCGTCCATGATGAGTCTTTCCTTCTCGATGAACCAGGTTAGTCTACTGTTTATGATCCTCTCCATTACCTTACACAGGCAGCTTGTAAGGCTGATTGGGCGGTAGCTATCCACTCTATTTCTTGGCTTGCCTGGCTTGTGAATTGGGATGAGTGTGGCTTTTTTCCAGGTTCCAGGAATCCTGCCATATTTCCAACTGGAGTTGAAGAGGACCAGCAGTTTCTTCTTAGCATTCTGTCCAAGGTGAATTAACATATCATTTGTTACTTCGTCTGGACCAGGGGCTTGTTTTGGTTTCAGTTTCTGGAGGGCAGTGTTCAGTTCCTCCATGGTGAGTGAGCTGGTCATTGTGTTCTCCTCTGGCTGTTCTGGTTGGCTGTCTTCCAAGTCCTGTATGTTTGCTTGTACTTCCTGTTCTTTATCATCGACTACATCTGCGTTGCCAACAGACTGGAACTGTTTCAAGAGTTCTTGTGCAGCTGCCTTTCCAGATAGGAGGTTGCCTTCTTTTTCAATAGTTATCGGGGCATATCTGTTGGGTTCTTTGTTGAGGGACTTTGTTAGCTTCCATAGTTTGGACCCATCCTTCTCAAAGTTCAGACTCTCTGTTTTTTCATGCCAACTGTTTCTTATTTCAGCCAGTGTGTTCCTTCTTAGTTTTGCTGTGAGTGCTTTGAGTTTGATGTTGTTTTCTATTGAAGGATCATTTTCTGCTGTATCTCTTGCTTGGCTGACTTGGTTGTGCAGATCTTCTAGTTCTTCTGACCAGTATGGAATGTATTCTTTCCTTGCGCCTCTTGGTATTGTTTCCTTTGCTGCTCTGTAGATGGCTTCTGTGAATAGCTGACTTGATGTTTTGATCTTGCTTGACTTGCAGTTGATGGATGCGGTGTACTGGTTGGTTAAGCTGGCAAATTTCTCCCAATCTGCCCGTTTGTAGTTCCATCTTGGAGCTGTATTACTGTTTCCTGGGGGGATGCTATCATTTACAGTGATCAAGATTGGTCTATGATCACTTCCCGCCAGTTGATTTTGGACTTCTCTTGTTGTGCATGGGTGCAAATCACTGGTCGTAAAGGCTAGGTCAGGGGTTGTGGTTGTTACGGGGTGGGTTATTATATGAATTATTGTGTTACGACTGCATTTAGATTATCGAGAGGTTTTTAGAAATTACTCTTCCATACCATGCCACATATACTAATAACAATTCGAATAAGTTTTATCAAGGACCTTGCAGGGCCACAAATTTATTACTTTAAATTCCCTAACAAATTTCGTCTAGCTCTTACATATTAAAAAGACAACATCAGCAGCATCAAATGAAAATTCAATAATATATCACTAGAAGTCTCCTCTAGATTCTTAAAAGATTATATCATTCTGACTCATTCACAATTTAATTATTACTTGTCTATCTTTCAGATTTAGCCTACCTACTATCTAACAAATAATATCTTAATGTCTCAGACGACAATGTTAACTCAGTTATTTGTGCCTACCGCTTAACAAGGATATAACTCGTCAACACAACTGACGTAGTTACATTAGATCTAGATCTACTCTAGGATGGGCTGGCAATCCCCAGCCTCATCCAGACACATCAATTTCAATTTACAAATGTGTATACCAGACACTCATGCTAGATCTAGTTGCATGTAAAATACATTGTAGTCTTGCATTCTTCGGTAGCACTTCTACTGGAAAATTAAGGTCAGATTCACGTTCATCGTCGAATCAGTAGGTAGAAACTTACGATTAGTCCCTGATACGAGATCAGGGAGCTGGAGATAATAGCAGTAGATAATTTCGTAATAGCGTATGGTCTCATTCCAATGTCTATTAAGGCCATAGACATGACTTTAACAATCTTCTGATTCTCTCAGGCCGAATCCAGCCGACTGCCCTCGCAGATGGATAATTCTGCATGGAGTGTCCAAACATAGTAATGGCTCCACTTATATACCGCGCTGCCATATGCAATTCCCCAGCCAACTGCCCAAATTTGATTGGTGCATCCATTTCGAGCTCAGCTCGTAGTATTAATAGATTCTATTAATAGTAACAGACAAGGTCAATTTAACATATCAAAACCCTGACTAAAGTCTCCAAACCCTCTACGTTTTATGTACGAATTTACTCACTCCCTTTTCTCACCCCTGTTAAAGTTTATCAAAATCACGGGGTCGAAAATTGCACCGTCACTGCCCCACTTTCTTTCCATCTCTAAGAAAAAGCGTTACAAAAACAAACTGTCCACGAGAATATTTCAAGGACATTTGCACTGGCTAAAATCAACGCGACCCTGAAATAAACAAACCGTGACCCAGCACGGCAATTCTAGTCCTAACCCTGACATATCCCCCACCCCAGTGAAAATTTTAAGTAAAATTTACACGATAGGATCTAAGAAATCCCAAAGTTATTGTGGTAGGGGCTTAAGTACTACTGTAGAAAAACGAGCCTTAAGCTTGAGACCAAAAAAAAAAATCTAACTAAGAACGTGCATATTGGATGGACAAAACGGACACAATTATTGATGTCACGTTCTATAGAATCTATTCTATCGAAACATTCTTACTGCACACAATCAAAATTCTCAGGAACATGTATAATAATACTGAGTATATCACTGTATACTGCTGGATTAAAGTATAACTATTATGAAACAATGAAGCCTTACTGAAGGAATAGGCTCATAATTATCTAGTCAACACACACAATTGCTGCTTATATACACATTCACACACAATATATTGTTAATTAAAATACTGTGGTATCCAATGGCAGCAGTAGCTATGGTAGCTTGGTTTGCCATGTCTCCATCTCATTGACCCGCTGACAAGGGCGTCAGGTTTGCCAGAAGTTCAGGTCACAGTCAGGAATGACGCTGGTGGAAAGAGGATATTCACAAAAAAAAGATTGTAAAACTGGTTCATAAAGTAATGAACAAGATAAATGTGAATCCATCCACCGTCTAGAATTGAGGGGGACAAGCACTATCCAACCCCAATACAAGACACAACACTCTTTAATAGGAATTTAAATGAGACGTGACAAAATATCAGCTTGGGAATTGTCACCGCCAGGGATAGCCCGGATAACAAACCGGTATTCCTGGAGTGCAAGACTCCACCTCGTTAATCGAGCATTTTTAGCCCTGTTAGCCTTCAAGAATAACAACGGACGATGGTCCGTTTCAATTATAAACTCGGACATGAGTAGATATCGCGAAAATGCGTTTACAGCAAAAATGATAGCGAGGCACTCTCGCTCGATAATTGCATAGCGGCATTCCCTATCTAGCAACTTGCGGCTGGCGTATAGACATGGCCGCAAGGTATCGTCTCGTTCCTGCAACAACACAGCTCCCAATCCCTTGTCCGACGCATCAGTGCGGACAATAAATATTTGGTTTATATCTGGCAGTATGAGAATGGGGGAAGTGGAAAACAGTTGTTGAACGGTACGAAGTGTATCAGCACATTCGGTTGTCCATTTCACTTTATTAGGAAAATTCTTTCTTGTGAGGTCCGACAACGGAGCTGTAAGCGAAGAAAAATTTGGAATGAATTTCCTATAATAGTTAAGAAAGCCCAATAGACTACGAACTTCTTTCTTAGTTCGAGGAGGTTGGAGCTTTAAGATGGTAGTTATCTTCTTGTCATCAGGAGTCTGAACGCCGTGGGCAATTGTATGGCCCAGAAAATTAATTTCATTATATCCTAAAAACACCTTACTGGGTTTCGCCGTAAGGCCAGCTCGACGAAGAGCAATAAAAACTTGTCGTAGGGCTGCGAGGTGGCCCGACCAATTGGTTTCATAAATACAAATGTCGTCAAAATACGACAATACGGAATTGATACCCTGGAGCAATATTGTCATCATACGGGCGAAAGTGGCAGGGGCTGTAACTAACCCGAAAGGCATATAGCGCCACTGCATAAGACCCAACGGAGTCTGAAAAGCGGTATATTGCTTGCTATTCTCATCAAGCGGAATTTGCCAATAGCCTTTGGAAAGGTCAATTTTAGAAAAAATCGTTGCCCTCGCTAACTGAGCAAAAAGATTCTCCTGGTTGGGAATCGGTTCAGCGTCATATATCGTAACCTCATTAAGTTTACGATAGTCAATACAAAAACGCACCGTATCATCTTTTTTTTTCACTAAGACGATGGGTGAGTTATATGGGCTCGTCGATCGCTCTATCACTCCCAGGTGAAACATGTTACGTACCTCGGTTATTATAGTCTCCTGTGCGTGCAGCGGACGCGGGTATGGTTTAACAAAGACGGGTATATCCGTCTTTAATCTTATAACATGCTGTACCAAAGAAGTATTACCTGGTAGATCAGTAAAGACTGTAGTAAACTCGTTAAGCAAATCTCTTATATCTTGTCTTTGCGATTCAGATAAATCTGGATTTATATTTACATCCGAAGTGTTTTCAGAAGATCGAAGTGCGGGGATTGAATTCTCTATCTTAATAGGATCATCATCGTCAACTGAAACCAAGGCCGCATTGGCCTGAGCAACCACATTTCGGCGATTATTCTGTCGATTATCCTCGTCGGACAGGTACTGCTTTAACATATTTATATGGAAGACTTTGTCCTGTCCCCGAATCTTGATGAGATAATTTACTCGAGAAAGTCTCTTTAGAACTTTAAAAGGTCCCTTCCATGTAAGAAGGAGTTTATTTTTCGTCTCCGGAAGGAGAACACGAGTTTGGTCTCCGACGGCCAAGGTTCGCAATCGGCTACCTTGATTACGATATAGTTTATAAAGACTAGCATGCGCAGCTGAAGATTTTTGTGCGAGCTGACATGCGTTAAGAATTCGATGGCGCAAGTCTACAACGTATTGATATGCAGACCGCGTATCATTGTCGTCGGTGTCTGATCCGGCGAATAAATCATGGAGTATGGCCATTGGACCACGCGGCTTACGACCATACCATAATTCGAAGGGGGAAAAACCCGTCGATGCGTTTGGCAGTTCTCGATATGCAAAAAGAATAGCGGGGAGTTGTCGATCCCAATCACTCGGCTTGTCGGCGGAAACTCGCGCAAGCATAGCTTTCATGGTAGCATTCCACCGTTCACAGCAGCCATTAGACTGTGGGTGGTATGGAGACGTCAATCTTTGTTTAATCCCGACCAATTCCAAGACTTTCTTAAAAAGTTCAGAGGTAAACTGTGGACCTCTGTCCGATAAAATTTCAACCGGGAACCCAAGACGCGAAAAAATAGTAATAAGGGCCTCAGCGACATGATCAGCTGAAATGTCTTTTAGCGGAATGGCCTCTGGCCAACGGGTTGCGTAGTCAATGACAGAAAGTATAAAACGATGTCCTCTGTCTGACTTGTGTAGGGGCCCAACTATATCTACGGCAACGCGCTCAAATGGTCTGGAGACCATAGGCATCTCCTGCAGAGGAGCCCGCGATGCTCTTCCTTTAGGAGTACGTCTCTGACATACGTCACATGTTGATACGAACCGGTTTACATCTGCGTAAATACTGGGCCAAAAAAATTGCGATAGTATTCGAGATTTAGTTCTGGCCTTTCCTTGGTGACCCGCCAAGGAAGTGTCATGCGCGAGACGAATAATGTCGCGACGAAAAGATCTCGGTACTACTAGTTGCATAACGGCCTCTCGCTTAGTCCGAAAATTACGATATAATAAGTCATCTTTAATAAGAAACTTAGAGGTATCCGGCGCGGTAGGATCAACCTTAGCAAACAAATGTTTCAATGTGGGATCTGAATGTTGCTCATCATGAAATGCACTAGACGTTATGTTCACTTCAATAGTAGGATTACTCAATGGACTGTCTGCTCGTCGACTCGATTGTAGGCGTGTTGTCGCACAAGCAACACTCTCACCTTCAGTCCAAATTTCCAAGTTACCGATAGGAAACTTATTTACTTGAGGTACATTCCCTATGATTATATCAGCCACCGGATTAGGCAGTACACATGCAGTAACAATACCTGTGAGAAAAGGTGTATCAATATAAACTTCTGCAAGACGGAATCGCTCTACAGATCCGCCAAAAGTAATACAAGTTACATCCTTGTCCAAAAATTGTGTTGGACGGACTAGTGACTGTCGAACGCCGATAGTCGTGCATCCGGAGTCACGTAGAACAGAAGCGCGAATCGCGTTCACGCGGCCCTGGTAAAATGTTAATTCACCCAGTTCATGTAGGGCGGACATGACCGGAGTAGCCTTTGATTGCGATGAAGATTTATTAGTATAACCAACATCTGTATAGGGTGTAGATTGTACAGAGCAGGCATTTGCCGATTCCATTTTCACGTTACAAAATTTTTGTATGTGACCTACCCTATTACACCTAAAACACATAATACGATTAGGATCGTTTCCACGATAAGGAAGACTCTGCGGTCTATCATAATCATGATTATTATCAAAATGCACTCGTCGCGGCGGTCCCTGAGGCCGGTTATATTGTTGGCCTGGATAGTTGCCACGATAATACGGGCGAAGCTCGTAAAAAGAGTAAGTCTGGTATCCTCGACGCGGGGATACATTACTTCGATTCGGGAAATCCCTCTGTCTAAAAAAAGGCGGCTCTGATTGAGAGCGCGGATTTGGGGCCTGACGACGAGTCGGCCTTGAACGATCGTGTCTGGTTGGCGCTCCTTTGCCCACGTTGGCATAGCACGGTGCTGTAGTTGAAGGCTTTGCCAAAGGACGATTTGGGTGGGCGGACGCATAACGTTCCGCGCACGATGTGATTTCTTCAGAGGATGTCGGTGCCCTCTCTTTAAGGTGGGCAACCAAATCGGAATGACATGCCGTATAGATTTGGTCCTTTAAGACCAAATCATAAAGTTGGGAATAATTTCCGGTAGTCACGTTCGCGAGCTCGATCCAGCGATCTAAGTAATGTTTCAGCCGATTCACATAAGTTGAGAAATTTTCAGATGGCTCAGGTTTACATGCGCGAAATCTCTGATGAAAGCCATCCTCGGTATGCTGGAATCGCTTAAGCAGTGCTGTTTTAAGCTTGTCATAGTCGTTGGCATCCTCTACTTTGAGGCTATGAAATACCTCCAGAGCCTTACCTGTTAGTAAATTAGACAGGCATGAACTGTACATCGCCTGCTGCCATCCGACGCATTTAGCGTGTAGCTCGAACCGATGTAAATATGCGTCGATCCGGTCGAGTTTTTCATTAAACGTAGGCAGCTTTGGTTTGGTAGCATAAGTATTGGTGGCAGTAGTGGGGGTCAGAAGCGATTCTCGCTCTAACTTCTTTATTGCGAGTTCATGCTGCCTTTCCTTTTCTCTCTCTCTTTCGTTTTCTCTTTCTCTTTCTTCTTTTTCTCTTTCTCTTTCTTCTTTTTCTCTTTCTCTTTCTCTTTCCTTTTCTCTCTCTATTTCTTTTTCTCTTTCTCTTTCTCTTTCCTTTTCTCTCTCTACTTCTTTTTCTCTTTCTCTTTCTCTTGCTTCTTTTCGATCCTCACGATCTCGGTCTTGCTGTAATTGTCGTTCGCACCACGAGGCGTGTTCTTCTTCTGGTATACCCAGAACTTTGGCAGATTCAATGTATTTAAGAAACTCGGCCATGATATGTTAAAGTCTGTAACTAGTAAGTATTTACCTACTGTTAAGGTATATCGCGGTATCAATTATATTATCTATAACACTTATTCTCTGTTAATATTAATTCAGTGTCTTACGTTAGCACTGCTTCGCGAAAAGAACGTTCTATCTCTCTCTGTAAATTGCAGGCAGTGTCACTTAAACTGCAAAAACTTTATCTCTCTCTCTCTGAATATGAATTCTAGTACGGCAGTGCCGTCTATCCGTTGCTCCCACTGCAATAAAATATATATATCGCCTTTAATGCGATAAATTAATGTCTTGAGTGATCACTCTCAAAATTTATGTCTCTCTCAACGCGACGAACCAGTGTCCTCTGTTATCACTGTGAAAAATGAATCGCTCTCTCAATGCGATGAATCAAAAATATATCTCTCTCTCAACGCGACAAATTTGAAATATCTCTCTCTTCTTAAAACGCGGACACGCAGTGTCTTCTGTTACCACTGCAAAATTATTCTCTCTATCTTCAACGTGAAATTGTCACGTGAACAAAAATTTATTATATCTCTCTCTCTCTCATATGTCAATACCAGATTACAATTCAACGTGGTTTTAGCACGTAAAACACCTCAGGCATATATTGTAAACATAACAATGTTAGTATAGTAGTTTAAAGTTTATAAGGAAGCAAAAAGAAATACAATAAACAAGACGCTATACTGACAAGTAATACGAACGATAACAGACCCTACAAGTCCTAACCTATATTACAGAAAGTTTAAGAAGAAGACAGGAGAGACATCTTCCTAAAAAATGTAAGGAAGGAAAAGAAACGCCACAATCTATACGAATAATGGATCCCTAATAGAACTATTCACAGTGAAGCAAATCCCCCCGAGTTATAAATAGCCACCAAGGCACTCCAATATCCTTCGTAATGGCAAAGAAGATATGCTAAACTATGACCCCAACCAACCTCCCGCTCTTAAACTAAACATATAGTAAATGGTAAAATAGCCTGGAACAAACACAGAGCGGAAAGTACGTCGCCCTCCTCAAGACTGTTAGATAGATGGTTCACTTAACTTTGTTTTTGAGGAATTCAGATGGTAAGTATCCTCAAACCATAGCTCCAATCCAAAAAATACGTTTCTGTCTCAGGTAGATCTGTAAGGTGAAGAGTGTCCCTCGCCGGTGTCGTCGGGTCAATGGGATGTTGAGTTCACCATATGGAATTGAAACAAAATGTTAAATTAATACAAATTGCCTAAAATCTATAATGAAAAGGACCTGAAAACATAATGTTACAACAGTACAATATCAAATAATGGAATAAAAATACAATAGGTTTTAAATAATTTATCTATGGCATGGCGTTACTTAAGTTCTTTAAGGGTCGCTCTCCAGTGTTACGGGGTGGGTTATTATATGAATTATTGTGTTACGACTGCATTTAGATTATCGAGAGGTTTTTAGAAATTACTCTTCCATACCATGCCACATATACTAATAACAATTCGAATAAGTTTTATCAAGGACCTTGCAGGGCCACAAATTTATTACTTTAAATTCCCTAACAAATTTCGTCTAGCTCTTACATATTAAAAAGATTACATCAGCAGCATCAAATGAAAATTCAATAATATATCACTAGAAGTCTCCTCTAGATTCTTAAAAGATTATATCATTCTGACTCATTCACAATTTAATTATTACTTGTCTATCTTTCAGATTTAGCCTACCTACTATCTAACAAATAATATCTTAATGTCTCAGACGACAATGTTAACTCAGTTATTTGTGCCTACCGCTTAACAAGGATATAACTCGTCAACACAACTGACGTAGTTACATTAGATCTAGATCTACTCTAGGATGGGCTGGCAATCCCCAGCCTCATCCAGACACATCAATTTCAATTTACAAATGTGTATACCAGACACTCATGCTAGATCTAGTTGCATGTAAAATACATTGTAGTCTTGCATTCTTCGGTAGCACTTCTACTGGAAAATTAAGGTCAGATTCACGTTCATCGTCGAATCAGTAGGTAGAAACTTACGATTAGTCCCTGATACGAGATCAGGGAGCTGGAGATAATAGCAGTAGATAATTTCGTAATAGCGTATGGTCTCATTCCAATGTCTATTAAGGCCATAGACATGACTTTAACAATCTTCTGATTCTCTCAGGCCGAATCCAGCCGACTGCCCTCGCAGATGGATAATTCTGCATGGAGTGTCCAAACATAGTAATGGCTCCACTTATATACCGCGCTGCCATATGCAATTCCCCAGCCAACTGCCCAAATTTGATTGGTGCATCCATTTCGAGCTCAGCTCGTAGTATTAATAGATTCTATTAATAGTAACAGAGAAGGTCAATTTAACATATCAAAACCCTGACTAAAGTCTCCAAACCCTCTACGTTTTATGTACGAATTTACTCACTCCCTTTTCTCACCCCTGTTAAAGTTTATCAAAATCACGGGGTCGAAAATTGCACCGTCACTGCCCCACTTTCTTTCCATCTCTAAGAAAAAGCGTTACAAAAACAAACTGTCCACGAGAATAGTTCAAGGACATTTGCACTGGCTAAAATCAACGCGACCCTGAAATAAACAAACCGTGACCCAGCACGGCAATTCTAGTCCTAACCCTGACAGTGGTGGTAAGCCATCTTCTTGAATAGAAGGAGTCAGGATCCTCCGGGGTATTTAGGAGTTGAAGGTTGCAATCAGCCTGCCAGTCCTCAACGTATTCACCTCTGGGATCTAGGTGGTTGTAGCCCCAACTCTGAGAATGGCTATTGAAGTCTCCGACTATAACACAGTTGAGTTCTGGCACCTGAATGTTATAAAGGGAAAGATCTCTGTCAGGAGGGCAGTAGACATTATATATGAGGATTTCTTGGTTGGGTGTACAGATCTTAGCTCCAATGATTTCTGTTCCTTGTTGAGTGTCCAGCTTTATTTCACTGGCTGCAATGCTGTTGTGGACCAGAATGATGATGCCACCTTTGGGTCTGGTTTCTCGGTCTTGTCTGAAGCATTGGTATCCTCTGATGTTAAATCTGCTGTTGCTCGTGAGATGAGTTTCTTGGAGACATGCAATCTGTATTTTTTCGTTGTGAAGTTTGTATGTGAGTGCCGTCTTTTTATTGTATATTCCCTCAGCATTCCATTGTAGTATTTTCAAAACGTTGCCTGGTTTTCTTTCCTGCTCTGCTATGGGTGTACCTTTGTGGCCAGTTGCTTTCTTTTTCCTCTTTGCTCGACTCCCGGTTCCCCAAGTTGAGGTCGAGGGACCACCAGTAGTTGGGGGTGGGCTCCTTCGAGGCATAGAGCCCGGCACTTCACCTGCCTGGCGGGACTTCACAGGCAAAGCACCACATCTATCATTCTGATACCCCTTGTCTGACATATCGAAGTGAATTGCGTGATGTTGCGTTTTTGGGTTCGGTTGTGACACCTTTCCAAACTATTTGCACCTTGCGGTCCAACATCTCCGTCTTCTGCGTGCTTTTCTTTCTGGATGTGCTTCCATAGCCTGTTCCGCAAGGCAGCGGAGGTTTGGAGTCAGAGTTTTCCTTCTCCTAGACGGGCTGCTTTCCCAAGCTATGAGCCCCATCTGCCCAGGGAGGAGGTTAAGGCGCCTCGATTCGCTTGATGGTTCTGTCACCGAGCATCTGAGGTATTTTTTAGGGAGTCACTTTTCCCAGGTAGTGATCCTGCCTCACCCTCTGGAACCACCGCCAATTGGTCCGCGACTGCTTATTGGCTATTCGCAGCTGGCCCCTATATCTAGAGGTCGTTCCACTATCCGCCACCTGTGGACGCGCTGGGTTGGGGATGGTCGCCCCGAGGGCCCAGGACAGGGAATCGAACGCGGTACCTTCGGCATGAGAGGAGAGTACGTTGCATCTAGTCTAGACCAACGTCCCATGCGACCATCGACATCCTAATTATAGCTTCGGCCATAGTGTCCGGATCTTGATAAATCTCCCCTACAATCAGGTAATGACTGCGGGAAAGCTGTTGCATTGTGATGTATCTGTCTCTGATTGGTGGTGGAGCGTTTGAGTCTTTATTTGTTTTTGTGAAATGTGTGGTTTGCCAAGCTGTTTTCAATGTAGTTCTTAAAAGACCTGAACTTAGTGAGCCAGCGAGTTGACATCCGTTCTTCCCTTTAATGATCGGATGGTCTCTTTCATGGAAATTAATGTTTATATTTACGCATCGTTGTCGGGAAGCTGAAAACCAAGTTTGGTTAAGTTTGGAACAAATGGAATATGCCTTGAACTTTTTCACATCCTGCAAATATCAGTATCTCTGCCGACGGATTCAGACTAGTTCTTATAGCGAAGAGAATAATAATTGAAAAGAGGCTCGGTGTGTCCGATATGATGAGTATAGGATTTGAAGATTATTGAATCATTAATACGGCTGTGGCATGATTAAGTGGTGTTATTCTCTGGGACTTCGAAATGCGGGTGAATTTACGGTACCAAAAAAAAAATGTAAATGACGGAATAAATTGCGTCTAGTCAACCGTCGACTCCATCATCAATAACAGATGTACGTCCGGTAATCTAAATCTCCAGAAATGACGGTAAAACCATGATATGGACGAAGGGATAGTTATCTTTTATGGTACTTAATCTTACAACAGAAAAGAAACCATTAAATCTGATTCCACCGTGGCAATCATGAGTTTTGTTTAAACAAGAATCATACTTATTTTGGAAGCCTGAAATCATAATAATTATGTGAGAATTCCACAGGGAAAGTTTAATTTTCAGTCGAAGCCACTCTTAGAAGCTTGTTGTCAAACAAGGTTGAAGAAAGGCATCGCCGAGAACATGTATATTGGCGGTCCTCATTTTCCCCTCTTTGGGAAAAAAAAACATCCGAAACCACCGCTGATGAAAGATGAGCAAATGGATCTATGACTAAAATAACTAAAAAGTTGATGTGATTCTCTGATTGACCAAAGCTCGCTCAGCCACGACGAAGCGTGTGCTATGTTATTAGGTTATAGAGAGAATCTTTCAACTGGAAGTCATTAATCAGTGTCTTCCAGATTCTATTGAATCTGTCTGGACAAAAGAAATCATTGACGGCTCACGTGTCATAAAATTTTAATCTTTGGTCAAGGAACTCTGTTTTTGACACAATGTAGACGATTTGTCCTTGGTACAACTAGATTTTGTGCCAAATGAGAAATGTAACTCTTAATACTTTTTCGATGAACTTTTCGTACCTTCTGTTGCTATCGAACGCACTTAATTCTCTTAAGCCATCGAAATCAACTGAGAGACTGAATGCGTGCGTTGAGCTGGGAAAAAACTGACTGTCAGCAAATTATTAAATATTTGCAGATGGAATATGTTGCCCATGAAATGAAGCCTTGGTGATCAATTAGAAGAGGTAAAAACTGAGGTTATTTATTTTTGAACTCTTCCATTAACTCTTACTGAAAGCTTGACTAGTCACCGGATATCATGTTTTCGCTGTCCGTGGAGTGTACTGTCTGCATGTCATTAGATGTACTGTCTTCAAACGCCCTTTGACCTGATTGAAAGCTCTGAGTAAAATGAAGATAATTATTATTATAGTTAAGAGTATAAGAGTATAAGAGTCTTTAAGAGTATAAAGATAGCAACGAAAACTAATGAGCCTAGGAAAGAGACATTCGGTGTGATTCACAGTCATACCGGAGAGGCTATAGGTCAAAAGGAATGACGTCAACATCTATGCCAGTTGCATTCAAACTCCTGATATCCAGACAATGAAAAGAGAGAACATTCTTTTCATCTACCTAAATTCTCTCTTATATCTTCATTTACCCTAAGAGAAAAACAGTTGTGCTTAACTATATCTTATTTCGGAAAAACTGTCATAAGTTGTTCTTTACAAGTTTACTCTTTCCGAAAGAAGGGAGCTTTTATTTTAATAATTACTAATGCCAAACTCTTTTCTGCTTTAGAAAATCCGGCGTCATCGCATCATGAAATCTCAAAATCGTTTTATTTTCCTTGTGAAACGACGACAATATTATTCGGTAATGCCATTGATATCTAAATTGGATATTTGACATCCGATCTGGCAGTAGATACACCGAAAGAACCATGCCATTAATGTTCGCAAGAAATGATCACATCTGACGTAGGCTATACATATAATAGCACACAGCTCTACACCTACGGACTACTGTCCATTCTACTTGCAAAAAAAACTATTCTCCATGGGGGCATACAACAGTCGGAAGCACCCCAAGCATTTTGCGCTCGGGGCGCATACGTATTATATACATAAGTTCCTTATCCCTAACCCCGTCCTTATCCTCAACCCTAAATCTTACCGAATCTGTAAACCTTGCCCCTTACCCTTTCAACCAAAAAAAACAGGAGCCAAACAAAAAAAATCTGAAAGAATAATTAATTAAGGCTGTTGTCAGGAATATTTTGGGAGGAGCTCTCTAGCTCTGGAGCCACAAAAGGATTTAAAATACGTACCCCCCCCCCCTCCCCAGCGCAAAAAACTTCGGGGACATACGCACGTGTAACAACCTTCTGTAGTGACAGGGTTAAAGGAAAAGCAGGTATGTTTTTGTAATCGATATTATCTGACAAGTCGAACTCTGCATGTCAGGGTATTTTCGTTCTATAAGAGTTTTGCAAGTGGAATTGCGAGATGCTCAAGCATGCCAAATGTGAAACGGTCCGAGAAATTTGTGAAAGTGCAGCGATAGACGTGTACTTAGAAGGTTCTCTATAATTTTGACAAGCGAAACCTGATTGATAGAGACAGAATATTTCATAAGCTCTGGTTACTTTTCGATTCTGACTCTTCATAACATCCAACAGAGTGGCTGTTGTCATGAAAGAATGGAGTATCTGACTGCAGCGGTCTATTTAACAATTCCACTCCTGTCGTAACAGTCAACTGCAATGCAACCAGGAGGCATTTTAACTGTTTTGACATATGTGATTGTGCATGAGAAAACCCACAATATGTCGACAGAGCTGATTTTGAGAAAAACGGCTTTGAATTGAAAATATGGGGCCGACACAAACTTTCAACTTGGCTGTTGTTTAGGGGACCGTGGCATGTTACAGGATAAACTGTAGACGAGCAGTGAACACTACTCACTATGATCTCTATAAGGGCTTAGTAATTAGACTGCGGTCTCCTAACAACAATCACTCCAATATTAATGGGTCAATTAGCTATTGCCACTTTTAGGATTAAATGCTGTTTTCTCAAAATCTTGTTTTAGGGGTGTCACTGACTTCAAATTATCAGGAATGTCTTGTCTTTTATTATATGTACAGAACTCAAAATGTCATGTTTTCGACATATTGTGGGTTTTCTCATGCACACTCACATATCTCGAAGTTACATTCGTCAGCTGATCCACCTGCCATTTTGGGTGTCGGAAGTACAAAACAAAAACACTCTGTGATGTCATTCGCAATGGGCCTATTGTCTCCGCATTATGCCCGTGTCTCGTATGTGTGCACATCTCCACTCGTCCTAGACGTTTTTTGTTTGTTTTTTTAATGATATGCGACAGCAACACAACAAAGTCACATGTGCGCGTCTATACTTTCTGAGCTGAATGACGTCCTTGAAGAAGAGCAGCCCCTCAGACCAAGACAAATTATTCCAGATTCCTTAGATCTGTGTCAATTCGTGTTAAGAAGTAGACAGGAATGCACTTCCCAGTTTCCGGTCATCGTGCGTCACAAACAATCACCACACTGGAGGTTAAAGGAAAACGACGGATAATGCGTCACGCCAGGCAAATTCCAGGAAGGAAACAAATCCGGCCTACAGACGTCAAGCTGAGTATTATCTGACCCCGCAGGCTTTCATCGGAGGAAGTAAAATAAATAATGATTGATGGTCTCAGCGTCGCTATGGAGAAGTCAGATTTCGATAACAATACCACCGGGTGGAGGGTCGTATAAATTCATAACACTAATTTAGAGGCTAAACACGCCTTCAATAGAAACACTAATTTAACCTTGTCCACAGATAGTACAGATCAAAAATAGTTTAGTCTCATGTCAAGCACCGTGATAATTATAATGAAATGTTAATTTCTCTAATCAGGAAGATAAGTAGAGAACAAACCAGTGGACAAACCTATACATTCTATATGACAAAGCACTTTTCAGTGCTTGATTTGGGCAATGACCTGTGATGGAGAATTCCTGAAAGCTTAATTGGCTCAAACCAGAGAATGTACATGTATACAGAGAAATTACTATTAGACGATCTGCACCTCAAGTCACGGGACGCCCTGCGAAACCATTGTTACCATGGAGCGGAAAGAAGGTCGCGGAGGTAAACAATACTCGTTTGTACATTTCCACGGGGAGGAAGCGCTTACAAACGGCTCTAGATAGTTTTAATGAACCCAAACATATGAGCCAACTACAGTAAATAGATACACACAATAATTATGTCTTTGGTGAAGACGGTCCTTTCCAATTCTTATTACCTCCCTGATCTAGTTTCGCGATTTGGCAAAATGTGATTTCTCTCCATAAACACATACAAACCAAAGACCTTATGGTACATACTGTAAGCTCTTTGGCTCAAACATGAAGGTGGGCATTACAGGCTTTGAATAATAATCACAATGAGGGCATCCAGAATAGTCGATCTGACTCAAAGCATATCTACAGCTATACATATCAGGCTGTCCTCAATCTTCTTCTTCTTTCGTTCACCAAATTTAAATCTGCAGATTTGTTCTTTTAAGAAAATCTACGGTTTTCTGCAGTTCTGGCAGAGCACCATACAGTTTGGCACTCAGGTTGGTGGGTTTGGGCCAATAATTATGATTCTCGTAGTGCTGAGAAGAGTAGGCTGTCTCAATAATGTATGCGCACTTTGAATATTTATTTATACATTGTCAATTAAGATACATCCAAAATTTATGATTCAAATTAACGGGTACAGATGTGTATTTACGTGACTTATCCCCTGTGTTCAAAATGATAACCGTTCTGGGCCAGACACTGATGGTAACGCAGCTAAATAGAGTTGCTAGCAACTTTAAGCATTCCGTTTGTGTAACCCCGTAATTCCAGTTTAAAAATGTACGTTAAAGGCTTTACATTTCAAGTTACTCCATTTATCATAACAAAATCTCTTACACAAGAGAAGGAGATTTGTCGTGGCTTTTGCGAGTCAATGAGTTATCAGACTCAACACTTACGCAAGTGACCCCAAATCCCTTGTAGACGTTGCCCTTATCACAGAAGCTCGCGCACCCTGTTCGATAGAAACCCCATGTTACAAATACAAGGTAAAAAAAACCACAGGTGTAACTCCCCTTTTTCCCTAATAATCAAAGTTAAGATGTGACAACAAAGGGGGGGGGGGAAGGTGGAGGGGGGGGGGGAGAGAAGGGAATTGCTTTACACAAACACTCCATGTTAGGAACAAAAAGAAAACTATACAATAAATTCTAAAACAGTTTTTTGGTAAAGAAGATACTTAGAGAGCTTTCGCGTATTAATTCCTTCGCAATATTAATTTTATCTTTATCGGCGTGTTGTCTTCATGTCATTGCGTCATTATCCCCTTTTGAAGGAAACTTCGGAGCGGAATACTCTCAAAATCAAACAGCTTCAAGTGATGATAAAAAACGGAAATGTAATTACTCATCTAGACCCACGACACATCCTGTTTCAATACCCAGTATAATTCTTATACCAAGATGTCCGATCAGGTGTCAAATTCGACAATGCGAGAGAAAAGATATTTGTCCGTTCAGATAGGATGTTAGGGAAGTATAAAAATGAAGATTCCCAGACATCAATAACAGAGATCGATGATCTGCTCAATGAATGGCGAGAGATGAAGGAAACCTGCCGTCTGTACCTGCAGCCTGCTTATTTCTACAATGCCTTCAGGCGGCTATGGAGACGGAAATTTGGCTTTATTATTCCTTTGCTGCTACTGCTATTCTGGCTTGGGCTTACGTCAATCCTTATGTACCTCACAAAACTCAATAAAGATGAGTTACAGCCTAACGTGTCCTCGTCTTTCTTGGGAAGAAGAGGTTCCAATACAGGTCAGTGTGAAGTGCGACAGAAGACACTGCTACAGTGGTAATGTACTAAACTTAGTTAATTACTTTCTCCAAGTTGATAGCTTCCTGGCGCAGTGGTCCAGTGGTCAGACCTCTTGATCCCAGTGCGAGAGGACCCTGTTTAAAATTGATCTTTGGGCGGGTGTAATAACAACTATCTTCTACTGAATGTTAAGAAAACAAAAGAGCTTGTTTTTGACTTTAGGAAAAATAACAACGATCCTGTTTGCCCTCTTACTATCAACAATGAAGAGGTTGAAATTGTCACAGAGGCCAAATATCTTGGCATTACTATTGATTCATTGCTTAACTGGCATGCGCATGTAACATATGTATACAAGAAAGCCAACCAGCGCATGTATTTCCTCAGAAAGCTCCGCTTTTTAAAAGTTAGCAAAAGCATTCTGAAAATATTTTACACCATGGCTATTCAGAGCGTTTTGATGTATGGAGTTGTCTGTTGGGGAGGAAACATCTTACAAAAAGATAAAAATAAGATCAATAATTTAATTAAAAAAGCATCCAAAATTTGTATCTGTGATCTGCCATATTTTGATGAGCTGTACACTGGTGCTTGTATTAAAAAAGCTAATATTATTATAAATGACCCCCAACATCCCCTGAACAAGGAATATATAAGATCTGTAAGAAGTTTAAGGCTGTTGTCAAAGAAAACTAAAACTGAGCGCTACTTTAAATCGTTTATTCCATCATCAACTAGGATGTTACAATAATGTCGTCATCTTGATCGTAATCTGTGCACAGTTGAATTATGTCCTGCGTTTCAGGTCAATGTGTTTTAGTTAGGGAAGCATATTGTGTGCACTGTTAATTTTGTTAATTTAGTTAATTTAACAGTGTGTGTGTATATATGTGTGTGTGCGCGCTATGTATCATACTTTCTGCTTCTGTAACTGTATTGTTATGTATTCAATGATCAAAACAAATTTCCTTGTACAAGTACAAATAAAATTTATCTTATCTTATCTTATCTTATCTTATCTTAACTTGATTCCCGTCATGTTCTTAAGGCACCACATCCTCCTAATTTATAGAAGGCGTTAAAAATGTATAGATATGGCTGGGATAATATTCAAAATGTTACAAGCAATTTGTACGGTGGTAAGAAACTCCTGGGGTGGCGCGAGACAGATGACGATCTTCAGAGAGGAAGAGTGGATTCTTTCATTAGGTGCCTCGGCCTTTAACTTCCTGATATCTTCTAGAACCCCGGCCAAACCGAGGTCATGACTCTCGGTATCGGTCATCGATACAGTCCAACAGTACAAAAAGGTTTGCAACTTTGTACATCTTTGGGACATTTTTCCATCACGGCCCAGTGTCGTTAGTCCGCTGTCAGTTGTGAAGATACATGATATGGTTTTAAGTTCTCATCAGGCTGCACAATTTCAAACAGCTCCAAACAAACAAAGTCACAGACACACAAAACTACCCTCAACCGAGGTTTCTTCTACTGACTGAAGTTATAATTACAAGCAGGTGAGTATTACATGTGCATATTGATGAAATCGAGGTCCACGTGGTAAACTTTCATAACTTGGTCTATACAATGTTTCAGGAGAACCACCGAAGACAAGAATGAGTTTCTTTATCAGACTTAGTATTTACAAATTTTCTTGCTTTTTTAAAAAGTTATTTAACTCTGAGTTTTTAGAAGTAAAGAAAAAAATAACTTACAACACAACCCGGGCGCTGTTGATGGCCACAAGGCCAAACACTTTTTGACAAAAAGTCGAGTTAGGTTAGATTACCATGCGCCTACTGAAATGTTCTGGCAATTTTTGTTTTGTTTTGCAGTGATTACACAGGAAGGCCTGGACTATTTTGCAAAAAACATTCAGCTCAACTTTACACTGATTGAGAACAGCTTTTACAACAAGAAACTGTTCCAAGCTGAGATACAGCTCTCTAACATTGGTGACAGGACCTTCCCTTCGTCTGGATGGGAAATCGTTTTCTCACAGGTACCATCTATCTATCTATCTATCTATCTATCTATCTATCTATCTATCTATCTATCTATCTATCTATCTATCTATCTATCTATCTATCTATCTATCTATCTGTCTACCTACCTACCTACCCACCTATCTTTCTATCTATCTATCTATCTATCTATCTATCTATCTATCTATCTATCTATCTATCTATCTATCTATCTATCTATCTATCTATCTATCTATCTATCTATCTATCTGTCTACCTACCTACCTACCCACCTATCTATCTATCTATCTATCTATCTATCTATCTATCTATCTATCTATCTATCTATCTATCTATCTATCTATCTATCTATCTATCTATCTATCTATCTGTCTGTCTATCTATCTATCTATCTATCTATCTATCTATCTATCTATCTATCTATCTATCTATCTGGATTATATCACAGAACCAGCTCATAGAGCCAACTTCCTACCCGTACCCGGGGGGTGTAGAAAAACCCAAGTATGGCGTCCGCTTCTTCTTCCTGATGGGAAACGTCTACAAGATGGCTCCTACAAAACGTTTCGCCGTCATCAAACCAGGAAAGAGCAAGATTATCCGATACATCAGTGAGCACTCCAACGTGGCTTTGACCGATAACCATCCTAACTGGTGAGTCTCTGGTGCTGTGTAAGGCCGATCTTTGTAGTGTTGTACACATGCGACTTTGTACTGTTGTAATTGCGTTGCACTTTCTTTTTCAATTCAAGGGAATGAATGCAGATGGACACACATGCAGTGTTGCCGCATGCCGGTCCTTGGGATTTTTCCCAAGATCTTGGGATTTTGGAGGGTTGCCTTGGGATCTTGGTGTTGTTTTTTTTTCTTAAAAAAAAAAAATCTTGGGGTGTTTTGGAATTTCGTGTATTTGCTATTATGTTGTTGTTGTTTGTTTTTTGGGGTCAAAATAAAATACACACATAATTGTCCTTCCACTCACGGTGCCATTTTCGGCCTACAAGGGTGAATGAAGCCAAATGCGCCAAGGGATAGTTTGAGGTTGCCTGTATGAGAGGATCTTTTGCGTGATCTGCGAGATAATCATTATTTAAATTCAATACATTAACGAAATTGCAATGTTTAAATATATTTTCTTGGAATGGAACAAATCTTGGGATTTTTTACCATATCATGGGATTTTTGTACTCGGGATTCTTGGGATTTTTGAAAATCTTCACTGGCAACGCTGCAAGCACGGGACACGGCCACATTGCAGAGTCAAAGAGGTACACGAAACACCGACACGACTACAAGACGACAGCAAGTGCCATTGGGCGCCCAGACTAAAATTTACGACTAAGAACTCTTTGGCAATGAGCCTCAAATTTAACACAACCAAAGATACCCAGGTACGATTACATGAGACAGTTGGGAGTTGCTTTCACAGCTTCTTTCTCGACACCTAAGGAGGAATGGGCGTAGACATAATCATTGGCGTTATTTGCAAGGTCGAACAGTGAAAATACTGAGCGGTGATTATAAATCGCACTAGATCTGATTGGTGTGGCTGCAGTACTCACCTGCTTGTAATTATGACTTCAGTCAGTAGAAGAAACCTCGGTTGAGGGTAGTTTTGTGTGTTTGTGACTTTGTTTGTTTAATTGTTTGCTGCGTTTTTAAAGGGCAAGGATGGATTCAGCAGAGGATTCGAGTTTTTGAAAGGAGTCCCGTAGTGAAAGAAATATGAAAACCTTTGATGAATCAATTAACTCTCATTAGTTATTCTTTTACAGACAATTAAGCCTGCACTCATTAAAGAAAAATCTGTTGTTATCGGTTCCTTGCCTACTTACAAAGCCAAATAGGGAAACTACCGACGTGTGTTCACTTTTCGGCCAACGGCTTGTAATAACAATACCACGCTAAATACCACCCACCTAGAGATTAAACTGGATAAGGTCGTATTCAAGACTTAATCCCGAGCCTGTTTTATCTCCGGAAATGATTCAAGGGCTATTGTGTAAATGTGAGTCCTTTGCGTTCACCGGAGCTATTCAGCAAAAGCGACGTAAACAATTATTCACCATTTTCAGTACGAACATCTTATCTTTTCCACGTCTAAAGCTGTCTTTTCATATGTACGGAGACTGAAACGGCAACAAACAAACAAAAAATAATAGTAATAAATCAAGTAGTAGAAAGAAAAAGTGTTTCCTTTGTTTAGGGAAATGGCGATTCCGTTGGCATGGAAACAGTCTTCCTATTTCACTACTTGATGTTTTTGTTTTTTTTCTATTTCAGTTGCCTTTTCCGTGTCCGTGCATATGAAAACACAGCTTTATTAGGCTGCGTCATCCGTGCTCAGTACTCGCCCAGCCTTAAGCACTTTCCAGATTTCACAAAGTTCAATGACATGTTGGAGTTCGGTGAAGTGAGCTGTTCGTTATTTCTTATCGGACAAAGTGAATGAGTTTACGCACGTGGCGACATTTTCAGAAAGATAACTCACGTCTCCAATGCTTTAACAGACAAAACAAAATTACATTTTCAAAAATGCTTCCAGTACTCTTACCTTCCAGTGGCGGATCTACTATGAAAACTAATGAAGCGTAAGCTACAGGGCTCTAATCCCGGAGAGGCTCCGAAGAAACTTCTTTAATGAGTGAATTTTGGATGTTGCCCTATTGTTGCTGCTTGCGAAAGGGCCTTATAACAGTTGAGGCTTCCACCACTGGCTTGTACTCTCTCTGAATGAAATAAAATTTATAACAAGATTTTTTTTCTCTAAATCCACCCCTCCTTGTCTGTCTGTCTCTCTGTCTGTCTGTCTCTCTCCCCTCCCCCTATAAATAAAGCAACACACACTCTTTCTGTCAGTGACATAAAATTTAAAGGAAAAAAATCACAACTAAAATATTGCAGAAATATATTTACACAAATCTTCGCACAAAAAAAAAAAATGGATATTTATTATGGAACTTCTTATCCATCCAAAATGCTCCACTGCAGACTGTAACGTTCACATTAGTTAATACTGGGTCAGTTAGTAGAGTAATGGGTCATGTTTTTGTTTTTTTTCCTCGATATAGTGTGAGATATAGTCTTTGGAGTTAAAGAGGGACCTGGCGCTCTGACGACACGGAAACAAGTCTGTCTCGCCCCTTGATTTAAAGTTCAAGTTTGTAGAAATCACGTCGACATGATAACAATCACACTGTGCTCTAAGAAAAGGCAAGGCGATAAACAGGATATAACAGGTCGATAGGACAGAAATATCCACTAACCACCCACTCAAGTCCTGAGTCTTGATGTTAGTTTCTGTTTGCACGAATGCATAAATAACTCATCAAAGTTCACGTATTCACTGTTACTTAAACAGCAAGCTTTCTTGATAATGGAGTTGTTAATTTTGTTCTTGTCTTGCTCCTTTGCATTTTCTCCGCCCCAGGCTGTAATACAAAATAGAATGATACTTTTTTACAGTTGACTAAAAAAATCTCTATGAGTGCTTTAACTACATTAATGATCTTAGTTTCCTCAAGAAATACATACATTTGTTGGCCTTTGTGTGAACTGAGATGGTATGAACGTGCCAGCCGAGCTTCGAGTCGACATGGATTCCAAAATATTTATGAGTCGACTCTATCAACAATTTGATAATAGATTTTAAGCGGTGAAAGTGATGTTGCGTTTGTTCTGAAATCAATTGCCATTTCCTTTGTTTTCTTTACATTTAATAGTAGCCATTGGGTGAGTCAACGTGTTTGTAAATATTATCTAAAAAGTAAAGCATGGAATTGTGAATGGGAAGATAATGTATTGTTGTTTTTTTCTAAATCCAGACAAGCAAGTAAATTTACTTACTTTTTATAGACTGGAATGTTCCCGTTTAACCATGTTTTGATAAAAGACGTCTAACATACATGTATTCATAGGTACTTTAAAATGTTAGTATTCTTAAGGGGTACATAACTTGAAAACAGTCTGTGAAAGACAACAGAAGGAATTTATTCAGGTTCTAAGTGAACCCAGTATTAGTTTTCGTTTGTCTTATGAGTTTGTGTGTTTGTTTGTTTGTTGTTGTTTTTAATTACAGAAAAGTATTATTTAAAAGAAATATTATTCCATAAGTTTTTACGAAAAGTGTTCAACCAATGCGTAATCCCCACGATCACATATGGATGCCAGACATGGACCATGTCAAGACAGATCACCACGAAACTAAGAACCACCCAAAGAGCAATGGAAAGAAAAATGCTAAACATAAAGCTACAAGACAAAGTACCACACACGGAAATACGAAAACAAACAAATGTTACGGACTTGGTGAAAATGGCTCTCAGATTAAAATGGAGATGGGCAGGACACCTAGCCAGGACACAAGATAACAGATGGACAAAAAGATGCACAGAGTGGAGACCGAGGACGGGGAGAAGATCACGAGGACGGCCAGTAGGACGATGGAGAGACGACATCACAAGAACAGAGGGTGCGACCTGGACAAGGAGTGCGCAAGATCGAAGCAAATGGAAGGCATTGTCAGAGGGCTACATCCTGCAGTGGAGGGACAACGCCTAGGTTCAAGGTTCAAGGTTCACGTTTTTACGAAATTTCCTATTTATTGTATTATAACAGAACTATATTAGAAACTGAATTGATCATATCTCTATTGTAGATTATACATTGTCTGCAGCTGACATTTCTTATTTTCGTTCTTCGAATTTGCGTGTTCACACAGCATCCTGTAATTTCAAATGCAAGACGTATTGCTTCGTTTTGACACTTGTAGTTCCACATCCTTTGAAGACTATTCATACCTTCTGCGAATATTTCATTTCTCCGTAAACTTATTCAGATAATGTCTTTGCTTCCGTACAGCCAGCAAAATCGATGCTGTTGTGTGCTTAAAGTTGAGTATTCATGTGTACGAATGCGGAAACGACAACGGAGACGTCAAAACCTCTTCAAGTGGTGAAATAGAAAGGATGTTTTCATATGTACGGAAACGTCATTTCCTCACATATGGAAATACTCTTCCTTTTTGCTACTAGATGTTCAGTTGCCGTACACATGAAAACATAGCTTTACTTAGAAGAATTTAAAACTGGGAAGCAGTGTGTTCAGTTTAAGACAGTTTATCTTCCAACTATGAACGTTTTTTTTTTCTGTTCTTGGGCTTAACTAAAGTTAATTACTTAACTTTGCTTGTTTACGTGTCCTTACGGCAGGTTCTTTGCAGTACCAGGTCTCCAGGCACGTGTGATAGAAAATACCAGAGGAGAGAACCTGGACTTTGTCGCCCCTTACACCTCCCCGGCCATGTGGAAGAGGAACACCATCCCTAACGACAAAGACTACGATATCTACAATCCCTGGACAGCCGCTGACCGCTACAGAAAACTGGCTGTAAAGGACCTGGGGACGGCACCTATACCTGTCTTACCCACGTGAGTAGAGTGGTCTGTCGTGTTTTTAAAAAAACAAGAGAGTTCTAAACTTCTCTCGCCGTCTTTATGGTGGGTGAGTAGAGTTGTTGGTGTTGTTTTCATGGTAGCTGCTCTTGGCATTTAGACCTTACTGTATTTGTTTTGTTTTTCTGTTGTTGTTGTTGTTGTTGTTTTTGTTATTGTTGTTTTCGTCATCTTCTTGGCCTTATTAGAGGCTTGATTCCCTAGAGGGTTGCCTTCTTCTCTGCTTGTCTGATCTTGTTCTCTTTTCTTGTTGTTCTGTTCTTTAGCCCTCAAAGGGGCTCTTTGGGCTGGCGTCAGAAAGGACAGTAATAGATAGAGGAAACCGCGAAGATTTTCCACATCGGGCGCTGAAGTGTTGGCATGGAGCAAAATCAAAGCGTGCCATACATTGACCATATCAGAAATGAGAACATGCGCACTCATGAGACACTGTGAAGACGTGTTGTCCACGATGAGGCTGAAGTGGTATGGACACGTAACCAGGGCATGGGGCCTTTCGAATACCATTTTCCAGAAAACAGTTCAGGGGGAGGAGGGAGGGAGAATATAAAAGAGAGGGATCGACGGTCAACATCACGAACTGGTCTGGAAGTAGCTTTGCCCAAATCCAGGCACTAACACACAGTCGTGACAGATATTATATATATTTTTTTATTATTTAAAAATAACAGAAAATATGTGGGGTCACAAGTGCTGTCAAAATATGGCAGAAAGAAAAAGTTGTATATGATAAAGCCTCATGTAAGAAATAATACAGAAACGCAACAAAAGAGGGCAAAGGAAATAAAAGACAAATCAAGCTTTGCGTATAATAACCTTCTTCGGGAAAAAAAAAACGTCTATACCACAGAATAGAAAGTTAAACAAATGAAAAAAAATCAAACACACATCGCAGAACGTTTAATCAGTACGCCTGCTTAACTTCTGCTGGCCCCAAACTTGGATGACGGTGCAGCGCGGTGCAGCACGTCCGTGTAAGTTATCTTACCGAAAGCTTGATTTGTCTTATCTTTTGCATTGCATTTTATTGTCTCGTTTCTGTATTATTTCTCACGCGAGACTTTGCTGTAAAGACCCTTTTCACTTCCGCGTTACGGTTGTTTGCGGGGAGCCGCACGGCTTCGAAAAGCACCGTGTAGGGCAAAAACCTCCACTTGCCTTAGTGGTGGCATATGAATATGTGCACAGTCTAAGCAAAGATGCATTTTTATGCCAGAACCAGCACGTAACGGGTTTGTTCAGTTGGGTGCCCAACAAGAGGATGGCATCGTTCGACCGTTGTCCATCGCTCCCGTCCTACAAGTGGGGCACGCCGCCATTTTGTTTGGAAATCGCGTGATATGGAGGACGGTAAATGAAAAGGGTCCATACAACTTTTTTTCTTTTTGCCATATTTTGAGTCGTGACAGGTAGAGGCTTATGGTGTGATGTTCTACCATGCAGTGCCTTCTACCATGCAGTGCCTGTAAGACAGATGGAGCGCTGGGAAGAGAGAATTCATTGTGAAAATGAATGTCATCTTCAGTTGCCAGATGAATAAACGTTTGAAAATGTAATTCTCAAGAAATGATGGCAAACAGACTTTAATATCAGAATAAGTTCATCCTTGCAATTCATATCCCTGATAAGTGAAATTCTTGAAATTCTAAACTTAGATCAGCATTCCTGTAAATTACGTTTCAGACTTGGCCATTGTGGTAATGTTCTTCCGGAGAGCAAGACGAAACAAAGAAGAAGAAAAAGAAGAAATTGCATCTTTAGACAGAGTCTTATCGATCATGTTTACTCTTTATTGCTGAACTAGTTCGAGATATCGATACATTGATCGCCCCTTCCCGCCAGAAGGAAATCAAGATTTTATACATTCGTTATTCATTGTAGTGTGGATAATATCGATCTTGGCGATGGAATGTTGTCCTTTTATATCTGTGTGTCATTCTTACAGAGGCAGATCTTTCCTGGTGCTCACATGTCTATCTATCTATCTATCTATCTATCTATCTATCTATCTATCTATCTATCTATCTATCTATCTATCTATCTATCTAGCTATCTATCTATCTATCTATCTATCTATCTATCTATCTATCTATCTATCTATCCAATTATTATCTGTCTATCTATCTATCTATCTATCTATCTATCTATCTATCTATCTATCTATCTATCTATCTATCTATTATCTATCTATCTATCTATCTATCTGTCTATCTAGCTATCTATCTATCTAGCTATCTATGTATCTAGCTAGCTATCTATCTATCTGTCTATCTATCTATCTATCTATCTATCTATCTATCTATCTATCTATCTATCTATCTATCTATCTATCTATTTATCTATCTATCTATCTGTCTGTCTGACTGTATGTCTGTCTGTCTGTCTGTCAATCTGCCTGTTTGTCTGCCTGTCTGCTTGTTTATCTGCCTGCTTGTCTGTCTTTGTTCTGTCTGTCTGTCCATTTATCTGCCTGTTTGCTTGTCTGTCTTTAATCAGTCAGTCTGCCTATCTATCTATCTATCTATCTTTCTATCTATCTATCTAACTATCTATCTATCTATCTGTCTGTCATATCTTTATGTCTATTTATCATATCTGCCTATCTATTTGTCTGACTGTCTATTTGTCTATCTGCCTATCTATCTACTCATCTGTCCGTCTGTATGTTAGCTATTGGTTGATGTCTCCGTCTGTATGCCTGTCTATTTGTCACTGACAATTAATTGCATAGACTGAACTGTTGCCGACCATTATTTCCAGACCTGTTGATGTTGCGACCTACTACCCTCGCTCTACAGTCAACATGGTCTCCAATACTTGGGTCATCATCAGTGCGCCACGTCTCGCTAATGAAGCGCGCTACCTCAGCGGTGAGTACACAAGGGTAAACATTAGTATTATTATGATTCCTAATTATAACTTGAGTCCTTGACATGGAAAAGAAGCCGAGGACGCACCTGATGTTGTTATGTGAACAGCTGTTAAAAGCAACGGGAAAAGTGGCATCTGGCTGTTATTCCGGGACCGTGGTACTTTCCATAGTAAGCTACAGATGAGCAGTGAACAAGACCCAGTATTTTGTCTATTCGACTTTGTAGTTACACTACGGTCCCTTAACAAATCTTGGGTTTTCAAAAGTTTGGGGGTCATCGTTAAAGTACGCCAGCTCGATTTTTGTGATGTTTTATTATGCCCTATGCCCTCCCCCTCCCTATGTAAGCTTTCGATACGTTTGACTTCAAGACACACACCCAACCCCCAACCCCTGGTATGGAGTAAAGGGTCGAGACAGAGTGAACTCACATTTCGTACAACTTCACACTGCTTCCTCACTGCTTCCTCACCGGTTGCACAAAAACTCTATAAAACCGTTGTAAGCGAGCGGAGTGCAGCCTACAAACAACCGTTTGAAAGTCCACGGTGTCGCCTCATCTTCCACACACGGACGGACCGTGATTACATTTTTACCGCTGCACTAAATTTCGTCCTCGGTTCATCCGGGAAGGATGACGCAATGACGCCCGGGGGGGGGGGGGCGTAGTCGATCGACACATGATTGTGTTGTTGTTCTTTTCAAGTTCAGTGTGATACCAGTGGCTGAGAAATTGGTTTCATGTTTCTCAATACGAAGTGTCTAGGCACACGACATATCGTGGAAAAAGCGTGGAGAGATTTTTTCACGACACGTTTTTCATCCAATCAGAGCTTACCGTTTTCTGACTCAAAATGGCGGCCCCCACTGAGCGGGAGGTCGGAACCTGGGGGGCGTGAGGGTCTAGTCAGTTTGTATCAGTTGGGCGGTAGTCAGATTGACTAATCAGGCGAAAAGGGGCTGGGGTAGCTGTATTAAGTCGTGAAACGTCGTGAAAAACTTCACCAAGGCCATTTCCACTACATGTCGTGGAAAACTTCACGGAGGCGATTTCCACGACATGTCGTGAAAATAGCCACTTCCTTCTCAATAAAGGGCGATATCATCTCCAGCAACAGATGAAAAGTTGCTGGCGTCATTCGTAAATAGCTCAGGCATTTATTTATTTATTTTTTTTTTGTGTCTCTCAGCACTTCTTCAAGAAGGTGGTGGCATTCTCTATACATTAGTCTTCTTTTGAAAATGCTGTGGACCCAATATCTTCTTCTGTAAGCTTTCCTTCTCTTGAGCCAATAAAGCATCATGAGTCTCAAACAAGAAACATCGACAACTGTTGACGGCATCTTGAACGGAAATGAGCCGTGTGAGATACGAGTCTCGAGACGGGCCAGTGAGAACGGCTTATGAACTCAGTCTGCTTGAGATTTCACATCACATTCGTTTCACGGTTCAACCACATAAAATGTGGAAGTAGTGTGAATTGTGAGTGTGGGTCTACTCTGTCTCGACCTTTAGCCAGACCAAGGCTGGCAGTAGGCCCCACACCGATGGCTCAGCACCTGATTATTATGCATCACACTAGAACACTACTCACAACTCACGCCGCGATAGTAGTGTTACGGCAGTGACATACTATGCCGCGTGCTGTCGCGGTTTGCCGTTCCCGCGCGCGGCAGCTGCAAACCGCGTAAGTTTGAACCTGACATACTATGAGCGGCAAACCTCCCTCCAGTGCGTTTTTCTCACAACCCTTGTCCCAGATAGCAGGCTGTTGCTCCACCATACTAATAATAACTTCCGCAGACATATTCGAAAAGTTCACAATATCTGAATATTATTTCTGAAAAAAAGAAACAGGACTGTGTGCGAGAAACGAAGTGCACCTAATGATTGCACTGCAATAAAAATCCCGCCGCGTCGAGCGGGATAGTATGTCACTAGCCATAGCCTAACATGTGTTGTCTCTGAAAACCGCTCCCGCGCGCGGTTGCGGTTCTCATTTTCCCGCCGACAGGCGCGGCAGAAAAAAATCAGACAGCGGCAATCGCTCCCGCGCGCGACGACGGTTTCTCTAGTATGTCAGGTCTCATAGGATAACACGTGTTGGCGGTTGTTTTTTTACCGCTCCCGCGTGCGGCAGCAGTTTGCCGCGTCTAGTATGTCACTACACTTACAGTGTGATGCAGAATAATTAGGTGGTGAGCCAACAGTGTGGGGCCTACGCCAAGCCTTGGCCTGGCTTACCCCTAGGAGTGTACGACACAAGGGGACATGGTGGTCTAGAGGCAAGGTGCTCGCCCCTCATGCCTATGGCACAGGGTTCGAATCCCGGTCAGTGCAGGCATTTTGGAATTTGGGGATTTTTCTCATATTTTCTTGTCCCTGATCCTATGGGAGGTAGGACCCAGCACCTAGACCTATCGGATAAGGACGAAAAATCCGGAGGACCCGTGTGCACGTTGCGCACGTTAAAGCTACCTTGGCAGTTGGAAATCGAAAAGAGCAGGCCGAACAGGCTGCTGCCCGGGCAAAATTCTAAAAAACGAATCCCGGCCACAACAAGAAAAATAAAAGCAAGGAAAGTGAGGTGTAAATGCCAAGGGCATTGAACCTCCTAAAATAAAGACCTAAACTCAGGAGTGTACGACACTTGGAATGGTGAATGTCCATGAACAGGCCTTGCCGTTTAAGTGACATTTTGCAGTTACCAATTATGTGGCTGTTTCAGTAGAAATGTCGTCTGTATTCAATTTTTATAAAATCTTATAATTTACTTTGTTGAATAATCAAAAAAAAAAAAAAGCCAATACAACCAAACTTTTTCCCCATCCCAACATCAGAGCCCATGTACATTATGGGAAGCCGTTTGGTCAAATATTCACATTATCGTTTCTAATCGTTCCTGTCGCCTTCTTACTAAAAAAAAACTTATTGCCGTATTTAAAAGTGGCAAAAATTGTTTTTCTGACTGCCATACCACAGTGATTCTCACAAGGAATGTCAAAAGATAGCAAAAAGAAAAAGTCGTGTGTAGCTTTAAGCCTTGCTGGGACCCAACAGTTTTTCTGTGGGTTTTGTAATATTTCGTCAATTTCTTACAAGAAAGTAAATTATATTACAACACAGAGTCCACTTGTTGTTCACACAGGGACAACTTGTTCACGTAATGACATGCCTGTTTCGGGGCCGGATTTAGATGAAGAGAGGCCTTGGTTTTTCCAGCCGTGAGGCCCCTTCCAATCCCCCACCTTCACGCCTTCAGGATGATTGGGGCGTTTTAAATAATTTGAGTAACGCCGATGATGATGATAGATGTTTAAAATTCCGCACTTCGCAATTCCTTCTCGAAAGGACATGAACTAGGAAAATTTCAAAAGATTTGTTCAGAAACTACAGTGCACTGTAACATCATATGCAAGAAAAAGCCACTCGTGTCACAAACATTATGCACATTAATTTACCTGAGGCGGCGAGCCCACCCCACTCCAAATTTTGAGGCTCTACACTTCAGCCTACCTAGCCCAATGGTGAATTCGGCGAGGGCCTGAATCATCTGTCTTGTCTGTCACATAATGATAATTTTAATGTATGCCCGGAAATGCTCCTGTTTCTTGAATAAAGTAACCGTGGTATTCCAGTATCTATCTGTTGAACACAAGACTTGCAGGCTATATTATCATTATTTACACATTTGTCAGACTAATCTGAATTCAGGTAGATTAATATAGATCTGTGGTTTCGGATTCCAGCAAATTAAAACCCGAAAATGATACCAAAGAGCCATAGTAATTAGTGCTATTCTTGTTAATGAATAATTGATGACGTCAGACCACTTTGTCACGACATCGAACGTTTCGTTAAAGTATCAAAGACAGGAAAGTCAGTCAGACGATACGTATGGAAAGCTTGTTCTGCTGGCATACATCATTTCTCAGATAGATAAGCCGAGTCGCAGTGTCCACTAATTATGTGGTGTATCTTCATATCTTCATACACATCTACGGTTCTTTGTTGAGAAGTCAGAAAGCGCTGTATGTCCCATTTTCAGTAGGCGGTCATTAATCCGTTTGTTGGAGATAGAGTTTTTTCATGGTAACCTAAATACGTTCTGGTCAAGGAAAAAGCCACGCAGTGATGAATTAAATGAGAATGGAAGATAATGTCTTGTCATAAGAGTACTTTTGCTACTCATTAATCACGATAGGGATAATTGGGCCTCGCATCGTTTACTGGTATTAGGTATTTCCATATCTACTCTTCGTGTTTCCGTTAGTGATTACTGGTGGAATATAGAGCCCGTACTTGCCAGCTGTCGGTGACCCACAGTTCAACTCAGTGTGTGGTTTCAGGTATACCCAAAGAATATACGATGCCGGCAGATCCAGGAAAGAATAATTTTCTGACGTGGAGCAGCAGTGCATTTTACCCTTCCTTAGGGAGACTAAATCTACGCGTTAATTTAAGGATTTTAATACATTTACAAAATTCATTCTAGATCTGACCAGAATGTTTTTGTTTTGTTTTGTTTTTTAATGGTAGAGATTTTTTTTTAAATTCTGAGCACAGGCCTTTTCTGGCTAGATTTTTTATAAGTAAAATGTTTCTGGATCAAGCTCTGAAAAGCAAGTTACCGTACATAGGGCACTCAAAAAACCGTGAAAGGTGCAAAGAGGCCATGACTGTGACGACACACTGTTAAACTCAAATTCAGAACTGAAAGCTGGAAGAAGACAGTCGCTGCTGTGATGGTTCGTGTTCTCGATATGTGATGGATTTAACTGACAGTCTGGCTGATGGATAGATGGATGGGTGGATGGATGGATGGACGCACGGACGGACGGACAGACGGACGGATGGATGGATGGATGGATGGATGGATGGATGGATGGATGGATGGATGGATGGATGGATGGATGGATGGATGGATGGATGGATGAAGAGTGGAGGAAGGGAGAGAGGGAGCGAGAGAGAGAGAGAGAGAGAGAGAGAGATGTGAGAAAGAAGTCTAATTACGTTGCACTAAGTACAATGAGTTTTTCGTTTATAACAAAACCGTCTAACCCTTGCTCTATCAGAGGTGTGGAGTATGAGACTCGTTCTGCGGGCTCCAGAAAACTTCTACATCACATTTGTAGAGGAAGCAGTCCAGATGAGCGCCCGTGGCCGCCAGCTGCCCACTGATGAAGGTAAGGTTCTCCCCTGGATGCTTTGTGTAAATTATCAGTAGAGCAGTTTCACTCAGTGCTCATGTACCCAGAATGAGCGTCGTCCTTCTGTCAGAAATGACGAAAACAGTTATCCTGGTGGCGATATTCTCAGACTTGTAAATATGTTTTGGTATACAGTAGTTACATGTGGGGTTTTTTTTAATGCAAAAGTACATGAAGACATTTGAAATCATTCTGGGCATTTCGTGTCACCTGTCACCTGTCGGCTTCATCGTCATCGATGTTAGCTGCTACAGTGGATGTCACGACAAAATCTCCTCCACCCAATGTGTATGTGTGTGTTAATATTCACCTGTCACATCTGACTACCCCTGTTGATTCCAATGGTGAATTGTCTCAGAGTTAAAGCGGCAAAAGAAGTTTGTGTGTCTTGTAGATGCCCGTTTTAGAAACAAACAATCATGTCAGGTTCAATAAATCCCAAAAGAATGAGAAATTAAAAGGACAAAAAAGCAAACATACGACCTTTCACGGGGGAAAAAAAAAAAGTTTGAAACAATATTCAAAAATTTAAAAAAAAATTAAATTAGCGGAATTGTCATAGATAGGAGCCTTCGAGAATCTGCAAATGCCTGGACGAAAAATTGGGACATGTCAGCATTGTTTGAACAGTTATTTCTCCAGTTCAAGACAAACTGTCGAACCTTAACAACAAAGTGATGTCGACATTTAATGTACATCGGCTTTCACTGCCTTTCACCCTAAGATACGAAATGAAACAGAGAAGCCGAATGGTTCATATCTGTTATTCATTTTTCTAACCTATTGGCTAGATGCAGATGGGATATCAGTTTTAGTTTGGTATTCGTTTATTGTTTCAAATGTTTCAAATATGCAAAATAGTTTCCAGTACGATTATGCTCAAGGATGACGATCGGGCATCTAATATTTATATTTATTTGAGAAATGTTCATAATTTAGACACATCTTGTGTCCCAGAACAAGCGTACGTGCTGAACTCTATTAACAAGACTTCAGGGACAGAATTAATGTGACGATACGTCCATAGTCTGGATAATTCAAAAGCTTGCTATAATTAAACATTTGTTTATCTTTCACGTTTGTTGATGGCTTCCACCATTGGCATGGAATGGACTGCAAGTTAGACTAACGGGATATCAACAAGATGAAAACAGCCAAATGCAGATGGTCAACGAGCCAGCAAAGATCTGCTCTTTAAGTCCCTCAACTTTCCCCTCGATTTTGAGCTATATCAAAAATATATGAGGAGGCATATTTTCCCCAAACCCTATCTCGTATTTAAAACATCTAGACAAAGTCTTTGCAGAATAAAGTAACAGTTTTTCATTTGAGACCTTAACACGAAAAATATTTCGATTCGTTGTCGTACTGCTGTTTAACATGCTTGTATCACCCTGGTTTTGCAGCCTATGAGCTGAGGATCAGCCCAAGTGCCCGGACAATAACCGTCAAGGCCTTCAAACCTGCAGGAGCTTTCTATGCCATTCAAAGTCTGCTCAGCTTAACCGACAAGGAAGGAAACGTAAGTTTACCCAAAGATTCATTCAGGTTAGGGCAGTCCTGTCATGCATGGTTATATCTATCTGGCCAAGTAAGACAGCAACATTGCAATACCACAGACTGATTCAGGTAAGAATTATTGTCCTTTGGTGCATTATTATCTCAGCCTGGCCAAATACGATACGTTAGGATACCACAGATATATTCAGTTTAGAATGCATAATTATATGTATATCGGTCTGGCCCATTGCGATTAAACATTATGACACCACTAAGAATAATGCAACCCCGAAATGTACAGCCCTATTTATTACTGTAATACCAACATTGCATAGAGACACACTTTGTTTAGATTTGTCCCGTCTTGACCAAGTTCACAACAGACCGGGCACCTGTGAATAGACTTGTGTTTTCATTGACAACGTCCAAACTCTTCAGCAAGGTCGAGAGAACTTGAAAATAAATTCGCTAAAGACAGGGTCCTATTAGAATTTTCGTATCGTATTTATTAATCTATTGCAACCTGAGCCATTTAAATATTCTTAAGACATTTCAAATTGGAAATTGGGTCACCTTTCTTGAGATGCCATCAGATTTTATACAGATTTTGGAGACGGTTTTTCGAAGATGGGAATTCCATAAGTCAGCCATTCACGATTAGCTCGGCATTTTCCGTGAAAGTACTATACTCAACTCCATGATAGGCAGGACAAAGTTGGTGCGCGGGTTGTCTCTTTTGTAAACGAGATTTCTTGTTGTTCGCGGGCTGCTTTTCTTCGGTACCTACTTCGTCATATTTTCTTTCGCTGTACAGTTTTACGTGTCGTGGTACTGAGTTTAAAAGTAAACTGGATACTTGCTTTTCATGCTTTAATTGTCACAATTATATATGTGTATCAGACTTTGTACAATTCTTGTAATTCTACAGATCCCAGAAACTGTGATCAGGGATGCACCACGATATCCGTATCGAGGAGTTTTGCTGGATGTGGCAAGGAACTTTCAGAGCAAAGAGAAGATTTACAGGTGATTTCATGGATTCTGATGACGCTGAAGTCGGTACAACCAGTGGCGGATCAACTTCTGAAACTAATGATGCTTAATCTTCAAGGCCCCTAATACTGAAGGGGCCCTTGGAAATTTTTTCTTAATGAGTGAATTTTAAATGTTGCTCTATTGTTGCTGGTTGGGAAGGGGTCACATAACAGTTCAAGCTTCAGGGTCCTAAAGATGTAGGTCCGCCGCTGTCTGCACCATTGGTAGGGTGATGACTGAGCTCATATGGCCGAATACTCATTCTGTATCTTCTTCTAATGTCGTGTTTTATTTCATTTTTTTTTTAAAACTCTTTTCTCAGAACCAATAAACATCCTCTTCAAGACAAATGATTTTTTTTTTTTAAAACAGCGATGATGATAATGTAGAGAATAACATGGAGAAAGCTGATAACTATATAACACAGCTGTGTCGGCGGTAATGACGATGATGAGTGGTTATCGACACTTGTATTGTTTTTTGCGTTAAATAAAGTGTTCTGTAATTTGTTTGTTGCTCTGTTAGCACAAAATGTAAAATCGTTAGCCAACAAAGGCAAATACCCCAATGTAAAACGTTCCACTACTGTGGTGTCAGAAAGAGACGGGTCAGTAATATGTACAACTTTTCTCTTGGCCCTCAGGTACTTGGACGTTATGGCCATGTACAAGCTCAATAAGTTCCACTTTCACCTGACGGATGACGAAGGCTGGAGATTGGCAATCCCAGGCCTGGAAGAGCTCACTCAGGTAATTTTCAAAACCTTGCTCTGAATTTTTCACTGTTGAAGTAGATATAAAATGCGTTCAGATTATTTCAAGAGGTTCATGTGGCAATATCTGTTGAATATTGTAACAGCTTTGTCAAGTCGCCTAAGCATGACGAAAATGTAAGCACATCTGGCTTCAGAGAATCTATCAGAGAGAGGGGGAGGGACAGGAAAGGGTGATAGTGGAAAGACTGGGAGGAAAGGGAGGCGAGGGGGAGAGGAAAAGAAGAGAGGGAGATCGGGTGGAAAGATAGAGTAATGGTTGAAGGCAAGAGAAACAAAGATGGGGAGAGAAAAAGGGCGCGGAGGTCGAGAGAGAGAGCTGGAGGGCGGGTGGAATCAGGATTATCTCTTGGCAAGGCTGGGTACCTCATCTAGACCTGCCCAGATTAACGTATTACCGTTAGTAGAACCGGCTCTTTGGCTAGTTCATTTAATTAGTTCGTCCCTCATTCAATCCGAAACAATGCAAAACAGTTACCATCTCACCAAGGTGAGTGCTATTCCCTTTCGAAAAAAAAAAAAAGAAAAAAAAGATGCCCTGTCCACAACCACTCACTAATCACCAGCAATATTACCACCATCGCCGGCATCATCTCCATCATCAACATTACTTTCACAACAGCACCCTCAGCATAGCTACCTTCACACAACATCATCTCCGCCATCGGCACCATTTGCGCCCTATTCCCAACAGCACCGCCACTACCACCACAACCACACTATCACCATCATAACCACCATCGCCACCCTCTGCGCGACGGCACTCTCAGAACGGCTACCATCACACCACACCATCGCATCATCCACATTATCATCACCTCTTCATAGCCACACCTTTAGCACTCCTCCCTCCACACTACCACCACCACCACCACCACCGCCATCACCATCGTCAGATGACGCAAAGATAAACCTGAGACGCTAAGATCTGGCATTCAACCAATATCAACAGTCACTATATCCTGTGTTTTCCAGATCGGCGCCACGCGATGTAATGACCAGACAGAGTCTCAGTGTTTGTTGCCTTTCTGGGGTTCTGGCCCCCTGCCTGGACCACCGGGCTCAGGATACTACACAGTGGAAGATTATCGGTGGGTACAGATTATTATTGAGGTTTGAGAAAAAAATAATCTGGGCTAATGAAGGAGGAACACTGTACGTTTAAGGTGTAGAGACACTTTGGTGGTTAAGGAAAAGCACTCATTATGTTCTTCCCCAAATTGTTGTTTTTCTGATGCTGATGAGATCATATCCATCTCAGCTTCTCTCTCCCGACAACCCCCTCCCCCTCCCCACCCCCACCCCCACCCCCAACCCCCATTTTCGTCTTCGGCCTCTCTTCCAGGGCTTTTGCCTCGGGGAGAAAATGCCATTTAATTCCACTCGTGAACTTTAAATGACTGAATACGAAACATAAATAAAGTACCCAGAGAGACTCTGAAAGGCGCAAAGCGGCCCTTGATGTGCCGAAGTGCCCTAAAACCCAAACTCCGATTCAAACTCGTTATCATGTACGTTACAATTCCAGACTCTGAATCTTTAATTCAAATTATTTCATCGCTTATTACATTTGAAATAGATCAAAAATACAAAACAGTTACCACCTCACCAAGGTGAGTTTTGTTCCATTTTTACTGAAATAATTAAATCCCCTACACAACCGCTTCCACAGCGCCACCACTGCCACCACATCACCAGCGCCATACTCACCATCAGCATTTCTTTTTCGTTATCATCAACATTTATTCGTACAAATTCAGAACTCTTACTAGTTCAGTCTGTTGTCAGCTGTACGGATATTTCTGGCATATGTATATAACGCCGTTGTCATGCCGACGACCGCTTAACTCAAACGCAAACTCAAACCCTGGCAAATATACACTATATCAGTATGTTATGACTGTTGTTAGTGTAGCAATAAATAGCCACGTAAACCTTTGACCCCAGGGATATCCTGCGATACGCCACAGCTCGCCATATTGAAGTGCTACCTGAAATTGACATGCCGGGTCATAGCCATGCCGCCATTAAGGCTATGGAGGCCAGGTACAGACGCCTTCTCAACCTGAATGTCACAGAGGCCTCCAGGTAAATGTTTCTGATTGGTTGTTTTGTTATTATTGTTGCCTATCACTGTATCGCACCAATATGAGACGTATGGCAATTAATATTGATGGGAAATGACAGGCGACAGCTTTGGTCCTACCGCTAACTTTTTACCATTGCTATTTTTGTTGTTGTTGTTGTTGTCGTTGTTATTATTGTTACTATTGTAGTTGTGGGGCGTTCCTATTGCCCCTGTTATCGTTCGTCCCCTATTCCCTCGTGGAGTGTATCGAGTGTTTCACAGGACGATATCTTTGGATTCAAATGACTGTTGAAAACTCGGATCAACTCTCACAGCCTTACATGTTGAGTCGTATACCCCAGCACGGTTCATAAGAGCTGTCTTCTTAGTTACATTTCATTTGACACCTTTGAATTTCTGAGATTTATGATATTAAAAAAAGAAGAAAAAGTTGCCAAGTTTTGCTAAAAAAAAAAGTGACATGGATTGTGTCATGTAACCTCAAAAAAATAAGCAATAAATTTCAAATGGCAAAAACATGTCTTTCGTGGTTCAGAGCGGTTTAAATAATATAACAGTCTTACGCCAAGATTTTATTCAGGCCTTACAAGTGAATGGCTCCCATGTGTGACTAGTGAAGACCTTCACTGCCATATCTTTGTTTTACATCCTAACTGTGATCTCTTTGACACTTACTGACAATCATCATGCCTTCTTGATCATTTCTGTTTTTTTGCAAACAAAAGTGGAGAACTTGCCACATTCCAACCCCACGTTCATAGCCCGAAAAAAAAAAAGCAGAGGGAGCTGAAAGGTTACTGACAATAGTTGGAAAGTGGAGAGATTCCATATTTCCATACTATATTGCTTAAACATGTATCCACAAACAATGTAAAGATGGCTACTACATTACAGCCAGCAAAAATGCCTTTGGAATTTGTCGGGGTATACAAGAAATTGCACCCCCGTGTCGACTAGGATGTATTTATTGCCCTCGTCAGTACATCGTTGACGTGACTTGTAGACCTGAATAATCGTCAGTTCTCGTCGTCCAGATTCCTCCTGAGTGACCTGCAAGATGAGTCGGAATACTTGTCGGTCCAGTCATTCTCAGACGGAGCCATGAATCCATGCCTGCGGTCTACCTACACCTTCATCAGCCGGGTGCTCAACGCTCTGTTCGCCATGCACAGAGACATTAGCCCACTCAGGGTATGGTTCAAATGTGCTCTTGTTTGTATTTCGAGGGGTATTTTGCAAATTTTGATAAGTCTTGCAAGTGGTTCTCTCGCTCCTCTGTTCATTATGTATAAGTGTCATTCCATTCGGTTAAAATGTTTTCGAGATATCTTTATGACAAAATGTTTGCAGGCGTTTTTGCCTTTTTGTCGACCAAACTCCAATGCTCATTTTCTCGGAAAGGCAAAAATGCACACACAACAATATGGCAAATACCCGACTAATTTGTTTGCTGTTTTTCTTGTAGAACATCCAAATCTGTTGCCAGCTTCGTGTACCTCTTTTATTAACCTTCTTTTACATTCGGTTGAGGGATGTGATAACGAACAGGCTGTTGTTAGGGAAACGTGGTATCTTGCATTCCGAGCCATTGCTGAACAGTGTACACAACCTAGTATAAAGGTCGAAGACAAGGTCTAAAGAAGCCAAGGATCGAAACGCTGGGTTTAACGAGGTTTTCCTTCCTCTGTAATCCCCCTTCCCAAGAACTGCGGGTCTTATTCATCTTCTCTCTCTCTATATTTGGCTTTATAATTAGACCAACCCCCATCCCCACCCCCACCCCACCCCAACAACAGATGAGAAGAGTGAGTGTCTGGGGTTTTGTCAGACCCATGAGTGTAAAACAAGGCTAACTGGAAATTTTCAACCCAAACTTTTCGATTCCAATGCGTATGATGCTGGTGTTGTTGCTTAAATTACATGGTTGTTGTTTGTGGTGGTTGTTGTTGTTTTTTGTTTTTTTTTGTCTTGGCTGATGACAGTGTTGGGCAAATGTTATGGCGGTGCTCGAGGGGAGATTGTATGGTAGTTCTTGGTATAGATCAGAGCCATCTTAACGCATGAGCACAGTGGGCAGTTGCTTAGAGACCCCAAGGGTTAAGGGGAGCCCGTGCACGCAGATTTATGAGTAATTGCGTAGAGGGCGGGCCGCAACCTATTGCTTTGCCCAGTGGTCAACAATGATACTTAGACGGCCCTGATATGATGTGTGCAGGAAAACAACTGAAAATGTTCCAGTGAGCACAAACTGTCTGAAACAGTCGAAAGATTGAACAATCATCCTTAATGCCAACGTGGGCAGTGATCTTGTTGCACTGTTACAAACTAAGCTTCTGTTGACCTAAGCCACGGTATTAAACACAATGCTAATTGAGCTTAACTTTAGCTTATGTGACGAAATCATTGTCGTCTCTTCATGTTCTGACGTAACTTCTTCAATTAATTTCATGTTATACCATAATTTATGTCACGCATGTGACACGTGAATTAAAAGAAATGTTTCGTAAATGCTTAATTAATTTGGTCATTAACTATCCTAAACACCAATAAAATGACGTAATTGTAGTTTCATCATGATCTTATCCCGGATAAGGATTTTATTACGTACATACAGCTGTATCAGCTTGTATGTATGAACCCGAAAATAGCATTATAGTAGAGGCTACACAAAAGTCTGTTAGGAAGCTTAAAAAATTAACATGTTATCCTGTTTAAGTGCATCTCTTTTTAAACCACAATGTCTATCAAAAATGTAGCGGTTCGTTCTTGATACCGAAAAGTGGCAAATCCTTTAAAATTACGTTGAACTACCAGAAAATATATCACTTTTGAGTGTTATAAGGTATAGACACAAGAAGCATTTGGTGCAAATGAAAACCGGGTTTACAGTCCTAATCATCTCATTTTCCCCATCGATTTGTCGAATGCGGTAAACAGACCGTTCTCTCTACATCTTGTCAAGGTCCGATGGTTTTCAATTAAGAGGATTAAACTAACTGAAGTCTAGGATTACCTATAATGTGAGTGGTATTGAACGTGTGCATGTATTATGTAAGAGATTGAGGCTAAATAGAAATATCCAATTTAATTTTCTTGCTCGTGTGATTAGTTTGAATACAGAACAGCAGTTTACATTGTGATTATCGGTTTACTTTGTGGTCATCTCGCTCCTCTAGCATGGCCTTCCAGCAAGTCTTCTGTCAGTTAAGTACATATAACTAGCATGAAACCTCTCAACAGACCCTTTCTCTGGTGGCATTCTGGACGGATATTTCCAGTATTAATTGCTGTAAGGTGGTGAGTATGTACACCATCCTGCGCAAACGAAGTCTGGGATGACTAGGTCACGTAAAAAGAATGGGCAACAGCATGATCTCCAAGCAGTTTTGGTGAAATGGCCCAAGGCGTCAGACAGCTTGGAAGACCAAAGCTAAGATTCCAGGACAAGTGCAAGAACAACATGGTAAAGTGTAATATCAATCCTGGAACTTGGGGCGAACTAGCAGAGGACCGTTCAGCTTGGAAGTCCACAATGAGAGCTGGAGTCCAACACTTCGAGAACAACATCATCTCAGACCAAATTGAGAAGCGCCAAGTAAGAAAGGAGAAACCCTCACAGTCTCGCGGCAACTCTCTAATCTGCCAGTACTGTAATAGGAGCTGCTTATCCAACATCGGTAGGATAAGCCGGGAGAGAACCTGCGGGAGAAAGGAGTAAATTTAGCTGCTGACCGTCTGTCAAGACGAAACGAGCCAAGTAGTACTAATGATTCACACAACCAGTCTGTCATACCATTCGGTTCGAGGTCTCTGAGGTTCGCCACCGTTGATATTTACACCTCCTGTCTGGCCTACTCTTCCTGCTTCTTCCAAGGTTTATGTACTCTTCCAACCGGGAACGGTTGTTGTACGTCGAAATGGATGCGAGTAGGGCATTCCTAAACATGTAGCCTAAACTCTGTGGCAAGTTAACAGTTCAGTTCTTTGCGCATTTTTACGGATTATTCCTAGCTCGGCCATGCCTAATGGTTCACTCTTATATCATAGCCGCGTAAATCCCCAACTGTCTTTCACTTTTCCACGCCAAATTTCAGAAAAATCTGTTTAGCTGTTCTAGAATCTGCTCATTACAATGGAGTTTTCTTGAATTCTTATGAATACAGATTGTTTACCAACAAAATGGAAGATTCAGAAATAATATCAGACTGTGAAATTCAAACCCTGTGGGTCGAAAAATTTGTAGTTTGTCTCAGACTCCAAGACAGGTGTAATGGACAGATATTCACAGTAATTTTCTTACCTTTGTTTATAACATTGTCGTGATTGAAAAGTTTTTGTTGCAGCTTGATTGATTTTTTTTTCTTATTTAAATTTTTTGCAGCTGTTTCACTTTGGAGGTGACGAAGTTGCAGCAGGGACTTGGGAGAAATCACCAGTATGTTCGAGACTACGACAGAGCGGCATTACGTCAGATCTGAAGCGCTACATGGTGTCACAAATTGCCAATATGACGACGCTTTTTAACCTTGACCTCGGGGCGTGGGAGGACGGTATCATGAGTGACGGGCAACCCATGCAACGAGATATCTTTCCCAACCAGTACGTTTGGGGGGGGGGGGGAGGGGGACAGATGGAATTAAAGATAAAGTCGTCTCAAAGCATAGGCACACTGGCCATTATTTTGTCCAGGGCCTCAAGGTTTAGGGGCCCTATGCATGCAAATTTACATTGGTTATTTTAAGCGGTGGTTGGAGGGGCGTGGCTTACTGCTTTTCCCGGGGGCCCATAATGATGCTGAGACAGCCCTGATTAAAGGGCAATAGTGGAGCTGATGGATGATTAGATGGTAGGGAAGCTTAGAATGAGTGGATGGATAGACAGGAAGCATAAGGGGGGGACAAAAATGGTGAAACTGATGGGTGCATGTACAAATGTGAAGGCTAGGTTGGTAACGCATGAGAGGACTATGTAAAATCTCCTACCATAAGACATCTAACGTAACGCGAGATTCTCTCTCTGCGGCAGTTTTTACTTTTGGGAAGAGGAGTGATGCCCAATACAAGAGAAGCAATCGTAAAATAATAAATCTATGCAATTTTTTAAAGGGTTATTCCCCTTGGTTGGTGGACTTTTCCCATCTGTCTGTCTGTCTATCTATCTATCTATCTATCTATCTATCTATCTATCTATCTATCTATCTATCTATCTATCTATCTATCTATCTATCTATCTATCTATCTATCTATCTATCTATCTATCTATCTATCTATCTCTATATCTATCTATCTATCTGAATTTGTCACATCTATCTGCTTGCTGTTCACAGGAATGTCTATGTCTTTGCTTGGAACAACGTCTGGGAGTGGGGAACAATGAGACGAGCTTACGATTTTGCCAACAGTGGGTATAAGGTAAGTCTCCAAGCGTACGAGAAATGTACATGTGGGAAAGGGGTAGGGGATCAAAAATCACCAAAACGGAGTATACAGTGTACGTTGTGGGTGGCCCTTGGCTGCGACCAAAGACAGGGTTAGACAATCTGAGAAGTCATACAACCTTTGCTCTCTTTTAGTAACCATCCATTGGTTCTCCTACAGGTCATAGTGACCCCTGCCACTAATTTCTACCTGGATCACCCATACGAGCCGGATCCTGAGGAGCGAGGTCTATACTGGGCATCAAGATATACAGACACCAAGAAGGTCTTCTCCACCATGCCTGAGAACCTGTACCTCAACGCTGACACCTACAGAAGCGGCAAAAACATCACCATTTGTCGCGGCGATGATAGCGACCAATGCCCACCGCTCCGCCGAAGAGAGAATATCGAGGGTAGGACTTAATTCTATCCCAGTGTTTCTCAAGATGGGGCGTGGCATTATTTTGGTGGGGCGTGGGGGGGGGGGGGAGTTAAGGATGTTTCATAGAAATCTTAATTTCATAGTGTATTTTAACCTAACTGTAAAGGTAATTGGATTATTACATACTGAATGTATAAATATGTTTATATACACTGTCTACTAATTCAGTCTGATCATGGAGGGGTGCTTGGTTTTTTGGGTTTTTGTTTTTTTTTCCTGAAACTTGAAGTAGAGCGTGGGACAAAAAAGGTTGAGAAACACTGCTCTTTCTCTGTTATTGTTTGATTAATTTTCCATAAAGGTTTACTCTGTATCTTTGTATGTCCGTGTATAAGTAATGACTTGTCAATTGAGGAAAAATCATCATCAGAATCATTCACTTGAGTCATTAATTAAATTACTAAATCTTCATCCCATCGCAGGTGGTTGATGGGCGCTTCTGGAAGGGTCTCCCCCTGTCCTATCGATCTGTTACATTCTGTCCTTAGTCTTGCTTTGTCCTAGCACAATGTGACCCCCTTATCGCGTAGAGATGCTCTTCCACACTCAAACGGAAAACTCTGATTGTATCTTTGTTTAATTCTCTTTAGGTTGAACGTTACCTAAGGTTGAATTTTATTTTTGCTTTACTGTAACTTTGTACCTTACAGTACTGCAAGTCCCTGTTTGTCTGTGTCGCTAAGTTTAAACTTCCTAGCATGCATTTCTATATTTCTCACTAGATGTACAGTGTATCTGGGCTGCAAAGTCCTAAGACTGTTCATCAACCACAAGAAAATTAAATGCATTGCTTGCGATTTTCTGTAAATTTGTAGACAATTCCTCGGGCTGCCAAACTTTCAAAGTATGATTGGAAAGAGTCACTTTCAATTTGATTGATGTGGTTCTTGACTGGTTATAAGTGGGTGGCAAGCCAAATTGATGAGGTGTGAAATATAATGAAGGTATGAAGTGGGGAAAATGAATGGTTTCAGGGCAGAGTTCGCTGTTTGTTCAACTGTAATGGATTCCACACATATTTCTTGACACGCTGATGTGATAAGTGCTCTATGTTTGGCCAACGCTCTTAATTGTTATGATATCTGAAGTACAGGATACCTAAAATTGTGGCAGTGGATGAGCTGGTTATTCTTTCACAAGTGGTCGTGCCCCTTGAAGGGTTTTGTTGACGTGACACTTAAATGTACCCAGGGCCGACTTAACATCGTTATGGGCCCCTGGGCAACGCAATGTGATTTTCTTCCCGTTTTGAAAGACCAGTGTAAATTTGCATGCATGGGGTCTCCCCTGGCCAACTGCCCTGTGTCACAAATCCCAGACTGGGAGATGTAATGATTATGACAGGACAACGATCACGAACGAACAAGTATAACACTTAACAGAACAACCAAACAGACTCACACATTTATTATACATAATAAATAAAGATCTACTGTCGCGGATCGGGATTTTGGGGAATATAGATCAAGAGGTCCGCTTCCCAATCACACGAGCACAAAAAAACAACAACAAATAAACAACTTTCACTCTAAAAACTAAATAAATCAATTTGAGTAACAGACTGCAAAGTTTATATATCTAACAAATTCAAAGATAAAATATACAATAGATAACGAATACAATAGCAACTGAAAATGCTCAACTAAGCTGAGGAGCAACTATGTAGTACTTAAGGCAATGTAATATGAAGTTATCTAAGTCACAATAAATTTACATTCAAAAGAATCCGCGCCCGAGGGCGACGGATCCTGTAAGGCTTAAAGTTCTATCTCTCTTCATACTAAAACATATTTATATAGCGTCTCTGCCAGGAGCGCTCTGGTGTAGTTCACACGTGGTCGCGGGAAATGCATGTGGTCTGGCAGTACTGGTCAACAGTCTACATGTGTAGCTGGCTGTAAATTCAGCATGGAATTAAAATCTTTAGCTCACCATTCGGCCCTCACAATGTGAGGGCTGTTGATATTAGCGCTGTGGGTTTAATGCTCAAACAAGTAGGCTTGGGCTCAGGAGCGTAGATTTCTGACAATGCTCCATCACTGTACATATCAGCTCAATCGCTGCGTCTCTATGACTTCTCATCTGGCTGAGAGCTCGCCGTCCACCTCGTAAATGGATTGTCTACATGTGGCCCAGAACTAAGTTCTGTATGGCCTTAAATACTGGACTGCATCTGCAGCTTACCGTCTAATTCCTGGATTGTGATTGGTGCAACCACTTCTAGCTCAGCTGCCGAACTGAGTTATTTTAAGTAACAGCCCTACGCAACGACCTTGGGTCGACATCAAAGGTCGAATCACTCAAGACAATAAAATGTAATTTTATAGCAATAAATTCTTAACATGTTCAAAACCCCGAGCTTTTACTCTGGATCACGGATTTTCTGTACGTCAACAGACATCTCAATAACATTTAATTCCTACTCACCCCTTCCCTCTCTACTAAACCTAGTTCAAAACACGAGATATAACAAGTGCTCAGCCCTGCACACCTACGCGGTCCGTCTATCCTTCCCCACACCTTCTGTCTATCTTTTCGGAAAAAAAACTGTTCAAAACAAATTGTTTACGAGACCAAGTTATGCTGGCTCGCACAATAATTACGTTTGTAAAAATTACTCACTGCTCTCTCACAAAAATTTAGTCAGTGGAAACATTTATGAATTAAATCTGTTCTTGACACATCCCCCACCCCAGTGAAAACTTAGGGTTTGAACGACATAACTGTCTACTAACGTTGCTATGTAATAGTACTTTGAAAAGGGCTATATAGTAAAAAATATATCGTTACTGAAAGTCAAAAAAAAAAAAAATTCTAAGAACGTGCATTATCGATGGACAATAGCATATGTATGTTTATATGCGACGTTCTGTGATAATATATAATTATTGTAGCACTTAAGAATTAAAGTGATAAACTTCTCTCACACAGACATACTGTAAAGACTGAAATATTGAACAACTAGCTCATCGCTTCACTGAGCGTAATTAATACATTCATAGAACATGAACGAACAATAGTTAATTAAAGTAATGGTATCCTGGCAGCAGTAGGTCTGGTCGCTCGGTTTGCCATTTCCTCATCTCATTGACCCGCAGACAAAGGCGTCAAGGTTGTCTGAAACTCAGGTCATGGTCAGGATGGACGCTAGTGGAAAAAGGAATCACATGGAAATTTTGAGAAAGAATGTCCATAATTGGTAGGACAATATAATGTGAAACCATCCACGGTCTCCGAAAAAGGTGAAAAATGCTCAACCTCAATGTTCAACAGACTATTTGAAAATAGCAAGATATTCTGGTTTATCAAGTACAAATGTCGCCATAGTGAAGCTGAAATAACAAACGTCGACAAGATAATTAGCCTGACGTACTCTTTCAAAATCTGCGTAGCGCTCGTCTTGATTTAAGAGTTATATAGCGCTTCTCGCATTCAACAATAATCTAGATCTCATGTCCCCTTGGACTTCTAAACTTGCAGTGACTTTTCCCCACACAAGATTTACCTCATCGCCTTCACTTTACTCACGTCTTGCACGCTTCCACGTTAACTAACAGAAGTCAATATAGGTGAGCAGCCTCAACTATCCCGTGAGTCAATCCTACACTTCCATGCCCCCGTAATCCTTGAATCTCGCTCACTCCACTCGTGACACCCTGAATGTACTTAACGACAGGTTTTGAGTGAAACATTTGTCTGGTTCCGATTGTAGATCTTCGTTTTAAGGAGGATCGCTGCCCTTGCAATTTACACCTCACTTTTCTTGTTTGTTTTATTACTTGTTTCACTATTGTTGATGTTTTATTACTTGTTTCACTATTGTTGATGTTTTATTACTTGTTTCACTATTGTTGATGTTTTATTACTTGTTTCACTATTGTTGATGTTTTATTACTTGTTTCACTATTGTTGATGTTTTATTACTTGTTTCACTATTGTTGATGTTTTATTACTTGTTTCACTATTGTTGATGTTTTATTACTTGTTTCACTATTGTTGATGTTTTATTACTTGTTTCACTATTGTTGATGTTTTATTACTTGTTTCACTATTGTTGATGTTTTATTACTTGTTTCACTATTGTTGATGTTTTATTACTTGTTTCACTATTGTTGATGTTTTTCTCCTTGTCCTTTGCTTTCTTAGCCCTCAAAAGGGCTCCGTGGTGGGCCGCCTTCATCCTGGCCTTGGTCTTCTTTCGGCTCTTTTCCTTTTCTTTCGCTCCCTGTAGGCTGGCGCCATAGTCAAGTCGGAGAGCGTGTCTGTGACAAGAGTTCCCTACTAAGGAAGGGAAGGGGAGGGGTGGGTTTTATATACTGACAGTATTACTGCTCTGGTTTCTGCATAGATGTACTACATGATGTAGTATATCTATGGGTTTTTGCCCCATGGCAGGGGAGGTAATAATGTTAGTTATTTTATCTTATTTATCTGTTGTCGCCCCTGTTGATGGCCAACTTGTACTGCACAGTCGTTAAAAAGGCCGCAATTGCCAAAATAGGTCAAATTCCTTTTTAAAGGTCACTTTAAAGTCTGAAATGCGCTACAGCTTTCTTACTGGGTAATGTTGTACGGCAAATATTTTCTTTTGGTCATCACAAAGAGTAACGCAGGGCGCAACATGAAATGTTTTCTTGCGTCACCTGAACCAATTTGTTTTTCGCGTTTTTACTCATTTCCACATAAAAGTTAAGTTTATCTGTGGTCACCTTGTATACCCAAATGCACACGATGTTTTGCAGGCATACAAGGCTCCCTGTTTGGTGAGCTCTTGCGTACCCAGTGGATCACAGACTACATGCTGCTTCCCAGGCTGCTAGCACTGGCTGAAAGAGCTTGGCATGAAGGTAAGACACTCAGACCCAGAACTGATGTATGCATCGTCAATACTCTTCGCTAATGGCATAAGTCATTTTTCACACTTATGAGATATTAACAAAAACCTGTTTCTTTTCCTGTCATTTGGTGACTTATGCCATTATGATTCTATTGGATTATTACATTTATCTATTGAGGCATTTCTTTTCCTATAATGTTATAATGACAGCCCTCATGCCCAGGAATGCAATGAACCTGTTGCCTTTTGGTGTAGGTCTGACGTATGCCAGTGTCGCAAAGCAGTGACACTGTAAAACTGCTGTGCTATAATAAGCCCAGAATCATTTTTCAGCAAAATAGTTGAATATCACGTTGGGAAAAAGCAAGCTCAGTCGAGGAGTCTCTCCCCCCACCCCCCCCCCCCTCCCCACTCCTTTCCACCCCACCCCCAATTCCTTTGTACGAGACTGGATCATCAGCCTCGTCTCTGCGAAACCAAAGACTGGAAAAAAAGAGCTTCAGTCACAAACTTTCAGAACTGACATTCTCAGTTCAAGAGAAAAGCTGTGGCCTTGCCAGCTTTAGAAGTTGATTTTCTTAGTTTCATAGTTCTGTGACTATCTATATTTTGTTTCCCCCCTGTGGCTTTTATTTCTAAAGATGTACGTCCTGATTTGGGACATTTGAAACAGATGAACTCACGAGACGAACGATTGAAGGAAATGGGAAAAGACATGTCAAATATTTCTACGGACAAACATGTGGGTGGGTCAAGATAAGGCGAGGGACAGGTGTGGAGCGAGTGATCCCAAAGTGTTAAGTCAAGAGAGTAGTCCTGTCCAGCGGTGCATAAAATTATCACATCAGCCGTTTAAGTCCTAGACCACAAAGTATGCATAATATTATGTACACAAACCTGTGTCTGAAGTGTAATCAGATTGGCTTAGCTTAAGAGTTACTTACAACAGACTTTAGGTGTTTGACTCGAGGCTACAAGAATCTACTTCATTTACATATCCATACAGCTGTATTTCTCTGTTATCCTTCCTTGTTATCCTTTTATTTCTTACGTACGAAATTACCTCCCGTATTATATGTTAGTGGTTCATTCATGTACCTGTTTTTATTCATTTACTTTGGGGTGTTTTCATTTGTTTATTTTACCATATCGAGGGGTGATTGCGCAAACACCGTAACTAGAACATTTTCGATTTTTGTTTTTTTTGCGTATTGTTTCGCCTTAGTAAGCACTACATTTTGACGTGATGCGAATTTCGTTATCGAATTAATTGACCTTATTATTGATGAGGATTTAAAGGTCGTAACAGACATTTGATACTTCATGTCAAACTTTCAAATCGCTCTCCTGTAAAATATACAAAACTGGCGATACGATCTTTGCGCAGGCACCTATGTATTTAATTGACGAAATAATTATGTATAATAAAAACCACAGAAAAACTGCGGGATCGAAAGCCTATGTAAATAGATTTAGTCTTATTTTGCCTTTTTTTTTTTTTTTTGGGAGGGATAGTTCTCTCTTTAACAGTCGGTTTGTACCTGGCATACAATTCTAAAAGTTGAACATGTTTCTACCTTTTATATTAATTATGAGCCTGTGGTTGGCCGGGGCTTCGAGTAAGGTTTCCTTTCTGTCTTCTGTTATATTCTGTCTATCGCCTTTCTTTCTCCTAGCACAATGAGCACAGTGTAACAGTCATCCAGTCTACGTGTTTCCTCCAAACCCAGACTCGAACTCAATATTAATTATAATAAGGAAAAAAAGGAGCTCAGTCAATATATACCCTGAAGGGTATGTAATATTAATGTAAAGGGCCTCACAAGCTCGCATTTCTGCTGTTTGACCATCTCTGGTCTTTAAAATTATTGTCATGGACAAAGTGTACTAGTCTTTTTTTTTTTTATCCCAGTCAACACTCATTTAAACATGGCATTGTGTGTGTTTCCAGCACCCTGGGAATCCGAAGACAGTAAGGAAAAGATCCAGCGGGCAATGGAGAAAGACTGGATGAGATTTTCCAACACTGTCGGTCACAAAGAACTGGCACGTTTGGACAGGTTGGGTTACAAATATCGGATCCCTCCCCCTGGCGCTGTGTAAGTCAATCTCCGCGGGGGTCTTTTTGACAGATCTCTGTTATAGTAGAATACACCAAAAACTGTCTCATGAATTCCTTGCTGTGAATGAACTTCGCTTGCTGGCGTCCTTTCCCTCTCTTCCTCGTCCATGCAGTCAATAAAGTCTAATTCTGCCGTTGTATTTGAACTGTGTGGAAGGAGAATGTAGAAGGGTCGCCCAGCATTTACTTTACCAACGTCTGGAAAATACGTCATTGAATAATAATTAAAAAGTAATTTTAAGAAATAATTTGACATGAAATTCAAAAAAGAAAGTTTTTTTAAAAAAATCAAAGCTCAAATGCCTAAATAGCGGGCTAAAATATATCTTTGCTTTAGTTGTAAGATAACCGTGAATTAAATAATATCATAATAGAGTAAAGTTTATGGCGCGGTAACATTTGCCCCACTTGTACATCTACAAAATATCATATCTGGACTGGAAAGGACTGGGGGTGGGGTTCTATAGCAATATATTTCTCCCAGGAGTCCAGAATCTTTGAGGGCCATGAATGTGTAGATTTTATGCACATCCAAAGAAGGCGCTGTGCCTGCGGATCTGTGAAAGAATTATTTTCCAACGTGGACCCCCCGTGCGCCCTGTCCCTTCTGCGAGAGGCTAAGATCTAGAACTTGATTTAGAAACTTGTATACTCATTTACGAAACTCTTTTCAGATTCATACAAAACAACTTTTGTGAATTTTACCACAGTGAGAAATTTATAACATGGAATAACTATTTAACTCTGTCAGTACGTCAGTGTCAAGGGCTTCAGTCAAGTCTGGACGTAATTAATTGTTTTCCCACTCTAGGAAAAAACAGCATGGTTCAGAAAAAGGCTTACAGAAAAAAAAAGTATGATAGTAGAGTAAAATGTTATACATCTAATGAAAGAGAATTGAATGTAGAATAAATACAATATTTCTTCTTCTTCTTCTTTCGTCCACCAATCTAAATCTGCAGATTTGTTCTTTTATGAAAATCTACCGTTTTCTGCAGTTCTGGCAGAGCACCATAGAGTTTGGTGTTCAGGTCGGTGTGTTTGGGCAAATACAATATAAATCGGCAATACGTCCACACCCGTTTTTCACTGGCACCGATAAATCGGGAATACGTCCCGAAAGAGTTAATTCTCCTGCTTGAGAAATTTAGAAGCCCTGAATACCAAACATAAATTAAGTACCCAAATCGACCGTGACAGGCGCCAAGTGGCCGGTATCGTGCCGGCCCATCGAAAAACCCAAAATGAAACTCAAACTCAAACACCCGTGAGTTGTATATTCCGACTTCACAGCAAACCTCTCCCGACCGACCACTTGACCTTATTTCCCAAGCACACTGGCCGTGTCTAAATAAACCATACTAATCACCAGCTGCTATCTGAAAGTCTTGTAATCCATTACTGAACTTCCTTGCAAGTCATAATCAATACTGAAGTGCATGGCAACGGTTAGTGCCAAGTGTTCAGTATGAAGGGAGTTATAGAGAGAGATTATTGTGACTGCAGTTATGGCCAGTGGGCTAAAGACAGGAAACTGGCTTTAGAAAGAGATAATCGGCCACTTAATAAGTCCGCCAGTTGGGTTATGGTTTAAACACATTTGTTAAATCTGATGGGTGGATAGATTGGGTACATGGGTGGATGGATGGATGGATACTCTATCTCACTGTCTAACTATCTTTCAGCCGTCGTTAGAAGAATGGATGAATCTGTCTGCCCAACTATCTTTCTGTCGTCGTTATCTATCTATCTATCTATCTATCTATCTATCTATCTATCTATCTATCTATCTATCTATCTATCTATCTATCTATCTATCTACCCGCCTGCCTACCTCCCTGCTTGTCGGCTGTCTGTCTGTTTGTCTGTTTGTCCACTTGTTGTAATCGCAGTGTATTTAATAGGTTCCATGAATAATTAACATAAATTATATTTGCCTATCGTCCTTGCTTCCTTGTATGTCCGTGTACCTGCCTGAAGCAATTACTCTCAGTAAATATGACTATAACCCTTCACATTAGTTACGTAATTAAACTGACCAGACCGTTCGTCCTGTCTTCATTTACCCCACAGAGTGGAGAACGGTATTCTGAAGACGTCAGTGACCTTCCCTGGACTCCGTGTGGAGATATCCGAGGATGGAGGGTCCACCTGGCAGGTGGTACAGTCAGGGGTCACTCAGGTGGACCCCGACAAAGACTATCTACTGAGAACCAGGTAAGGCCAGAGGCAGGAATTAACAGGATTATCAACAGGAGCATGTAAAGTCTTGCCTCATTGTCACAGCAGTCTACACTGTCTGAAGAATCTAAATTTAATTTAGATCTAAAATCTTAATCGTTTTTCTTCCATTCGATCTGGGTTTTTTGGTCTATTTGTTTATAAGTTTGGCTGTCTTTTCCTATACCGCATTCTTTCGCTTTCTCTGTCCGGCGTTTTCTCTGGTTCTCCTTTGTCCCTCCCAGCTCACTCTCTCTTGCTCGCACTGTGACTCAATTTCTGTCTGCCTGTCTGTTTTCTCTCTCACTCCACCCCCTCCCCCTCTCTGTCTGTGTCTCTCTCTCTTTGTCTCTCTCTGTCTCTTTCTCTCACTCTGTCCTGTCTTTCTCTCCCCCTCTCTCTCCGTCTCTCTTTTCTGTCATTCATTCTCTCTCTCTCTCTCTCTCTCTCTCTCTCTCTCTCTCTCTCTCTCTCTCTCTCTCTCTCTCTCTCTCTCTCTCTCTCTCACCGCTCGGATAGGCGAATAGATTATTGCCCTACTACGGGACAACCCGTCCTGGTGCTGTAATTTTTATGTATTACGAAAATCCTTGACTTATGCTCTACCTACTTAACATATTTTGATGCACTGGTTTTGTGTGTGTGATTTAAGCGGTCCGCCAGGTAAACAAGGGAACGATCATAGCAAAGTTTCATACTTCAGGATGCCCGTAAAGTCTGTGTTTAGTCCTTTACGAAAACTGCCTCGGTTGCGTGCCTGATCCTAATATCCAGCTAAGAGGGCAGAATCAATGGCGTGCTCTATATAGGTCACTGGGCAATTGGCATTCAATAAAAAGTGAAGGGCATAGTACTTTGTCGTGCCTTAGTCACAAAAAGCTTGAACTGAGATACTGAGCAAGATTTGTTTTTCGCACAGTATTTGATTCGGAAGATTTCGACTCTTATGAATGCCTCATTCTATTAATAACAGTCCCGTGTTGATGCGTTTGCACGGTAGCTACCACACGTGCTAATCTTTATGCACAACTATGCTGTTCGTTTTGGGATCTAGGCGGACTCAGGCATGGTGTAGAACTAATCCCTTCAGTTCATACCTTAAATACCCGAAATCGCATGATTATAATGTAGATTTTTGTTATGCAAAGATATTAGATACAATAAGGTGAGACAGCCAGAGCTTTTAGCGTGCACAGATTTCGCACCGCCACCTAGCGGCGAATTCGCGGAAGTCATGAATAGTGCCGTATTGTTCAAAGCCAAATAGGGAAAATGTTGAATTCTGTTTTCTGTCCAGCTATCACTATAGGTCTTGATTAACGTCACTTGTTTTGTAAGTATAACTTCAATCGCTGTAGGAAAACTCCAGCAACTTTTTTTTTTCTATTTTTAGTGGATATAGCACTGTAACAAATTGGCATCACTGATTTATCATTGTATCAAGCATTCTTTTCATGCTATGCACCATGGGCCTCGACCCCGATCAGCGCGCAAAATGTGTGCACGATTTTCTTTTTGAGATGCGAAGAAGTGAGCGCCTCATTTTATCGTATCCAGTATCTTTGGCTAAAGAGACGGCTTTAATAATAATAAATTTTTAGGATTAATTGGCCTTTCATTGCTTAATGACAATTTGTAGCTTTGAACATTGAAAATAGGGGACAATTGAAGCCTACGTTTACAGGAAAAATTGTGGGTCTGGGTGAATCAATGTGTCTGTCCAGGGAAAAGCTTCTCCTGTTTGAACAGTAGACAATCAAGTTTTATTCGTCCTCGGGAAAGTGATGACTCTGTTTCTGCTGAATGAAATTTCATTACACGCTATCTATCTATCTATCTATCTATCTATCTATCTATCTATCTATCTATCTATCTATCTATCTATCTATCTATCTATCTATCTATCTGTCTATCTATCTATCTATCTATCTATCTATCTGCCTATCTATCTGTCTATCTATCTGTCTATCTATCTATCTATCTATCTATCTATCTATCTATCTATCTATCTATCTATCTATCTATCTATCTGTCTATCTATCTATCTATCTATCTATCTGTCTATCTATCTATCTATCTGTCTATCTATCTATCTACCTATCTATCTATCTATCTATCTATCTATCTATCTATCTATCTATCTATCTATCTATCTATCTATCTATCTATCTATCTATCTATCTATCTATCTGTCTATATATCTATCTATCTTTCTATCTATCTATCTATCTATCTATCTATCTATCTATCTATCTATCTATCTATCTATCTATGTATCTGTCTATCTATCTATCTATCTATCTATCTATCTATCTATCTATCTATCTATGTATCTGTCTATCTATCTATCTATCTATCTATCTATCTATCTATCTATCTATCTATCTATCTATCTATCTATCTATCTATCTATCTATCTATCTGTCTATCTATCTATCTATTATCTATCTATCTATCTATCTATCTATCTATCTATCTATCTATCTATCTATCTATCTATCTATCTATCTATCTATCTATCTATCTATCTATCTATCGATCTATCTATCTATTTATCTGTATATCTATCTTTCTTTCTTTCATTCTTTCTTTCTTGCTAACTGTCTTTGCTGATCTGTCCGCTCGTAGATCTCTCTTTTTATCAGTCTGTGATTCGGTCTGTCCATCTGTATATAATTTGCTTGTAAGTATGATCTGTTTTTTTCTGTTCGCAAGCATATTTATCTAATTCTCTTTACATTCCATCACAACCAATTAGATCAGTAGACTCAGTCCTTGTTTAATAGCCCTACGAAGGATGCACAAATAAGAATGTTCTAATTAATATAAAAAGCTCTAGCTAGTAACAATGACACAGATGCGATTGTTCCCATATCTAGGACGCTGGTTTTCATACAGTCCTTTACCCAGTTCATTAACTATTTTTGATAAGCGTGTTACACCCATTTCGAGCACTCCAAACGGAAATGTAGCACATTCAGCTCTCTGTTTTAGTGTTCGCACGGATTGCATTATCCTGCTGTCTAGGTCACGCTACTATACTGGCTTCTCTATTTGCAATTTTAGTGAACGAGATTATAAAATCTCTTTCTCTTTCTCTTTCTCTTTCTCTCTCTCTCTCGCTCTCTCTCTCTCTCTCTCTCTCTCTCTCTCTCTCTCTCTCTCTTTTCTCTTCTTCTCTCTTTCTCTCTCATTCTCTCTTTCTCTCTCTCTCCCTCCCTCTCTTTCTCTCTGTCATACAGTTTCATTCCGTCACTTACCTACACACTGAATAGTTTCAATATCGTCTATTAAGAATATTGTACATCGACTTAACACTAAAATAAACAAAACAAAATGTCATTTCCAATGCCATAGCTAACATGCCTGTGTAACACATAAGTTTACAGGGGAAGTGCAACAAGACTGCATCTGTCAGTCTTTCAAACAGTGACAGGATAATAATCAGTGGTAGGACTTAATGTCGCTGTCAGTATTTTTGGGGGATTTTCTGCACATCGCAACAACTTCGTGAGGTCACTAACCAAAACTGACAAGTTTGGATAGATCAGTATTAGCCTAAGTATCAAGAAATAAAAATTACATTAAAAACAGAAACGAGAGAAATCTAAACGCAGGAAGGGGTGTGCCTTGGTTCGGGGATGCCGAGGGGCCAATTTCTTGATTGTATGCCCCAAGACTCACTTAATAGGTTCTCTCTCTGGTATCGCTTATTAAAACACGGGCCCACATTCATTACCATCATTCTTGTGGGACTGTACGGCAGCTTGTAAAACGAAATGAACAGCGATAATTCTAAATTTCAAAAAAAAATTAATTTTAATTTCATTCTTCAGTTGGGTGCCCCCCTGAAATGGATGACCGGGGACGTCGCCGCTTCTGCCCCCCCCCCTCCTCCCCCGTGTACGCCACTGAAGCAGATCTATCCCAGACAACACCGGGCGAGACCTCAGCTTATAATAATACTAGATTGAGCTGTGGGGCTGCGTTCGCATGGTGTCGCCAAAGCATTAATTATGACTGCATCGAAACCCATGAAATTTCACCTACGACAGTTTTGCCATACCTAGACCTACTGGAGTCCAAAATGTGGGCTTGGTTTGTAAGATTTAACGACGCTTTCGCTGTGAAACAACCAATAAAACCTGATTTTCGCCTTGGTGAAGTTCTAGCGTCACACAATGAGAAGGCTCCTGTGAGTAACAAAGACATCGATCACGCGTACAATTTGCTTTTGATTAACACTCCACGCTATTCTGTGCCCTACAGTGTTGCATGAAAAGAAACACTGCATTGGGAGAACGTCCACTGTATTTTATATAACCCACTTAAGACGACCAAGCGTTTCTTGAATAGTTGGCCCTGCCTGGCTGTATTTTGCGTTGTTGTTGTTTTCGTTTAAAGCATGCATACTTACTCAACCATATTATCCACTAAACATGAACTGCGTGCAATGCTCCCTCTGAGACAATTTCAAACTTTTATACTCGTATACAAAACTTTTATATCAGATCTTTACAACACAACTTTTTTTTAGAATTTTACCAATGCGTTAAAATTATATGCATGTATTTAATTCTGTGTTAAACTTGACAGCTCTGAATGCGAAACATGAATAAAGAAAATGTACCTAAATAGACCGTGAAGGGCGCAAAGTGGCCGTTATCTTGCCGACGGGCTGTAAAACCCAAAACTCAAACTCAAGTAATCTTCCGCTCTAGTCTAGTCAAGAAATTAGAGGTCGGTCTGATGACTGAACATATTGATTTGACTCACTTCATACATTCAATTTGTGTCCATATGGAATTCTGAATTTTATTTCGTCTTTGGTCGGAAGTTCCAAGACAGTTATTATGTTTTGATCTCCCAAGAGTTTCAATTCTTCTTTTTGGGGTTACAGCAGCGAGTATGTGGCCTACGCATAGCCCTAGAGGTTTCACCATTGGTCAATTTGCACTGCGAGACACGGGAGGCTCCGCGAACTCACTGTTAGCGTGGAGCGGAAAGTAGGTCGCTGCGGTAAACATTTCCACGGGGCGTAAGAACTTACAAACGGCTCTAAATAGTTTCAATCAGCCCAAAAATATTAACAAACCACGGTAAAAGATATGCACACTGTCTATCTTTGGTGAAGGCAGTCTCTTTCAGTTCTTGTTTACTACAGCGACCTAGTTTCGCGATTTGGCTGAAGTGAGATCTCTTTATAAATACAAACTCTCTGGTTACAGCCAGTCTGTGCCAGTGTGCATGAGAAATTTGTGCACAAAAAAAATGCAAGTGCACATAGTCAGTCGTAGAGAACTGGGGTGGGAGGAGGGAGGGGGATACATCACAGTATTGAGTTACGTAAGTGAAACAAACCGTATCGATATCATTAGTTTGAGGTCTTTGTTTTAGGAGGGTCACTACCCATAGCATTTACACTTCTCTTTCTACCTAGTTGTTTGTCTTTCTTCTGTTTCTACTGGTTTTTTTCGTGTTTCGTGCTTTCCTTCCGCTTAGAACTTCTTCGTCTTCTATTCGGTCTGGTGCGTTAAAGAGACAACTATAGCTAGAGGAAAGGAATAAAAGTTTTGATTTCATCGAGCGCGGATCGGCCACTTTATTCCGTCATTGCTGCTTTTTTCTTCTTTTTTTTTTTCTTCTAAATCAACAATAGAAACAACGAAAACTAGACACATTTATTTGACTTCTGTCACCATTCCGCAGTTCCTGCATCCCCATAGAAGTCATAACTGTTTCGGACCTCAGTACTGCCCTGATTAGGGAAGAAAAAAAAACACAACAGTATAAATGCATATATAGGCCAAATCTACTTTTCCTGTCCATTTCATAATAAAATGTGCTGAGTTTTTCTGTCTGAGTTGTAACTTTATAAGGCTAATCATTTCTGTAGGTCGCGGGAGGTTGGTAGACTCTTCTGGTAGAGTCTCCCTCTGTCCTACCGTTCTGTTATTTTGTCTGTCGTCTTGCTGTTTCTTAGCACAATGTAACAGCTATCGTGTGGACATTCCTTCTCCAAACTCACACCCAAACTCATTCTGCGGGTCAGCACAAATAACAACTTGAAGGCAAAGTAAAGTAGGGCGCAACATGTTTTTTCTTCTTTTGCGTCTTCTGTAAAATGTTCTCTTTGGCATTTATGGACTCTCCACAGCTTGGCGGAGTCGAATCGAACGGAGACTGTTATTTTTTTTCCCAATGTTCATGTCAGAATTACTTCACTGAAATGCCAACAGACCATTGTTTATGGGGATGTTTGAAACAATAGGAGCAGCCCTGTCTCTTACTGCTTAGAAAGGTCATTTTTTAGGGGGGGGGGGGGGAGGGGGTTATACCAAGCCTATAACTGCACAGTCAGCTGCTGGCAGACAAAAAGAGCATACCTTAATTTCCTATATTTTTCTTAGTAAATCCGGGCAGACCTTATCATACTAAGCCCGGTCAGACACTGTCAGCTTCTGCCGCTATTTCTTTGGTGCAAATTTGCTGGCAGTAACTGTATGTGACGTTCCGGTGTAACAGGCCAAAATATACCCCCCGCCCAGAATATACCCCGGGGTTACTTTGGGCTAGGCCAGACTATAACCCCCCCCCCCCCCCCCCCAGTCCAGATTATACCCCCTGCTTTTTCTTTAAAAACAAGTCAAGACCACAGTTTATTTCAGCCTGTTCTTCATCACTGTCATCAGATATCATATTAAGACATACATGAACATATTCTTGACACCAACAAATCATAATTTTCAATTTAGAGAAAATAATAATAACAGTTTATTTCAGCCTTAGTTTACTTTGGTGTACATACATAGGCCTACATTCTCGACTCCTGTAAATCTTGATACATTTTAGAAGGAACAAACATGCCTTAAAATGCATTGATATACAAAAGAGTTGAGTATCCATTCAAACTGACATGATTAGACTTCAGCATTAATTTCACTCGTGAGTGTTGATGATATTATTATTATTATTATTATTTTGATAGTTAGTTGGCCATGAGTAAAACATGCATTGTATTTTTTGTTACAATGATGTAGGGAGAAAAGGCCAGAAAAGAACACACAGAAAAAAATAATAATGATAATCCAACTGACAGATAGTGCAATTCCATCATCCAGCAGATATAAAACTAAATAGGCACTTAATGTTTGCGACTGATAAACTCCACCTGTCCAGATCCACTTGAAACGTTACAGAATGCTAACCAGTAATAATGATAACAATAAGAACACGAAATCATGTTATTTACTCTTGAAAATATAGAGAAATATCAATATCAGAATCATCATCATCATCTTGGAAATTGCAAAGATATAAGAGGGAGTGTAAAAATGGCAGCGTATGCCTACAAATCATTCTAGAATTTATAAGCAGCAATGTATGTGTTTCAACTATATATAAAAAACGTGTTAAATCTTTTCAAATATTCAAGTAGAACTGGACAGAAAGCTTTAGTGAAATACTAAATAGCCTTGACAGTTGTGTAGGCCGACAGAGTAAGTCCACTGAGACAAAAGTAGTGCATTATAAAAGGTAATTAGATCTATAGCATGTTGAGGCAAAATTCGATGGATCATGTTACATTAACAGTATTTCTTGTCAGTGAGTATCATTCTTTGATAGGTTATTTGTAGAAAGATATACATTTCATGTACATTACGGTTTAAGACACTGGATTAGTTTGCAAGGTATTTGAAAGACTGAACTTATGTGTTTAACTTATAGTGAGTAAGGGAATGTCACTCGCGAGTGAAATGAAATAAAAATAAAAAAAGAAAAGACCTTGTCCGTCTTTACCTTCCTAAGCTTAACACGTCCCTTGCCAAGGGATTTAACAACTGTGTATTTGTACACAAAAAAATATTTAAAATGACTTCATTTTTATGAGTCCGTTAATTATTTCATCCATTGGGATGTGTATGTCAGTGCCAAACAAACAGTGCCGTGCAAATTTTACTCAATGGCCATCAACTACAAAAACAACTACAACATGCCAACGAACGTGAGTGACACTAATCCAGTGCCTTAAACCATGAGCTACATAAAATGTATACATTTCTACAAATACGCTATCAAAGAATTTACTAACAAGACATGTTCATGCAACATGATCCATCGAATTTTTGCCATAACATACTATAATTACTTTCTGCAATGCACTGTTGTCTCAGTGGATTTAATCTGTCATTTTACATGACTATCAAAGCTACTTCGCTAAAGCTTTCAGTCCAGTTCTACTTGAATAGTTGAAAAGATTTAACACATTATTTTTTACATGTACTTGCACATATATTACATATATTATTGCTGCTTATAGATTCTAGAATGATGTGCAGGTCATTTTTATATTCCCGCTTATCTTTGTATTATTCCAAGATGATGGTGATTCTGATATTGATTATATTCTCTTTATTTTCAAGAGTGAATAAGATGATTTGGTTTTCTTATTGTTATTATTGTATATTACTGGTTAGCTTTCTGTAACGTTTCAAGTGGATCTGGACAGGTTAAATTCACTATGTGAAACAATTTTAGTATGTATTTAGTTTTGTGTGAAGTATTTAATGTTTGCTGGATGATGGAATTGCACCATCTGCCAGTTCAGCTGTTAAAATGTTGTTGTTGTTTTTTTCTCTATGTATTCTTTTCTGGCCTTTCTCTCTGCATCAGTGTAACTTTGTATATAGATCTAATTGTTCCGACATATCAAGCACATTTCTTATTTTCAAAAATTATAATAAGATTCAGATAACTTTACACTTATGAGTCTTATAATTAGTTCGTACCTTGCCACTAAGTATATGTTAGTGGTGCTAAACAAAAAAAATACAATACATGTTTAACTCATGGTCAACTAATTATAAAAAAACCAGAACAATAATAATACTAACGGACACAAGTAAAATTAGTGTTAAAGTTTAATCATATCAGTTTCAATGGATTTTCAATCCTTTTGTAAATCAATGCTTTTTAAGCATGTTTATGTCCTTTTAAATGTATCATAATTTACAAGAGTCAAAAATGTATGCTTCAATATGATATCTGATGACAGTGATAATGAACAATTCAAACTAAAGTTGAAATAAACTACGGTCTTGACTTGTTTTTTAAAAAAAGTAGGGGGTATAATCTGGACCTGGGAGGGGGGGGGGGTATAGTCTGGCCTAGCCCAAAGTAAACCCCGGGGTATAAACTGGCCTAGCCCAGAATATACCCCGGGGGATATTCTGGGCTAGGCCATTTTAACCCCGGGTATAGTCTGGCGGGGGTATAATCTGGCCTGCTACACCGGGCTTAGTGTGATAGGCCTCTTGGGTGGCACATGGAAAAAATCGTCAGTAATTTAAAGAAAAAAGTCTGTCTTTTCATCAGAGACGACATCAATTTGGGTGACGTCATGAAGATGGCGATAGTTACGCAGGATAGAATATGCAGTTTGAAAATCCGCAATCTGGATGTCGAAGATAACGAAAATCTGTTAAATTTGGGCGTGCCTTCAGGTTTACTACTCAATCAAGTAAATTGACATTTGAAACTTCTGTTCAGTCGGTAAGAGTTGTTTAAATATTTCCAGGGTGTTACGAATATTTCCACAACACGTCCTATACGAAGTAAGCCTGGAAACGTTACAGCCTTCTGCTGCCAGCAAAATGTACACCCAAGAAATAATGGCAGAAGCTGTCTGTCTGGCTGGGCTTAATATGATAGGGTCTTCCCGGATTTACTAAGAAGTAACAGGAAATTATGAAGCGCACTTCTTTTCTACCAACAGCTGGCTGTGCCATTCCGGGCTTTGTATGATACCCCCCTCAAAGCTCTTCCAAATGAGAAACATACAAAAGTAACAATGAAAGAATGTGTGAATCTTTGGATGATCAGAAGTCAAATGATAGAACAATGTATCATTTCCAGTGATCATTAAACTTGTACGAAAAACTGCACCTGGATTTTCTTGGGTACTGTTTGATGACTTTCGTAACACAGCGAGATTGTCTCTGACAAAAATACGTAACATTTTTTTGGTCTCTTGAAATTGCTGGCGAGTCTTTTCCATAACATACTGCGTAAGAACTCTTTCAAGTGATTGCTGTGTATAAAAGTAAAACGAAAAGAATTAGTGGATCTTTGAACATTCAGAGATCAATACAAAAATGTTAGAACAATGTATCATTTATAGGGATTATCAAAATTGTATGAAAATCTGTGTTCTTGGCTTTTCTTGGGTGTTCTTTGAATACTCCCTTTTGTCACTGACTGCCGCTTAACTCTTCTATTTTACATGACTAGAGTGGACGGAAGAAAGAGAATGAAGAATGCCAGAGATGCGGGCCCAGTATCACACGTTGTGTCCGTACATAGTGAGTGATCTCTAGTTTTTGTGCTCCGCTACTTGCTAAGGGCGTTCTATAGTGGAAGCTTCTTTGTTCGTCTTGGTCATAAAGTGGCAGGCCATGTGGGCTGTGAATGTCTTTGCTTTCTCCGTGTGTATGTCTGTGTCGCTGGCACCTTTTAAAGCACAGCTAAGCTGGTCTTATTTCTTTAGGCTTTGCGAACTAACATTGTAGTCTTGAAACTCTTCGGCGGTGGTTGGCAGACGCTTCTGTTAGAGTCTCCTTCTGTCCTATCATTCGAATACAGTAATAGAAATCTGTCTTTCGCCTTGCTTCAAACTAGCACAATATGGCCATTATTGTGTTGACGTGCTGTCTCCAAATTCAAACTCACTGAAATGAATAATCTTAGATTCATTTTTGGGACTCCACTTTTCATTACAGCTGCTTTGCCAATGGAGAATCTCAATGTTCTGAGTTTCTGATCTGAGAGGTTATGGTGTGTGGAGCCCAAAGTAGCTTTTCACAGGTCTGGGATCACGATTATATTTTGTTATTAATCGATGGCTTTGGAAATCGTTATGAGCTTCGGTGGTGGTTTATTTGACCGGTTTTTTACATTGCTGGTGCCTGGAGGGATATTGCTGGAAGTTTGCTTCAGGTGTTCATACTGTCGACCGATCTGTTCATATTGTTCATCGATCAAGTCAATGCTTCGTCCACTCATCCACTCATCTATGCGCCCATCTATCCATCCATCCATCCATCCATCGATCTTCCATCCGTCCGTCCGTCCATCCATCCATCCATCCAGCCAGCCAGCCAGATATCATTCTGAACATCCATCCATCCACCCATCTATCCATGCATCGGTCCGTCCATCCATCCATACATCCATCTAGCCATCCATCCGTCCGTCCATCCATCCATCCACTTATTCATCCATCATCTGTCCATCCATCACTCCATCTATGCACCCATCCATTCATCCATCCATCAACATCCCATCCGTCTACCACATATTAGTCTTTCCATCTATCTATCCATTCATTTACCATCCCAACAGTTCATGGTTCACTTCATTAATCTTTTTATTTATCCACCGCTCCATCCATCCATCCAGCTACACCGCACTATCCATTCGTCAATCATTCCAGCCATCCATTCATCCAGTTATTCATCTAAAAACCCCTGCGTTCATGAGAGAAGTTACAATATTTGCCACATCACTCAGTGCATACATGTAATGCCTGGGTAAGCAGGCAGAATCGCCGGCAGATCTGCTTAGTTGACTGCCATGTCTCCCATAAAATGAGATAGCATTTCCTCTGTAGACAGGATGTTCTGCGAATGTTTATTTTGTATATCAAATGTTTGATCAGTCCCATTATACCGTGATGTGCAAACAGAGGGCACAGCTAACGTTCGTTCTTGTTTCAGTAGGGAAATCTGTCTATCTATCTATCTATCTATCTATCTATCTATCTGCCTGTCTATCTATCTATCTATCTATCTATCTATCTATCTATCTATCTATCTATCTATCTATCTATCTATCTATCTATCTATCTATCTATCTATCTATCTGTCTGTCTGTCTGTCTGTCTGTGTGTCTATCTATCTATCTATCTATCTATCTATCTATCTATCTATCTATCTATCTATCTATCTATCTATTTGCTTGTCTAAGAGTCTTATATTTGTCACACTGTCCCACAATGTACTATCTACTTATTGCCTAGATTTACATGAAAATTCAAACTCCAGAAGATAACTTAATGCAGACAAACGGTAATGTTCACAATAACACTAGCGCTGCGCACATATTTGTCAATGTCAAAATTTTACAATAGATAGAAATGAATGAGTGGCTTGCAGGTTTATGAAAACCATAGTACATGTATTCCAATACACAATAGTGGTATTTACTAGCTCTGCATCTACCCAGTTGTAGATTTATTCTTTTGTGCACATGTTTTCAACCGTGCTCCAATTCTCTCTCTCTCTATTTCTCTCTCTCTCTCTCTCTCTCTCTCATCTCTCTCTCTCTCTCTCTCTCTCACTCTCTCACTGTATGTGTATGTTGTAATTGCTTTTATAATCATAGAGATTTCTTTATAGCATGATGAAAGCGTGTGATAGCAAAAATTCTGTGAGGAACTATAAAACATGTATAAAAATAAAAAGAGAAGAACAACAACAATAGGTCAGAAGAATGGCGGCCAACTGGGACTCAGATCCAGAGCCTTCGTCAACAATGCGATCGCCCTAACGAGTGAGCCACTGAGCAATGCGATAAACCGAAGTTGCCTCGAAACGTGACCCTCGATTCTATAGTGGCCCTATCATTGCAGTTGTTGTTGTGGTTGTTGCTGTTGTTGTTGTTGTTTTGAATTTTAAGTGGAGCGTGGGACAAAATGGGTTGAGAAACAGTGATGTAACTCCATTATTTTTAAGGGCGGGAGTGAATTAGAAAATTTGAAAGAAACTAATTTAAAAAGCTAATACAACCAAAAATATAATTAAAAAGAGGTACGAAATAATTCGTTTATTTCATACAGAGGCTTTCATTCCACAGAAAGATTCTGTCTGATTACCGTCAGGAGGTAATCTCAGTTTTCAATAAAAGTGGAATTAGATCGTTCTTTCATTCATAAGCGCAGGCTTGTGCCACTTTGAAGTGATTTATGAATTGTGTGTGGGGGGGGGGGGAGGGAGGGAGGGGGATCAAGAGCTTGAGGTGTGATGTACCCTGCACAATGAAGAGAAATATCTCGACTGTAATAAATATTTGTATGGGTTTGTTGCTGGCCCTGTCATGGAATCCCGTAAATGTATTGCCACAACAACACGGCAGGTGACAGCTCTTTTTGGCCAGATATTCTATGAAATCTTTGGCGGAATTTTATTTGTTTTTTTTTTTTATGTTCTGTCGGTCGTCTTGCTTCTTCCTCGCACAATGTGGCCATTATTGTTTGTGTCGACGTGGGTTATCCAAACTCAAACTAAAATGAGTTCTATCGATCTGAAGGTAGTTGGGGGGGGGGGGGGGAGGGCTACAATATCTCCTGTCAAGTGTATATTCATACAAGTGAAACACACGAAAGATCGTTTTTGCCCCCTGCAGTTCGCCACAAGAAGACGTTATAGCTAGATGTGGGCCATATTTTACCAAGGTTTCCAGCTATGTTACTTTTGTAATATGCCTGTTTATGAGTTACGATATGTTTGTGTATCGATCTGTTGGATGTGTGTACCATATCCCTCCCTTTATCCCGTAGTCCTGTGGACCGTTTGGGACGCCACAGGTGATCTGGCAACCAGCATCTTCCAAACCTCTCGGTTTTCTGACCTCCTGATTGTATCGCTCAACCTCAAGCTCGTCCATTGTGGGATATTGTCCTCCCATCTCTTCCTCTGTCTGCCTCTCCTTCTCCCTCCTTGCACTGTGCCCTGTAGGAATGTCTTGGCAAGCCCTGATGATCTCATAACCTGGCCATACCATTTGAGCTTGCGTCTCTTGACCAAGGTCAACAGGGCTTCGTAAGGCCCAATGGCTTGCCTGATTTTGTTCCGAACTTTTTCGTTCGTGATATATATGTGTAGCATATGTTCGTGTACCATAATATATATGTGCTTTTAAATGCTCTGTGAAAGTGAACTTCTCTCATGGGATAACCAACTGATCCTTATCTTATCTTATGTATCAGTATATTTAAGGTAAAAAACACATTTCAAGTAACACAGTTTTTCCCGTCTTGCCAAAATAAGTCTTTCACACTTACGCCGTTTCGTGATAGGACCAACATTTGATGTAAAGAGACATATTATCATGTTTTTTGTATTATTTTGAAAAAGTCAATATTTTTTTCTTTCATTTTTAACGACTCAGATTTCCATGCATTGGCTTTTCAGCTCTGGCTACTTCCTATTTTATCGCAGCCAAAGTGCTTTTCGTAGAACAGTGGTCGCACAGTGACAACGAAATTTTCATTCATACTTTGCCATTCTACTCAATGCAAATGCGTATCCTTTCTGTGGCTAAATAATCGTAAACAATAGTATTAACCCTTTGAACACGGGTCCCCCTGACCTATTGAACCCCTGTCCCTGGTCCCCCAGCCCCAAAATTGCCATTTTCATAGATAGTAATATAATGATGGAAACACACAACAAACACAACATTGACGGATAGGGAGCAAATGTGAGTATTATAGAATGTTTTCCTTATCTTTTATCTCCAGTATTGGGCCTTGGTATGCCAGTCGGTCCAGCACGTTGAGCCCCGTTTGATACATAAAAAAACTGCATTCTGTGCATTCATCATGAAAATTTCACAAAAAGAACTCTCCAAACTATGTGCGGGCTTCTAGTTTCTCTTTGTTTACAACTGGGAATAAAAAATGGCGGCCAAACGCAACTTTTGACGACATAAGAGCACAAATATGCGGTGTCACCTTTCTGACCGCTGTACAGGTCAATAGTGTATATATCGCCGTAGAATTTGACCGGTGTACAGGGCAATAGTGTTCAAAGGGTTAAAGACTGAACTTTGTCCAAAATGGATGTGTCCACGTAAAGTATCCTGAAAAATTGAGGCAGCACAGAAAGTTTCATAAAGTTTTGGTCATGTGGTCAGAGAGGGGCACGGTGGTCTAGAGGTAGGGTGCTCGCCTTTCATGCCGAAGGTACCGGATTCGATCCCTGGTTAGTGCAGGCGTGTCCTTGATCCTATGGTAGGTAGGATCGAGCACTTAGTCTTCTCGGATAAGTACGAAAACCTCGGAGGGCGAGTGTGTACGTTGAGCACGTTAAAGATACCTTGGCAGTTTAAAGTCGAGATGACCAGGCCGAACAAGGCCGCTGCCCGGGATAAAAATTCTAAAAAAGCTCATCCCTACCACAAAAACACACAGAAACAAGAACAAGAACGATAAAAACCAGAAAAGTGAGATGTTGATGCCAATGGCAGCCAAACTCCTAAGATAAAGACCTAAACACGGTCACGTGGTCAGAAAGTTTTGGAGTACACACATGTTCACCCCCGAGCTTCATTATAGAATGATTTGACGAGAGGCCAAGTGAAGAAGAGGTTCTGTTATTATATAGTTATTTGTGAAGCAGCTTTTTAGACATAGATACGCTGTTCAGGTCCTTCTTCGTTTGCATTTGGTAAATTCATTCATGCACCTATGAGTTTAATCCGTGCCTTAATGCAAAATTGATTCAGGTGGGTCTATGATGTATGTCTGTCTGTTGTCTGTCTGCCTATCTATCTATCTATCTATCTATCTATCTATCTATCTATCTATCTATCTATCTATCTATCTATCTATCTATCTATCTATCTATCTATCTAGCTCGCTATCTATCTATTTATCTATCTATCGGTCTATCTGTCTATCTATCTATCTATCTATCTATCTATCTATCTATCTATCTAGCTATCTATCTATCTATCTATCTATCTATCTATCTATCTATCTATCTATCTATCTATCTATCTATCTATCTAGCTCGCTATCTATCTATTATCTATCTATCTATCGGTCTATCTGTCTATCTATCTGTTCATCTATCTAGCTATCTATCTAACTATGCGCGAAAACATTGGCTCTTGCTGTATGTCCGCAAATCAAACATTTCGATTCTCTAAATGCAAAGAAAAGAATGTAGTTGCTTAATATTTAACCTAATTTCATTTTCTCTTTTCATCCATTTCAGCGCCCAGTTTGGTACGCGGTACAGCAGGGAGGTTTCACTTTTCGAAGACATCAACATGGCGGCGATCCCATCGGCGTCGATGGTTGCCATGGCGACGGGGCTGATGCTGACCCTCATGATAGTCGGCATACTACATACCCTTTGAGCCAAAACGCATACTCTTTCAGCCCAAATGCATGTTGTGAACTACGTGCACAGAAAACAATTAATGATGACGCATCGTATGGTGTGTGTGATTATGAAGATGATTTCGTTTGTTCGTTGCAAGAAGTGGTTTTCTCCCACAGAGCTCTATAGGCCCATTGCGCATATTGGCCATCTTTGATGTAAGGACCGACGCATCACCATGGCGATTGTAGCATTGATTTTGATTCGTTAGCTGATTTGCGCTGCACTTGAGGCGTCGCGAACCAACCGGCGGCAAGCTAAAAGTTTTTCACTACAGTAAACAATGGCACGTGTTTACATGCACATACGAGACGTTCGGTCAATTCTTTCACCTCCTTTCCTTTGTTTACATGGATGGTAGGGAATCTAACCAGCTTGGCTCCATCCTTTCCACCCCTGTCATGACAGTCAACTGCAATGCAACCAGCAGGCATTTTAACCGCTTAGACATCTCTCGGAGTTAAACTCATCAGCTAATCCACCGGCCATCTTGGGTGTCGGAAAAACAAAACAAAAACACAGTGTGGCGTCATTCGCAATGGGTTTATAGATAGAGATAGATTAGATCGGAAAGTACGTCAAGTCACTGTGCCCCTTGTGGTGTCTCGAGGAGAGACAAAAGAAGGGCAATGTTTCGACAAAAAAATTTGAAAAATGGTGAGCACATGTTATGTACTATTAGTGCGAACTTCAATTAATAGTCGCTTGCCCCCCTTTTGTCTGCAATGGAGCAGCGCTAGATGGACACGCGAATTGCCGCCATCTTTTAGTGGAAAGATGAGAGGCGGCGCAGCGGAGTGTGCTCTCTTGTTTATTGTTTGGCTCCCGTGTTATCTCTTGAAAATGGAGATAATCACTTCTTGCCTTGACCCGACGATTTGCTGTGAGTGTTTGTTTTCAAAACGTAGATAGTGTGGAGGAAGATAAAGCATCGTATGTGGTCGTGAATGTTTCATCCAAAGAGGTGAAGCTAAAGCTGTATAATTTGTACATCTGGGGACGGGGAAATAATGTGGAAAAAAAAATGCTGCTTTCTTACGAAAAAATGTTCTTGCATTGTATCATATGTATGTCGTCCCCTAGTAGTTGACTGTTGTTGCTGTTGTAATTGTCTGGAAATTTATAACGTCGGTTGGGTACAAGAAGTGATTCGTTATCTCCATATTTGTAAAAGTGGAGATAATCACATCTTGCACTAAAAGGACAATATTGTCTGTCGTGAATGAATCAGGGGCTATGTTAGGTGCTAAAGTGTGGTAACTTACACTTCCATGCACATTAAAAATTTGTGAGTGAAACCAACTTCGTATGGATGTAATCATCATTATACATTACTATCCAAAGTAATAGCGCTGAGCCGTCTTTGTTTTCGTTGTCACCTGTGTTGCACTGGGTTTTACGTACCTTTTCAGGACAATGAGGCAATATTGGCTATGTAGGAGGCCCTTACTTTATTTAGCCCTAGCCTGCTTCATCACTTTCAAGAATTTTTGTACATGAAGTTATATCATGCTGGGTGGGTCATTGCGCCAACTCCACAACCGTTGGCTCGACCCGAAAGGATCTGGCTTGCCTGGTCAGTTGGACTAATCTCCGGGCAATGACAATGAGGCTGTTCCAGATGTCCTTAAAGACACAATATTAGTTAAGAGTATACTCCATCCGGATCTGGATTCGAGGCTAGGGCGTCTGGCACCCGGTCCAAGCGTTCTAACCCCTTAGCCACTGCTCAGACACTTGCCAGTTGGCTGATTATTGCTTTTCTTGATGGTCCAAACTCAAAAGTTTTAGCGTCCTATTTTGTCTGTGCACACTTGCGATCAATGCACCCAGGCTAAATCTGTTGCAGTCCTCTTTCAATAACAAATGGGGACCGTGGAAGAGGAAGGGTTGAGGTTTTCTCATTAAGGAAGTGCCTATGTTTGTCACCTTTTGTTGTGTGTTGTTGTTGTTGTTGTTGTTGTTGTTGTTGTTGTTGTTGTTGTTGTTGTTCATGTTGCTATTTGCTGAATCGTTGTGTCGGTGGTGGTGGTGGTGGCAGTGATGCTGTTAAAATTTCTACCTAAAGTGTCTGTATTTGTCTTGGTTGTCATGGTAGATCTACAGTTAGTTTGTTGATAATGTTGTAGTGATCGTTCTTATTATTATCGTAGCTGCTGTGCTGGTGAAGATCTGGTGGTTGTCGTTGGTCTTGTTGTTGTTAATATTAAAGTGGTTGTTGTTGTTGTTTTTTTTATAGCAGAGCTTGATTTGCTGATCCAGTTTTTAATCATTGTCATTATTATTATTATTATTATTATTATTTCTCTCTGACTGTCGCCGATGTAGGCCGGCTATATGACGAGACAACCATTATCTGTGTCGTCCACTAAATGCACCGTTGACATCTTTGAACATGAGAGGATTGACAAAATAATGCAGATGAGCGATGTTGACAATAATGGCCAGGGTCTGCACTGTTTTCACTTTGTACAGACTAAAGTAGATCAAACGGAAAGAAAGAAATTGTACTCTATATATCTCACTTAAATAGGGACCCCGCCAGCATCCCTGCGTCAATCCAACACAGTTTTGTATTGGATTTCCGCAAGGTTCGTAGGATTACCTTAGGGGCGGATTCCCTACGTCAAGCCGATGTCAGCGTGATGCTATAACCAGCAGATCTACATAGGAACGCTGTCATTCCTATAAGAAATTTGACCTCAATCCTAAGTGTAAAATTTCCGTAGGGAACATCGATTTTCAAGACTGCCATGTACATGTAATTACCATAAACACAATATCATTTCTAACTATATTTACATTTAATACGCCAGTGTCTTTTCTTGTGCATAAAACGCATGACAATTTTGTGACAATTGTATTACCGTGTGCGTCAGTGTTGCCATGGAAACGGCTCTTTCATGCTTTATAACGCCATCTGATGAAAATTTCCGACATTGTCATTGTAATATTTTCTTTCTTCTCTCCTTAATACCACCAGCATATCATTTTGTTTAATTTATTCGGGTGTTCTTTTTGTTGCGCCAGAGACTTTTAGAGCCTTTGTTTGAGACGAGCGCGGGTAGATCCTTAAGGCTAAATGGTCCGATGAGTCAAGTATGTTTCGCGTCTGTTTTGACGCAGCTCGCTAGGTCACTCTTTCCCCCAGCTGCCTCAAGACAGTTTTGACGCGCTTGAACTATAGGGAACGGGATTGAATGACACAGTTACATGAACTACATTTAGATTTACGTCATGGGACATTCGAACTGTTCAACGCGGCGGTTAAGCACAGTTATGGACTTTGTACACACTTTTCATGTGCAGTTGATCTTTGTGCCTCGAATCGCATTTACAAAGTCCATAACAACTGTGCTTAACCACCGCCCTGAACAGTTCGAATGTCCCACGACGTCATCGGTAAATTTAAATATAGTAACTGTGTCATTAAATCCCGTTCCCTAAAAGAGACAGACATGTTTCAGTGCCCTCAGTGGCCGGGGCCTCTTTTAAACTTCACAGTCCACATCTCACAGTAAAGTCGAGACAAAAGAGACTTGAGTGCGCCACCGGCATGAGAGTTCCCAAAACGCTTTTAACATACATGTATAACCTGGAGCAGGCGAGGTGGAGAATTAATCATCAGGATTCCTCATTCATGAGAAGCTGATCAAGCCAGGGTTCAGAAATGCTGAGGGGGGGGGGGGGGGGGCCTCTTTTTTTTTCTCTACCACCACCCCCCCTTATTATTTTTGTTGTCATTTTCACCAACTCTGAATATTTTAGTAAAAGCGACGACCCACTATGAAATAGATGTAAAAAGTGACAGGTATCAGTTTGAAGAACATACATTTGGCGCGAAAGCCCTTCTCTCTTCTCCCCACCCCCACCCCCACCCCCGCACATCTATCCGTCCCAAAACCCCTCCTAGAGGAATCTCTTCTATAGGGGCCCACAGACTATATATTAGAACTCCCCCCCCCCCCCCCACAAGGTCTTGAGACATACATACATCCGGATTAATATGTAAGTAAAGAACATGGATGTATATTCTTGAATTGTAAATTGAGCCCTAACAGTTACCATATAATTTAGCACTGAACAGCAGTAAAAAAAAAAATTTTTTTAAAACAAATTAGCAATGCTGAAAGTTAATTATGTATTTCATTGCAATGCTGTGTCGCTGTGTGTGTAAGTCATGCTTAAACAACGTTGAGCTACATGTTATTCTACCGGAAATATAATGAATCTCTTTAAATCCGTGATGTCATGTATAATATTATTATTTAAATGCATCTTATCTGTGCGGCAAATGTTATCTCTTTTCTAAAGATATAAAGGGCGGTACGGCCCATGTTTCCCACTATCAGTGTGTTTTGTTTCATTCTGTGATGAATTTTATCATCCGTTTGTGTAACTGTCGTGTATGACACGTGTATGTGTATGATTTTTTCCTGTGTGTAAACCTGAGTGTAGTGAGGGGTCTGAGTGTGCACCGGATGTTCTTTTCCTCCTGTGCTTCGATCAGAATTTTGTTCGCATTGTGTTTTATATAAATACATTATTATACAATAATAATGTTTCTGTCGTTGATAATGTTGTTGTTGTTGGTGATGTTATTGTTGTTGATGATGATGACGATGGTGACGATGTCCTTGTTATTGCTGTTGTTGTTGTTGACATTGATGGTGTCGTTGTCTTTGTTGTTGTTGATAATGAAAATGATGATGATGATGATGATGATGATGACGATGCTGTCGTTGATGGTGTCGTTGTCTTTGTGGTTGATGTTGTTGATGATGTTGATGTTGTTGTGATGTTGATGTTGATGTCGTTGTTGTTGAAGGTGATTGGCGGGAGCTGCTGGTTTTGTCTCCTTCTGTCCTATCATTCCCGATTTGATTTTCAGCATTATCGTTTAGATTCAGGCAAAGATTAAAAATCCTCATGAACCAAGATATAAATGTAGATCTAATATAGCTCCATCCTACGAGTAATTGTGTCTTGAGTGAGGAAAATTTTAAATTTCAGGACTCCAGTCTGTGGGACCTCCTAAAAATCCTGTTCCACTCAGAAAGCCCTGGTGTCTAGATTTCTATTTACACTAGAAAACGTCATGAGTCTCAAATAAATAATTTAAACTGGGACTTGTCTCTTCACCTACATTTACCAGAAGGAAGCTCGGCTGCTTTTTTTTTTCCCAGTGATTTATGATTTCCAATCTTCTCAAAGCTGTAGTATGTTGCCCTAGCACCATTCCTCTGTTGGGCGCCATCGTAACTATTTTGTTTGTCAAGTGATCGAGGCTAAGCATTGGAAGAAGCAAAATGACGTTCTCGTCTTTCACGCATTGAATTGTTTGACTTGCTTTGAGATATTGTTTGTCTTTTTTTTTCGAACCCTATCTATATTTGTTTTCAAAGAGTTCCTTCGATTTTTAAGTGGCCAACTAAGAAGCTTAACTGCTGTAAAGCCAATCTGGCACAGACAAAAGCACATGCAGCTATTTGCAGGAGTCAGCCGGCCGTTCATTGGCTGAACTTATGACCCATGAATAAATTATAACCTCATTTCCGGTTTAGCGGGACTTTCGTTTCCTGTGCAATTGTATTTCTTCTATGGGTTTTTCACGATTTTTCTTAAGTAATCAATATGAAAATTATATATTCGTATTCAGCGTGTCAAACTGTATGAACACACCAAATTTCGTGAGGCTAGCTCAAAAAAAGAAAAAATAACGGTTTTTAACGGTCATGTGTCAAGTAATCAATGGGAAAATTATATATTTGTAATCAGCGTGTCAAACTGTATCAACACACCAAATTTCGTGAGGCTAGCTCAAAAAAAAAAGAAAAATAACGGTTTTTAACGGCCATATGTATAAAAGTAATGTATAAAAGTAATACTATTCACTTAAGTACGTTAAAATAGACCTGCGTTCCAAATTTTATCAAAATCGGTCAAACACTTTAGGCAGAAGATCCCAAAACGTACAAAATCCTTCTTTGAGACTACTTAACTCTTAACGGCTCTAACGGTTTTCTGTTTAACAAAAGTACAACTTTTAATGTAGGTAAACCTTCTCTGGCACAACACCAATATAATTGCCCCATGTGAACAAAATCGGCAAAGAAGTGAATGTGTGAAAAGGTCTCAAAAATCGGTTACAGACGCACAGACACTGATGGTCTTCACGGTATAGATTTATTTTTTTTGGGGGGGGGGGGGGGATATGAAAAATTGCACTACCTCCGCTCTCGCCCTGGACAATTACAGGTTACAAATAAATACATCATAAATACATACATTCAGCACATGTATCTGTGCATTAAATGTAGTTTTACACAATCATGCTCGAGAAAACAGGAAGTTCGTAGGCATAATTTATTCATGGGTCATAAGTTCAGCCAATGAATGGCCGGCTGACTCCTGCAAATAGCTGCATGTGACAAAAGCAGCCAGTTATAGACTCAAAAATTTCTTCCGCAGTGCAAGAGCTGCATAAAACCAGACCACAAAAGGTATCTGTCAAGTAAAAACGCGACCGCAGTTCTTGTTTGTTCCAAGTCCACATTTTGCACATCTGAGAAATTCAACGTTAAACGTTTGCGGCTTTAGTATTACGAAAAGGAGTTGGAATAAATCGGCACTGTGGAACAGCTTGATGAGTGTCACAAGGCATTTTTAACAAAATCTTGTTATACTTCTTCTACAAACTAAAGAATCTCCTGTTTTTCCAGAAAATGGAGATGGAACTAACAAGTACAAAGGTCTCGAAAGGTTTTGCTCGTGAAAGTGGCCAGATTTATGTCGGAACAGTTTCTTTTCAGTACTTTTCTTCATTATTATCTGCCGGATATAATTAAATTCTGTATTAATTAAGTTTAACTTTAAAAAGCACGGTGATCACTCGAAATGTGCAATGCCGGGGAGTTGCCTTATTCAGGGTATGACAATGTGGCAAATACATTCATCCTGGTTTACTTTTCCTTAGCCACATTTTTAAAACCAAAACTAGAGCTAATTGTTGCCAATTTGGTCGGACAATTAATGGGAAAATCAATCTGTCAATTTATCTATTATTCTATCTATCTATACCTTGACTCGAATTACCAAGATTTTCATAAATAAATCAGAAACATCAATTCCCCCCCCCCCCTCCCCTTTCCAGTCTTTCGTATACCTGTGACGTCTGGATTCACCTGTTCAGCTGTCGTCAGAGCACAGAATACCAAAGGCCCTCCCCACCGCGCACCGTGTTGGCGGCAAGAGAAGTGTATTGTACACGACAAGACGGTTTTATCCACTGGAGACAGGAAGGCGTAGCGTAGTGTATACCATGGTGACAAGCTGAGGACTTGGGACTGGGAGTCGCGTGGTGTGCAGATGTCATTGTATTGTGTGCACGGAGGAGTGTGTTACTGGATGGACTTTCAGTGATGTTGTAGACCAAGTGCTTGAGGTTGACAGGCAAGTGATAACTTTATGATGTTGTGTGTGGCATTGACAGGGGGCGAGGTAAGAGCAAATAGAGAGAAAGTGTGTGAACATACGAGTAGATAGATAGATAGATAGATAGATAGATGCACGAGCTATTTGATATACCTATAATGTATATCTGTGCTTAAAGCACAGTAAGAACGAATCTGCCCGGCTCGTTGTCTAATCAATATTGCACAGTTGCAGTTCTATTCATGTGTACCTGCAAACTTACATCCATGTATACAAATGCAATTATTCTGTAGTTGCAAAGAGACACATATAAGCAAGTTGTTGCCTACTTTCAAAGAGACTTGAAATATATGTATGCATTTTGCGTGCACATGCAGAGACGTTGATATGTATAGACGTATAGATGTATAATGTATTTTATACGCATATGCAAAGAGACTTTGATTTATATATATAATATGCATTCTGTGTGCAATATTCAAAGAGACTTTGTCACTGAGACATAGCGTGTACCTGCCGTGGCATACCGTTATCAATATTGATAGTCAAAAATTGGCAAGAAGAAAAAGTTGTATGTAGCAAAGCCCTGCGTAAGAAATAATACCCAGCCAATATTTAACTTTGTTTCAAGCCTTGCGGCGATCCCACAGTTTTTCTGTGGTTTTTATAACATTTCGTCAGCAGTAGGATGTAGGCTACCTTTCACACAACACTGTATGTTTGATCGATATTTTCATGGGATGAGCAGTTTTGAATTACTGTGTGGCCCCTCTGTTTCACTGCATTGGGCTCAGTTGCACAGTATACAATGCCCTCGCGACACCTGTTAATTTACTTATTATTAAGTATGCAGAGATCCAGTGAGATTATTATAACGGAGATATCTTGAATAACAAAGATAATTCGTCGTCTGAGTGAAGCTTTATAATTAGCTGGATTTGTGGACGGTGTAAACTGTACACGTGGCTGCTTTCCTGCAAGTTTCATGTTTCACTGACAATAGTTGTTATTACTGAAGAATAACAGAAGGTGTCACGTCACAAAGTTCCTATACACCCAGCTGTTTTAGTGCCAGTTTCATATCTCACTGTTGGTAGTTGTAATTCCTGAAGAATTGTTGTAGAAGGTGTCGTATTAGTGTTTCCATACATCTAACTGCTTTCGTGCAGATTTCATGACTCACTCGTAATACATGAAGTTTGCTATTAATGAAGAATTAGAAGGTGTCACATTACAGAATTTCCATGTACCTGGCAGCTCTCATGCAAGTTTCATGTCTCACTGTTAATACATGTAGTTGCTATTACTGAAGAATTAGAAGATGTCAAATTACAGAATTTCCCTATACCTGGCTGCTTTCGTGCAAGTCTCGTGTCTCGCTCGTAAGAGTTGTTATTACTGAAGAATTGGGATGTCACATTAGAGAGTTTCTTACTCCTGGCTGCTATCAGACAAGTTCCATGTCTCACTAGTATTACATGTAGTTGTTATTCTGAAGAATTAAAAGATATCACATCACAGATTTTCCGTACACCTAGATCTAGCTGCTTTCGTGGAAGTTTCATGTCACGCTCCTAATTGGTTGGTAAAAGTTTTCGTTACTGAAGAATTAGAAAGTCTCACAGTTCAAAGTTTCTTCATATCTAGCTGCTCTAGTGCACATTTCATGTCTCACTGGTAAAACGTGTAATTATTATTGTTATTACTGAAGAATGACAAGGTATCACATTACAGAGTTTCCGTATGCCTAGCTGTTTTTGTGAACATTGCATGTCGTCTCAGTGGCAATTGGTCGACAAAAAAAGTTCATATTATTAAAGAAATAGAAGTCGTCATTTAACACAGTTTCAACACACTTGGCTGCTTTTGTGCATACTTCAAGTATCACTGGTCAAAGGTTGATAAAGGTTTTTGTTTTTGAAGATTTAGAAGGTCTCATATTAGGTCCTACATATTTTAGTTACACTTCGTTGTGTTGTGCAGATTTTATGTCACACTCGGAGCAGGTTGGCAAAAAGCCTTTGTTACGAAGAAGTAACCTAATTTCATACCGCACAGCTCACACGTGTCATCTTCCCTCTGGTCGCTTTTAGTTCATAGTAATTAATCTTAGTAGGCTCACAATTTTTGGGTAAGTCTGAAAATCCACACAAACATCTCTTAATAAGCCTACAAAATTGCCGTAGTGCCAGTATATAACTGTGTTATTAAGAGGAGAGGACATAGTTTGGGCAGGCAGGAGTTGGGGGACATGGTGGTCTCTAGAGGTAAGGTGTTGGCCTCCTTTGCCTAAGGCCCCGGGTTCGATCCCCGGTCGGTGCAGACATGTTGGAATATGTGTGTGTGTTTTTTTAAGGGGGGTGGGGGGTGGGGGGGGATTTTGTCCCTGATCCTATGGTAGGAAGGATCGAATGCCTAGTCTTCTCGGATGAGGAAGAAAAAGTCGGAGGGCCAGTGTGCACGGTGTGCACCTTAAAGGTACCTTGGAAGTTGAAAGTCGAGTAGAGCGGGCCTAATAAGGCCGCTGCGCGGGCAAAATTCTGAAAAACAATTCATCCCTACCACAAAAGACACACAGAAAGAAGAACAAGAAAAATAAAAAGAAGAAACGTGAGGTGTCAACTCCTTATCGTAATTGCTGCCAATGTTTAGTGTCGAATTTCCTAGCGGTGCAAAAATGTTCAGTTGGAACAAACAAGAACTTTAAGGTCGCGCTTAAGGTCTTTGCAGAAAATCCCGTAGGTTCAATGCTCGCCGTTTGCCAGTGCGCTATTCTAAAGCTGCCCACTGCTAGACTGTAGATCTGGGTTTGATTCAGTGAATTGGTGCAAGCTGTGCGATGTCATGAAGAATTTCACATGTGAGATCATTATCGGTTCTCTGGTCAGCCTTTGCGGAGTCGTAAGTAGATTATAATCCGTCTCCTGATCTAGGATTAATAATCTGATGTACTTGACCATTAACCTTTTCATTCGTTACTACAGCCTGGATTCATTTGCTTGAAATAACCTGAAAGTTTTCTGAAGATTATAGAGAAATGGGAAAAGCCGTTCATAGAAGGATAAAAATCCTGTGTTCAAGACCTTCAAAATAATATTTAGATCCAGTGAATTAGCGTGGGCGGGGCCAAAGGGACGGTTGCCCCGGGCGCGAGATTTTTATTTTCGTACGAACTTTAGCAAATTCAGGAGCGTGGCAGCAACAGACCCCCAAACACAGGTTATCGGCTAAGGATTTGTAGTCCTATGGAACACTGCCAGGGGTGCTGCAATCTCTGGACTGTGCCTGATGTGTCTCTGAACGTCACCGAAAATCCCTGGGATGTGTTGGAACTGTCCTGTGTTTGGAGGTGTGTTGCTGCCCCGCTCCTGAATTTGCTAAAGCTCGTACGGAAAAAAAATCACGCGCCTCGGATGCAAAATTCCAAGCTATCACTAATTTAATTTAAGTTGTGAAAGAAATTTCTCAAAACTGAAATTAATCAAAACGTCCCAGAGGTCTGCAACGAGCCAAGAAAGACCGAGTACCCTAGCAAAACTGTCATTTGATAGAGATTTCAATGTAGATTTCAGTACTGTTCTTGAAAAATCTTGCATAAATTAAAACCAGGTGTTTTTTTAATGAAATTGAGTATACTAGAATTAAATGCACTTAAATTACATCAGTATTTTGTTAAAACACAGTAGGCCTACGTGTGGTTGGGGGGCGGGGGGGGGGGGTTGAGGGGTTCAAACTAGACTGGTGGAGGGACTCAGTGAGGGCTAAGGGTCCATGGGTCAGAGGGTGCAATGCTTGCCTTGCCCCGGGCGCTGGTAACCCATGCTGCGCCAGTGTTTAAATCTACGTGTCATTCCAGATTAACATTTATGTATATTTCTATATTTACTTGTTTGGTTGATGGGAGATGGGTGAGCGTGTGATGGAGAGAGAGAAGGAGAGAAGGTGGGAGAGAGAACGGGAAAGGCAGAGAGAGAGAGACGGAGACACAGAGTGAAAGAGACTGAGAGACATACACATAAAAGACAGACAGGGAGGAGGACAAAAAGTGTGCGAGGATACTTTAAGACTACGAGGTCTGCATCAGTGTGAGTAAAAGGGAGAAAGTTCTTGCCATTCAACATGCGGACTTGTTAACCACACCGGCTTGCTTAAACTTGCAGAGTACAATCAATCAGGCGTGACTGGTCGGCCCTGGAGGCTTTCTGTACGCCCGTAATCTTGGGTTTTGGCTTTTTTGCTGAGGCATCGAGTTGCATAGTCCAGCGATTTCACAGTGTTCCTACTTGACCGGCTGTTGTTAGCTTTTGTTCATACGTCCACTTGCTCACATCAGCACGGCTGTGAACGCTTGGGGCAACGTGAAATCTTAGAACACCTTTCTGAGTGTTATTCCGTGGGATGATGTTCGCATCTCTCTCTCTCTCTCTCTCTCTCTCTCTCTCTCTGTGTGTGTGTGTGTGTGTGTATGTGTGTGTGTGTCTGTCTGTTTCTCTCTCTCTCCCTCTCTTCTCTTCTCTTAGACACAAGTCCGTCTGCTTGTCTCTCTTTGTGTTACTGTCTGTCTCTGTCTGCCTGTCTTTCCCCCTCACTCTGAGTCTCTCCTTCCCCCCTCCTTTCTCTGTCTCCCTCTATCCTTGTCTCCCTCTTTCTGTCGCTGTCTTCTTCTGTATCTAACTCCGTCGTTCTGTGTGTTTGTCTGTGTCTGTCTCTCACTGGCCCCCCCCCCCTCTCTCTCTCTCTCTCTCTCTCTCTCTCGTTCTCTCTCGTTCTCTCTCTTTCTCCCTCTCTGCCTCTCAAAGCTCAAGACTAGTATGCCTATTATACAGATATTTGCACGATATACATCAAAGAAAATATGTTTAATTTATATGTAAATATGAACGCCAGTCGATTTTCCAGAGGCCAACAGCTAGACACAAGGGGAAAACCGCTTGTCGTGACGACAGACCATTACCCAGATCGAAGTGTGCTGTATTTGGAGCCGTGAACGACCTTTCTCAAGAACATTTCCAGTCATTGGAACTGTATGTCTTTTCAGCAGAGAGGCCCTGAGATACAGAACGTGAAGTATTCCTGTAGAAAGCATAATATATTCTGTCGTGAGGCAGAAACATCTGTTATCTTTCTTCTTTACAGGTGATAATTCACTTCAAACATTAAGACGCAACCTGGGTCCGGTACAGAGATGTGCCGTTTGCTCGTTTGCTTATACATGCAGTGTTATAGTAGTCTGGGTATTTAGAATGTTGTTGTTTTTTTTTCCTCTCTGGAAGCATGCCAAATTAAAAAGATCGTGAATGAATTGAACTCTACATCAAAGCAAATGTTTTGACAGACTCAGTATTTTCTCTATTATAAAAATTATAAAAGCCACAGAAAAACTTCGCTTGGATTCCACACAATTCCTGCTGAAACCTTTTGTTGTTCAATTGTTTTGTCTGTTCCATTTTTTTTTTCGTGATAAAAGCGAAAGCCGAAAATTCGAATATTTTCTGTCTTCTCTTTAGTTTGCTTTGTACCGTTTGGGTTTTATTTCTCACGCGAGATTTCGTAACATACAACTTTTTCTTTTTGCCCGATTTTAACATCAGTATTTTCTCTACTCGGCTTGGTAATTAGACTCTCATCCCCTATCGACAGACTTTTTGAAAAGATCTTTCACCGTATAGCCTAGGCTATATATTACAAAAGACTCGTGTTCAGACGGAGAAGGTGGTGGGAGGTTTGGGGGGGGGGGGGCGGGCGAGAAAGAAAAGACAAAGAAGATGGGGAGGTGTACTACCTCACTTCGGCCTTGGCGTATTGCATGCAGCTGTCACTTAGCCAATGTGTGCATTTTGATTGCCGGTATCAACTTAACGAGTCGAGCTCTACAGGACATTCTACATGTATATATCAGCCTGTGAGCTGTACACTTGTCCTGTGCACACGGTATGAAATAACATACGCGTCCACAGCAAACTGTAGACGCGAGGTCTGACCTAGTTGATTTCAAACTTATTTATGTATGCACACTGTCTTTTTATGAGAGTCTTTCTCTCATTATGTGTCAGGTCATTTGAGATAGTATACAGGGTGATTCAAAAAGAAGGAGCCGATTTTATGACGCATTGCTTTCATCGCATTGATGTTGCCCCTGCTGCTGATGGTGGCGGCCACATTGAACACTTGTAAGACAGGAAATAAAAGTTGATTGTGAGTACAATACTTGTGACTTAGCTTGAGTTGTCTATTGCTTTTCCTTATTAAAATTATGCGTCATAAAATCGGTTCATTCTTTTTGAATCACCCTGTATATTGTATGATCTTATATTGTCTCATACTGCAATGCAGCTCGAAGGTGAATATGTAAGCATCTAAAACTTAACGACTACATGACCAAAAATTATGAAACTTTATAGATTACCTCAACTATTGACGATAAGTACACATCCTTTTTGGATAAAATTCAGATTTTAAATATTATTATTTACAATAATTTTTACCCGCAAAAAAAAAAAAAGTCGCATTTTCATCGAGGAGAATGTAAAGGTATAATCGGAAATGTTTGCTGTGACTAAAATGTGGTTACCGTTCTACGGATTTCTTCCTTCGACCGTCTTCACACATTGGTGGTCGAAAATCAACTTTATCATACTATCTATGCATTCTGCAAGGAATTGTAATGTAACAAAAAGTTATATTAATCTTTAAATAGAATCAGTGTCGCGTTATTAATGTGACCTAGATCTAGAGTATTATGCAGTTGGGCTTGGTACAATGAATTATATGCAAGGTTTATCTTGGTCGGGTTGGCTCCTGATTTCAAAGTAAGGTATCACGGTCGAGGCCTCGAAAGGCAGGTGAACAATGCATAGAACTAAGTATTAGATTTTCTCTATTTGGCTTTGCAAAATGCACTATTGTTAAAATAAATGTTCCATGCGCATTGGCGCAAGGTGGCGCGCGAAAAGCCGCGAACGCAAAACCCCCGGGGCGTTCTATATTATTGTATTAGCCGAGACGCAAGACACTGGGTATTTTGTGTCTCGGGCATTAGTATTAGTATATTATTTTGGTTAAGTGCCAATAGTGGATGGGGGGGGGGGGGGGATATGGTACATTCAGTATTAACCTGACAATCTAAGGCCTGTTTGCTTTTCTGAAAAATGTAGAGCAGTTCTATTGAGGCATTGTGGCTCTGGTCATGGTGCCTTCCGCGTGTGCACAGGCACAAGCAGTTCTGCATTGGATTTAATTTGAATAGAAATTCCATGGGCTACTAGTTATTGATCCAGCTGAGAGAGAGAGAGAGTGAGAGAGAGAGGGAGGGAGAGAGAGATCAAATGAAAGCAAAAAAAAGAATGAATTAATAAATAAAAATATCTCTCTCTCTCTCTCTCTCTCTCTCATCTCTCTCCCTATCTCCCTCTCTCTCTCGCTCTCTTCTCTCTCTCTCTCTCTCTTCCTCCACATGTTTCTCTCACTCTTTTTTTCCTATTAATCGTACGCGCCTCCCTATGTACAGACAAATAATAAATACATGTATTCCTTTAACTACTATCACTGGATCAATAACGTAGCGTAGTACTAATATCAATGAGCATCGTGAATACTTGGCTGTGAATCGGTGAAGTGAAAATTGAGGGCCTTTGAACTTCTAAGAGTTAACATCAAAAGACACACATAAAATTAAAAGGAACAAAGTAATTTATTTACTTAAAAGCCTCTGTAAAATATTCAATTCAAAGGCTGCAAAATGTGTACATATGGGCGTTTTGCATGTGTGGTGTGTGTCACAAATCCCAGACTGGGAAATGTAATAATTATGACAGGACAACAATCACGAACGAACAAGTATAACACTTAACAGAACAACCAAACAGACTCACACATTTATTATACATAGAAATAACGATATACGTGCATTACATTATTCAATTCCAATACCATACAATGGTCAGTATCCCCGACATTCATGCTTCTACGGGCCCACAACCCGATAATACTTTCTAAAATATGCTCTGGCCTCAGCCTCACATCTATATATATATTACTTGCTGGCCTCTCTTATTGGCGCCTGCTCAACCTAATCTCCGTATCTCAATCTCCCCTCGAGGTCTTAACAGCACATTACTATTTCAATAGCACATTATATTCTCAATGGCACATTAACATCTTAATAGCACATTAACATCGTAATAGCAATAAGGACAATAACAACGTCCCTGTCTGTGGCCAGACTGCCACGACTCATGTGCTCCCGCTGTCCTGCGCGACAGCTTCACTCAGGCGGCCTGTGGGTAGCCTTCTGCCCAACCCCGGCACAAGTCCGCTCACCGCGGGTGACTTCTCTGCCCGACCCCGGCACCTATAAGAATAACATTACATTTCTATAACACCATACAATTACTATCCACTTCACCACTCATTACGGACCATCAAGCGTACACACAATAGTCCACCTTTCACTCACCACACCTCTTACGGTAACACACCTCTACCGTGTTACACCGCACTCAGACTCGCTACGAATCCATGATCCGAACTTACATCTATCACTCATTGCGCACATCTCTATACACAGTAATCAATGACTTCCCCAATCTTATTTACATCATGGTCATAGGAGAATATAGTACATCAATCATCATAATTATCAATCACAGTTCAACCTACCAGTCATCACTGGAAAACACACAACAATCTCCCGACTGCTCTGATCTCACGTCTGTCCCCTGGGACCTCTTAACTTGCAGTGACTTTTCACGACACAAGATTTATCTCATCGCCTTCACTTTACTCACGTCTTGCACGCTTCCACGCTAACTAACAGAAGTCAATACAGGTGAGCAGCCTCACCATCCCGTGAGTCAATCCTACACTTCCATGCCCCCGTAATAGTTGAATCTCGCTCACTCCACTCGTGACAGTGTGTATGTACGTGTGTGTGTATGTTTGTGTATGAGTGGACTTAAATGAATTAAATAGCAGTTATAGGTGTACGCAACACGTACCGTAACTGTATGTGATTACAGATCGGTATGTATCCACGCTTGAGTACGGGTATATGCACATCCGTTTTTGTGTGTGTATGCCTCTATTGTTGTGTATCTGTCTATTCGCCCCGTATGAGCCATTCAAGGGCCATCCTGGTACACGATGTAACGGTCGCACGGTAACCTTTTCACGGCGATACGAAAACTAGCAACGAGACAACAACAGAAATTGTTGCGCCACAGTTCCCACTTCTTTGGAACAATGCACGGGGAAAACCCGATTCAGTTAGGCGGAAGTGCGATGTGCGACAAGCGACCAACCCAAGACCCACTACGCGTAGTGGTCTTGGGACCAACTGTTGTATGCGTCCGGATGTAGGCACATTCAGCCACAGAAAGTGATGTCACGAATACTCGCTGTTTCAAGATCTGACATTCCTGCAAAGATTTATAAAGGTAAAATACAGAGACAGACAAGTGGGTAGACAGAATGGACAAGTTTTATAACTGTAGTATACCAGCATGGGGATATCCAAAGATCTGTCCAATGGTACGTCGATCAGGCTGTTCGCCGATGACAGTCTACTGTATAGAAACATCAGAAGTGTAAGAGATGCAGAAATGTTACAAAATGACCTGAATAGACTCCAACAGTGGGAACAAAAGTGGAAGATGGAATTCCATCCTAAGAAGTGTCAAGTACTTCAAGTGACAAACAAAATTAACACCATCAGTTTTGATTATACTATCCACAACATCAAATTAGAGGAAACAGAAACAGCTACTTATCTTGGCATAGTTATTGATAGGAAACTTAGATGGAAACAACAGTATAGCACAATTATAATAATAGTTCGTCCATCAGGTATGATGATGACCTTAACAACACCAGAGGAATAAAGAACAGAAATTGTTGAGAATTTCAACACATGGACAATAAAGAGAACTAAAGGACACAGAGGACAGAATGGAAAGACTGTTCTTTCATGACTTATGGCTTCTCATGTGACTGATAAGTCCTATTTTTGCCCTGCAGACCCTTCCGCATAAATGACAAGAGTGCTCCGTTGGTTCAGTACCACTGGGCCTTTTCTTGCGCCGTTCTCTTTTTTTGATAGCCTGCTGGACTCTGTCAGCTTCCCATGCTTTGCTGCCTCTGGTAAGGGCCGCCCTCCAATTTGCACGATCAAGCGAGAGCTTTTCCCACTCACTCACATCAATGGCAAAGGCCTTCAGTGATTGCTTGAGAGTGTCTTTGTAACGTCTCTTTGGGGCCCCAACATTCCTCGTTCCATTGGAGAGCTCAGAGAAGAAGATTTGCTTAGGGAGTCTGGAGTCGGGCATTCTGACAACATGTCCTGCCCAACGTAGCTGAATTTTTTTCAGGTGGCAGAAGATGCTCAATTCCTTGGCACGATTGAGGACCTCAGTGTCTGGAATTTTATCCTGCCATTTGATCCTTAGGATCTTTCTAAGGCAGGCCAGATGAAAGTGTTTTAGCTTTCTGGCATGCGATTGGTACACTGTCCAGGCTTCAGCCCCATAGAGTAGGGTGGGACGGACCACAGCATTGTACACTTTCAGCTTAGTGTCTGTGCGAATGCCGGCAACATCCCACACTCTCTTTCGAAGCCTGCCAAATGCAGAGCTGGCTTTGCTGATTCTTGAGAGAATTTCAGTATCAACACGAGCCGCGGAAGACAGTGTACTGCCAAGATAGGTGAAGTTCTCCGGCACCTTCAGAAGACTGTCATGAACTTTGATATTTGGGGTCACAGGATACTTGTCGTCTGGAGTAGGCTGATGGAGCACTTCCGTCTTCTTTGTGCTTATTGTGAGGCCAAAGTTCTCACAGGCACTAGAGAACTTATCAACACAGTTTTGCATGCTATCCTCATCGTGTGCCAGAAGTGCACAATCATCAGCAAATAGTAGGTCACAGACTTGAGTACTTTTGGTTTTGGTTTTTGCCTGAAGTCTCCTGAGGTTGAATAGACTGCCATCAGTTCGGTACTTAATGCTTACCCCTTGAGGAGGAGAGCTAAAGGCTTCTTGTAGCATTGCAGAGAACATGATGCTGAACAGAGTTGGGGCTAAGACACAACCCTGTTTTACCCCATTTGTGACAGCAAAGGGCTCTGAAACACTGCCGTTGCTTTTGACTGCAGCTTGCATGCCATCATGAAACTGGCGCACTATTGTGATGAATTCGGGTGGACACCCAAACTTCGCCAAGATTTTCCAGAGGCCTTCACGACACACTGTGTCAAATGCTTTTGTGAGGTCAACAAATGTGATATACAGCGCTTTATTTTGTTCCATGCATTTTTCCTGAATCTGTCTGGCAGCAAAAATCATATCCGCCGTTCCCCTCTCTTTACGAAAGCCACATTGGCTCTCGGGAAGCAAGTCATTTGACGAGAGGTGATCAAGAAGGCGATTCAGAAGCATTCTTGCCAATATTTTGCCAGCAATTGAAAGTAGAGAGATTCCCCGATAGTTGTCACAGACTTGGCTGTCCCCTTTGTTTTTGTACAGATGGATGATTGAAGCATCTTTGAAGTCCTGTGGCAGCTTCCCTGCTTTCAACATATGATTGAACAACTCGGTCAACCTTTCAATAAGCTTTTCTCCACCGAAGGCATACACCTCAGCAGGAATTGAATCCACGCCTGGTGATTTGTTAAAGGACATCTGATTTGTGGCAGTTCGGGTCTCATTTGCTCTGAATGGCTTGGCAAGAGCTGCATTAATAGGAGTCTGAGGGAGGCGGTCAATGGACTCAGTATTTATATTTGATGGCCGATTTAGCACACCTCCGAAATGTTCTGCCCAACGCTGAATTATGGCATTCAATTCAACAATGCGTGTTGAACCAGCTGACGCAAGAAGTGGCGTAGTGCCAGAGCGGGATGGTCCAAACACAGCTCGGAGGCTCTCAAAGAACTTTCTAGTGCTGTTTGTGTCGGCATATTTCTGAGTTTCTCTTACTCGCTCTTCTAGCCAGTCATTTTTCATTTTCCTCAGCTTCTTCTGGAGTACACCCTTACATGCACGCAGTGCATCAGCTTTTGCTGTGGAAGAGGGGTCACTGCAGTGAGCTTGGATGAGACTATTTTTTTCTTTGATGAGCACTTTGATTTCATTATCATTATCATTGAACCAGTCCTGGTGCTTGCGGACAGGAAAACCAACTGTGCTGCTGGCGCAAGAGTGTACAGTCGTATTTAGGTCAGTCCAGCTCTGTTCAATGTTCTCAGGGTCAAAAGTCACGCAATCCAATTTTGAGGAGAGTTCTGAGGAGAGCTCGCTCTGTTTCTCAGCTGAGCAGAGTTTTGAAACATTTAGGCGTTTAGGTGGCGCTTTCCCTTGAGGGCGTCTATTGCGCCTCAATGTTAGTCTGAGCTTGCAAACAATGAGTCTGTGGTCAGTTCCACACTCGGCACCACACATCGCCTTTGTTACAAGGACATCCTTTCTGTCAGTCTTCCTCACAATGACATAGTCTATGAGATGCCAATGCTTTGAGCGGGGATGCATCCATGACGTTCTGTTTCTCACGGGGAGACTAAAATTTGTGTTGGTAATGAACAGGCCAAATTCAGCGCACAAAGTAAGTAAGCGCAACCCATTGTTATTGCATGAACCAACTCCATGAGGGCCCAAAACATTTGGCCACGCTGAGATTTCGGCGCCAACCCTAGCATTGAAGTCCCCCAAGAGAATCAGCTTATCAGCTGCCGGGACAGAGCATATGACAGATTCTAGATCAGAATAGAACTTGTCTTTGGCTTCATCTGGGTTTGTCATGGTGGGCGCATATGCGCTAATGAGGGTGGCTGACTGGCTTTTCCCAACTGGGATCCTGAGTGTCATTAGCCTGTCATTTATTTCAATTGGCATGGACTACAAGTTTCTGACAAGGTCATTTTTAATTGCAAACCCAACACCATGCTGTCTCGGTTCGACTGCACCCTTGCCTTTCCAGAAGAAGGTGTATCCACCACTGAGCTCTTTGAGTTGGCCACTATCAGGGAGTCTGGTCTCACTGAGTGCCACTATGTCCAGGTTGTACCTGCTGAGCTCAATGGCAATAAGTGCAGTGCGTCTTTCCGGGTTGTTTGAGTTGTCCTGTAGTGTGCGTATATTCCAGGCTCCTAGCCTGAGTAAGCTGAATTTCTTTTTGTTTCGACCGCAAAAAGGGATCCCCACTGGTCGCGGTATACCAGTCAAGGTGATGTGAAGTGGGCTTTCTTTAGGGCACCTTTTCTAGCCCCTTCCTCAGTTGAGGTGAGCAGTGCTATCCTTAAATAAGGCTGCTCAGCTACTATGGGTGCTGCCTCCCCACGCCTCCACTTCAATCGACGATGAAGCGACCATAGCCCACAGCCACCAACGTGTAGGTCTGTGCTAACAGCTCCCAGTCTATCCAAACCTGCTGCCACCGCACTCGCCCATCGCCGTTGGAATTTTGAGAGGAAAGAAGACGAGACAAAGATGAAAGAAGACGAGGTGAGTGTTAAGACTGGCGCAAAGAATTTGTTTTTAGTGAGAAAGAGCTGCGCAAACATCAGACTCACTCTCTCGCCTGGACACAACTTATCCAAGTGGCAAGACAGGGTCAAGACGACTGGAAATGTATCCAGGTGCAGGAGGATGCCAGAGGGACAGTCATATTGCCTGACCGGCTGCCTGTAGGCTACTCCACAGCCTCGCAGTCCCAACTGACTAGGGTGAAAGACCCAAACCAAAGAACACCAATACTGGTGGATGCTCTGTGTCACGATATCCAGGCCAGAGTGACGGTATATTGCCATCTGCCCTATCAATCAACCACTGGCCTGCTGCCGCCAGCTTCGAAGCTGCGTCCGGGAAGTTTGCTCAATTCTTCGTCTGTGATTTAGGCAAACAAGCCTATGACCACACCGCTACCGGGGGCCAATGTGAAGGACTCAAATACTGAGGGTCACATTGTGCCCTAGCATGTGGCCGTTGGGTTAGATGAAACCTCCTCCGCCCTGGCCGTTTGCACCGACAGGTGCACGCCCACTGATACCATGCTAGCGTACCAGTTCATGAAACAGGTTGTACTGGATTACATGTTACCAGTAGCAGATTTTTCTGACCTGATAGCACAATTAGTCGTAAGGCAAATGGAGTAATAGCTTTTTTAAGGAGAAATATCTCAGACTGTCCCATGGATGTTAAAGATAAATGTTATAAGACCCTTGTTAGACCAATACTCGAATATGGATGTAGCATCTGGGACCCCCATTGTAGAACTCACATAGATTATCTAGAAAAGATACAGAAAAGAGCAGCCAGATTCGTGACAAACAACTATAAATTTGAGGAGGGTAACACCAAGATTAATATGGGGACAAGGTGGTCTAGAGGCAAGGTGCTCGCCTCTCATGCCAAGGGTCCCGGGTTCTAAACCCGGGCAGTGCAGGCATGTTGGAAAGTGGATTTTTCTCATATTTTCAAGTCCCTGGTCCTATTGGGGGGTAGGATAGAGTAGTTCTTGGAAATTGGATTTTCTCATATTTTCAAGTCCCTGGTCCTATTGGGGGGTAGGATCGAGTACCTAGTCTTCTCGGATAAGGACGAAAAAATTCGGAGGGCCCGTGTGCACGTTGCGCACGTTAAAGATACCTTGGCAGTTGGAAATCGTAAAGAGCAGGCCGAAAGGCCGCTGCCCGGGCAAAATTGAAATTAATAGATTAAAAATTTATCCATATCATCTCCCCCCCCCCCCCCCCCCCGCCAGAACAAGAAATAATAAAACAAGTAAAGTGAGGTGTAAATGCCAAGGGCAGCGAACCTCCTAAAATAAAGACCTCAAATCAAACCAAGATTAATATGCAAAAACGTGGCTGGATGCCTTTAGAGGAGAGGCGGGCAAGAAATAAAACTACCAGCTTCTTTAAAGGTAGATGCGGTCTGATGGATATACCCATGGAACACATTGGGATTAATTTTAGTAAGACTAGGCGGAATAGCCAGACCTATGCCATACCATCGTCCAGTGTTGACGGCCACTTATATTCCTTTTATCCGAGCACGTTGAGGCTGTGGAACTCTTTGCCGGAGGACCTAAAATTGTGCAGTAGCCTAGACTCTTTTAAGACAAAATTAGAAAAGCACACGTTGAGAGCTAGCTACTGAACAGGCTGCATAGATATACTTATAAACCCAGTGATAAGATTGGTTGATCTGCTCATGGCCACAATCAAGTGTTTTTATAAGTTTTTATAAATCTAATCGACTCCCGCTTCTTACACCCTTATATGTATATAAATGTTTAACTCCCAGGGACACAGGCCGAGTCGATTTTTATTGCGCACTGGTGAGATACTCAAACCTGAGAAAACCAGTTTTAAGGAAGAAGAAGAAGAAGAAGGATAGATAAATAGGTAGATTTAGATAGACATTCAGGCAAACAGACAGACAGACAGACAGATAGATTATAGACTAGATAGATAGACAAATAGATGGATAGACAGACAGACAGACAAATAGATTAGAGTGAGTGAGTGGGTGAATAAACATGACATTAGGGTCTTTTTAGAGCGAGTGGGGGGAAAAGTGGAAGAAAACGAGCCTTCCTATTTAGGCTATTAACACATGAATTAACACGGGAACAAATTCAGGATGATCGACCAAGGAATGCTAAGCCTCCATGATCCATGTAATAGCAAAATCAGAATAAATGTTTTTCGTGTTTTACAACTCTGCATTCTTCAGTTCTTGCTGCAACTCAGTAGTGCTGAATTCCTAATGATTGACGACAGTGCTTACAGCGTGAGTTAATTTCCTTGTAGAAATCTCTGGGCTGCCTTACCTTTGATCAGATCAATACTTCTGGCACCGGGCGGTGGAGGTAGATGTAGAGAAAAGAGATCGATACTACTAAAGGCAGATCTATAATTTTATGTGAGTGGCAGTCTTACTCTACAAAGCCGCTTTCAGTGATTGTTAAAGCTTGTTTATTATGACGAATGAATACGGGGTTTGGTGTGGTTTAAGTCTTTGAGTAGTAACTAGTGTGTGTCATTCGGGATGTAGGTCCTAGTAAAAACTTGTGTATACATTTCTGTTTCCTGCATTTGAGATGCTCTTATTTGCTGGTAAGACTAGTGTTCCAGTGTGTAATTCTGTCTTGTGCTCTTGAGATGTTTTTATTTCCTGGTAAGTCTAGTGAATTCTGTCTTGCGCCATCGAGATGTTCTTACTTGCTGGTAAGACTAAGACTTGTGTACACAGTTCTGCCATGTCGATGGTATCGGGCGCAAACCAGCCAAGTCAAGATAAGCAAATTTTACAGGAGGAACAAAAAGTTGTCGATAATACAAAAGGGAAATGTACATAGCTGGTTTGATCACATGTCTATTTTGAATGTTTCTATAGAATTATTGTAAGAGCTATTTTTACAGATGATGCGGGGTTTCAGTCTTCATAAACTGGTTCTATGAAAAGAAATATGAACATTTCAGACTTTGCTGGTTTGCGCCCGACACCGTTGATGTGCTTTCGAGATGATCATATTTTGCTGGTAAGACTTGTGTACATAATTCGGCCGTATGTTTCAGAGATGTTCATACTTGAGTATAACATACAATGCTGTCAAGTGCTTTTAAGGTGTACACATTTATTGTTAAGGCTTGTCTATATAGTTTTTTCATGTGCTTTTGTTGTGCTTGGCTGGGCGTTGGGTGGTCCGTGCTCTACCTGGGGAGCACAGTCAAAATGTGGCAAAAAAAACAAAAAGTTGTTTGTAGCAAAGCCTCACGTAAGAAATAATACAGAACCGATACATTAAAACGCAAAGGAAAAGGACAGATATATCGAGCTGGGGGAACACGGCATGTCGTGAACGGCAAACAACTTCATGCGTAGGGCACGAATATGCGGACATAACTACCGTTTAATGAAGACACCATGCTGACAGAGTTCCCATTAAGTTCTGACTGAAAGACTTTGCTTGCCCTGTTTTGTTTGAAAGGTCACCAATACACTATGTCAAATGAAATCATTTTAAAACGTTCGAGCGTTCAACGTAAGGATAATCAGAGATGTAATTTTTGTATTTGTATTTGTATAACTCTTAATCCCATTTAGGAAATTTGCCTTTGTGCCATGGCAGCCCAGTTATAACTGGAGCAGGCATGTCGTCGCCACAGTGCAGCGCCGGTCGGCGGGTGTTTTTTTTTGGGGGGGGGGATGAGGGAGGAGGGGAGGGACTGGTAGAGATGAATTTTATTTAATTTTGTCCGGGCAGCGGCCTGTTTGGCCTGCTCTTTTCGATTTCCAACTGCCAAGGTATCTTTAACGTGCGCAACGTGCCCTCCGAATTTTTTCGTCCTTATCCGAGAAGACTAGGTACTCGATCCTACACCCAATAGGATCAGGGACACGAAAATATGAGAAAAATCCCAAACTTCCAACATGCCTGCACCGGCCTGGTTTTGAACCCGGGACCCTTGGCATGAGAGGCGAGGTCTTGCCTCTAGACCATCTTGTCCCCAATGGTCATATGGTATGCTATATGATTTATTAAGCATGTCCTTTGGAGAAAGTAATAGTACACACGCACAGGGCTGCCAACAAAGTCGTTGAGTGGATCGCTGCCACAGACTAAAAATACCCAGACTGGATGAGCCCATTGTGTGACGTCACAAAACAGCGAAAGGTCATGAACCATCCGCCACATTAGGTTTACGGTTGCCATCGACGCTTCAGCATAGCTACAATGCAGCGGTCGCTAAAGTCCATACCGTAATCATTTATAACAATTTTTTTTAAAAGGCAGATGTAGACAATAAAATGAAAGGATATTCAAGTTAATGCATTATTAATACATGTACAACCAATCTTGACAAATAAAAAGAAATTTCTACTGCAGATAGAACTAGAATCGGAATTTCCCGAGCGGCGGCCACGTTGGTTATACCCAAGACCCACTATACCAAGACGGTGCAATCGATCGTTAAATACAAGCAAGGCGTTATTTACAAGGCATACCTTGAAACTAACTCTAGCGTTATTTTCAAGGCATACCTTAACAGCTTCTGATTGGTCAATGAAACATGCCTTGAAAATAACGCTGGCGTTAGTTCCAAGGCATACCTTGAGTCCAATAAACAATACATAGCTACCCCGGCGGCTTTCCCTGATATGTCAATCTGATTACTACCCAGACGAACATCGGCCTACGGCCTCGATGATACAAACTGACTAGACCCTCAAGTCGTTACATATCAGTCTGACAATGCACAGTCCAAGGCATGCCTTGAAAATAACCACTTCGTAAATACAAAGGCGAAGAGTTCCGCCGCGTGCGTTGTCTGCTAGACTGACCCAGCGCGTATGGTGTGCCCAGTCATGGCTCGGTTAGCAAAGATTTAATGGTGGCATGAAGTAAACAGTGATATTTTCTTTATGTCCCATTGGATGAGATGAGGTTAATAGACTACCAAGAACTGTACAATAGAGCATCTATTCAAAGAATTAATTTAATGATTAAAGCAAATAAATGAGTATAAACTGGAAATTTTGAATGGAGTTCCTACATACATAAAACCAAAGGGGAACTGTACCGGTACATCTTCTAATCTTATGAAAAAGTGTAGGGATAACCAAGGTAGCAGAACAAGAGGAATGAATTAGGAAAAGAGACTAGATGGGCCATTATTTAAATGATTAAAGCAAATAAATGGGTATAAAACACAAACTTTGAATGAAGTTCTCACATACATCAGACCAGAGAGGAAATTCACATCTTCTAATTGATGAAAAAGTGTAGAGATAACCAGGGTAGCAGAAAAAGGGTAATGAAGTAGGAAAAGTGACCAGATGGGTGATTAAAAAGATCAACAAAAACTCAACAAAATCCAGCCGCAGTATTCTGATGATAATGAACGTTCAAAAAGTGTTACTCATGTTGCAGCTTCTTCAGTTTTCCAACTTTCTTTCCTGAAATTTTCTGTTTTGGGGCACTATTTCTGATTGAATTTCTATTGCTTGAAGATTAATAAGGAAAAAGGAAAGAAAGAAAGAAACAAACAAACAACAACAACAAAACACTTCCTTTAAAAGAAATTCGGGATGATCAAGTGGAAAAGTTCATTCACATTATTACTGATTGTACGTACGGGATTCCTTAGCTTTGAGAAAGTTTATCAGTATTTGATCCATGGCGTTTTACGGCTTCCTCAAACAAACAAAAGTACATGTATACCGAAAGTTGAATTAGCAATCAAGACTTTTAAGCCCCTCCCTCTTCACAAACACAAACACACAACTGATGATCTCCATAGCACACATGCATTAGTCCAACACAACAATATTGGGACTGTATGAGGAGTGCAAAGGTGTATGTCTGAAGTCCAATTTACTATAGTAGACAAACTTCAAGTCGGCAAACTGCCTTGCAAAGTGTTAATTTTGATTCTTCACAAAGGAGCACTGGTCTCCTCGATTAACACATACCGGTACGACGAACCGCATGCCTGTGTTTACGATTGTACGCGCCGGACTATTTTTAGACACTCCTGGCCAGCGGACGGAAGTGCTTGAATTGCACCGTCTTGGTATAGTGGGTCTTGGGTTATACCTGGCCCCGCGGAAAATTGTGTTCGGCGCGGCCGCGATTTTCATCATTTACCGCAACGCGGCCGCATTTTTTTACGGTTTCCGCAATTTTTTGCATTTTGTTTTAGAAAAAAGGGTCCAAGATGATGAAAACAATGAAAATTATTTGTTGTTTTCGCGAAATACAAAAAGAACGCAGGTAAGCCGAAAGCTGAGGCTCCCCGATGCGTGCACATTACGGAAGTAGCACGGTAATCTACGCTTTCAAGCACACGCACAGTTTACACTCGTCTCGTGGTCCTCGTCCATTCGTTCGGCATCAAGAAATCAAAATTTACTCTATAGCCTATCTACATCATACACTATGGATAAAAAATTATTCCTTCGAAAACCAAGTGCCTCGCCCAAAACTGGAACAAAAACCAGCGCAAGTGCTCGGCAGTTTCAATTTTCGACCGAGGGATATTTTTCATGCGATAGACTGTTCTGTCGGGTATGCAATACTGTGCTCGATCACACAGTCAAGGAAGTCATCGGTGGATCACCACATGACTACAGAGAAACACAAGAAAAGAAAACTGCAGAGCTCCAGTGAGGCTTGCCCGGAAAAGAGACTGCACGTGCTGAGCCAATTTCCAGCAAGCACAGTTTCCTCACAAGGTGAAAAAAGTGGGAAAATGCGACAGTTACAGTTCCTAGGCTAATTTGGGGTGAAGAGGGGATACCTAGTATAGGCCTAGGTCATTAGATCTAAATGATGCACCATGAAGTGAGTAACTTTTAAAACTTACAATCTGGTCTAGATTTTTGCAGGCCTATTATCAAGAGAACTACTAGTACTAGACTACAATAGTAGTAAACTATAGATAATATTATAGATCTAGATCTAAATCTAGTCTCTTTACCTCACTCCATTGAATTTATATGGAAGAAAAAACATTCATTTTCTTCAGCTTGAGCTTGGGTGACTTCACATCACCCATAATATTCTAGTTCAGGTGAATCCTGTGTTACAAGCCATATTTCAGATTATATCCACCCAGATAATTGTCTTACTCTTGTCACCAGACCAAGTAAATGTAGATCTAGATCTAGTTTATATCACCACAGTTATAATTTGAACTGTATTGTAAGTATAGTTGTATAGGCTTCTGTATCAGCACATGCAGGCCATGTACATGAATTTCTTATATTCTGATCTTGGAATGATCGGACGAAAATCAAAAGCTGTGGGGCTTTTAAAATAATTTAGTAATGATTTTACTTTTTATAATCAGTGTTAGAATGTGATTGACTGAGAAAAAAAAGTTACGGATAATCTTTTTTCACTTCCTGTATCTTTCTTCCAGTTCCACTTATCCAGAGAGGAGTGAACTTTGTCACTGTCAGGAGTGGGTAGCTATGTTTGCTGCTGCTAACATCCTAGTATAACATCCCAATTATCCAAGGCTGACCACCTGGCTGTTAGGGAATGTGTGCAGAAGGGAGTGGTTAATGGTGGCTCATTGTTTTGTAAAGCTCGCCGGGCCCACGCAGTTGGGAGTGGGCGCTATAATAAATAATAAAATATGTATTTTTGTTCATTCATGAACGCAATTTTTTGTGCAATTTGTACTGTTTTTGCATGCAATTTTTGCCATTCCGAATGCATTTTTTTAAATTTCAAAATGCAATTTTCCGCTGGGCCAGTTATACGGCCGCATCTCATTAACTTCTGTAAAAAACGACACAGCCCGAAGCTTGTGTTTCCAGTCTGGTTGATGTATTAGTCTGTTATCGCTGCTAACGCCTTGGACTCCCAACTTGAATGCATGCCATTATGCTTACACCAGTTTCTCAGCCTGGGGAAAATTTACCCCCGAGAGTAAACTGGCCTACCCAGGGGATAAATTTGCTGTGTTTGTTTTTTGGTATACCGATATCTGTTCATTCCTCGTTGTTCATAAAGAAGGGAAAGTGAAATGACATTATTGTTAATTGTTGTAGACATTTGCATTTAAAATAATTTGTATTGTATTTGTATACTTCTTTAATCCCATGTGGGAAATTTGCCTTCGCGACATTGCAGCCCAGTTACAACTGGAGCGGACAGGTCCTCGCCACAGTGCAGCACCAGTCGGCGTGGTTGTTGTTTTTTTTTTTTTGAGGGGGGGGGGTGGTAGGGATAAATTGTATTTAATTTTCCCCGGGCAACGGCCTGTTTGGCCTGCTCCTCTCGATTTCCAACAGCCAAGGTATCTTTAGCGTGCGCAACGTGCACACGGGCCCTATAGTATTAAAAACAGTGCTTTCAAACGTTCCCCTATTACTATTAAGATGTCTGTTGCTTTCTTGTAATGGTTGAAGTGTAGACTCAAGTTACTGAATATAACAGGGTGGGGTAGGTTTACTTTCGAGAAGTTACCAAGGATTAATAGGACGAAACAGTTTTGGAACTCGTCATAATGTGATGATTCGCTGTTCAGCATTCCAGAAGGGGCAGGCGCATATTCTCGTGTTGACCAGAGAATGGAGTGGGAAAAGACCCAAAAACATTCGAAACCAGCTCAAAACGCGGGTCTCTCGTAGTAAGAGCTACGACACACTGGTCGTATTTAAGCTTGCTCTACTGAGTTCACTGGTCGAGTTCTTTCGCCAGTCCTCAACTCGCGCGTTCACAGTCACAGGACTCGTGCACCGTGGCTTGTTTGCAGAGTGCCTGCAAGAGTGGTTTTCTAAGGGCTTGCCTCGATTGGTTGAACTTTGTGCGCTCTTGCGCTATCCAGCCCTAATTATCCCCAAGTCATGTAACCGTTATGCCCGGGTTGTTGTCATTTAATCAGTGGGTTTTTGGTCGGGCGAATGTTTGCTGACCCTGAAGCCTAAATCAGATTTCTTGAGTGTTCGAGGTTCATTTGGACAAGGTGTCGCAAGCTGGGAACAGGAGGTTTGGGGTCTTTATACAAGAGAGTGCCAAGTTACGTTATATTATAATGACTGATCTTGATCAGACAGGCAATGAAAAGAACGAAAGCGAATAGCACCCGCAGCAAATTTAGTGGTCACAGGCATAGCTGTAGTACATCAAAGGTCACAGGCATAGCTGTAGTACATCAAAGGTCACAGGCATAGCTGTAGTACATCAAAGGTCACAGGCATAGCTGTAGTACATCAAAGGTCACAGGCATAGCTGTAGTACATCAAAGGTCACGGGCATAGCTGTAGTACATCAAAGGTCACAGGCATAGCTGTAGTACATCAAAGGTCACAGGCATAGCTGTAGTACATCAAAGGTCACAGGCATAGCTGTAGTACATCAAAGGTCACAGGCATAGCTGTAGTACATCAAAGGTCACAGGCATAGCTGTAGTACATCAAAGGTCACAGGCATAGCTGTAGTACATCAAAGGTCACAGGCATAGCTGTAGTACATCAAAGGTCACAGGCATAGCTGTAGTACATCAAAGGTCACAGGTAAAGGCATAGTGGGACAATGAAGTTTCGGGAAACTGTAACTGTGAGAATTCTTCAAGAATATCGTGAGAATACTTTCAAGAATACTTTAAGAGTACCATAACTGCAGGAATACTTTAAGAGTACCATAACTGCAGGAATACTTTAAGAGTATTTAAAGAATACCGTAACTGTAGGAAATTGACGAAATATTATAAAAACCACAGAAAACTGTGGGGTCGCAGAAGGACTATAAGCAATGTCAAAAACGGGCAAAAAGAAAAAGTTATATGTTGCAAAGTCCCGCGTGAAAAATAAAACCCAAACGATACAAAGCAAACTGAAGAGAAGACAAGAAATGTTCTAATTTTCGGCTTTCGCCTTTATCAAGAAAAAAAAAAATACCATAACTGTAGGAATACTTTAAGGGTACTGCAAGAATACTCTAACTTTAAATCTCAGTCACATGAAACAGTATCCCAAGTTCCTACCTGGGCAAATGTAACCTTGATGAACGCGGATCTTTTGAGTGGGCTTGTTTTAATGGGGGGGGGGGGCAAACAGCAACGACTACACACGTGCTTACACCATTTTTGTGTGTGCGCGTGCACTTGTGCGTGTGTGTTTATGTCACGAGTGGAGTGAGTGCAATTAAGGGGATTGCTACAGAGCGGGTGTAGAGTAAGAAGGACTCACAATAGACAGCAAGTTAAGCGTGCTGTTGTGAGTAGTGGGGGGGGGGGGTCTGAATGAGGCGAAAGCGCTGTATAACTATCACTGCAAGTTAGAAGGTCCGACGGAGCGGACCTGTGAATAAGAGCCCAGCGGGCGGACATAAGTGAAAGCAGTCGGGAGACGGATGAGTGTTGTTCCAGTAATGACTGGTGTCGGGGACGGGCCGCAGAGCCACCTCGATGAGCACAAGTGATAGGCCATCATAGGGCCGGAGGCCGCACATAGGCCAGAAGTGAGGCTGTCAGTACAGGACAGTAGAGGCACATAAAGTCGTGGCAGTCAGGCCACGGACAGGGACGTAGATATGAGAGTGAATGAGATGCTATATTGTTGCCATGTTGATAGGCTAGTGAACTGATACTATGTTGTTGCCATGTTGATAGGCTAGTGAACTGATACTATGTTGTTGCCATGTTGATGGCTATGGAGATAATAACGTGTTATTGCCCGGCTGAGGTGCTAGGGGAGTGCTAAGGTGTATGACAATAGGGAGGGGATATTGAGAGACTGCGGTGCCAGTAAATTATTAATGTGCTATTAAGACCCTGAGGGGAGAGGCTGAGGCCGAAGTGCCTTTAGGAGTAACTACCGGATTGTGGATCCGAGGGAGAGTGTGTGTGAGAATAAGGCCGTTGTACGGCAGTTCATTTCAATAATATAATGTATGTAATTGCGCTATTATATGTATAATTATGTTTAATAAATGTGTGAGTCTGATGGATTGTTCTGTTAAGTGTTAAACTTGTTTGTTCGTGATTGTTGTCCTGTCATAAACTATTACATCTCCCAGTCTGGGATTTGTGACACTGGGGGCTCGTCCGTTGTGACATTGGGGGCTCGTCCATTGTGACTCGTCCATTTTCGTAATATTTAGTTGTAGTTAGTTAGTAGTAGGTATTTGTGCTGTCTTGTTCGTTGGATGAATGGACATTTCATGATATGATTTATGTATATTGATGAATATGTATTGATACATGTATTGCTATGAATAGGTATTAATGTGTATTTAAACTTTCCAGAGTGTGTGCGTGCAGCCTGAGGAGACAAGCAGCCAGAGCTCCGATTAAAGGGAGGAGTTTTACTCAAAATTTCAAAAGTTAAGTGAAAGTCAAAATTTTTGTGCCCTGGATTTTGGGCTGTTCCTTTAATCTGTCTTTTTCCCTGTTTTTGCTGTTTTTGTTGTCGTTATAGGTTATACGGGCGGTGGCGCGGGTTTGCTGTGTTGAACTTAGTTTATCCTTTTAAAAAAGGTGTGGTAAACTTTGGAACTTCGTTCATCACAGTGAACAGTTCTGTAGGGACCTGTAATATTGTTTAGTTGTAGCGTCGATATCTTCTCTGTTCCGCAGGAAGACGTATTCTCTTGTCCCTCTTTCTACCTATCTATAGATACGTTCTTTTTTTTCAGACTCTGTTCTTGTTCGTACCGTGTTGTGTAATCGGCGTAGTAGGTTGCATTTTTTTTTTCCATTATAGTTTTTTTTTTTGTAGAAGCTTGTCCTAGTCTGGTTCGTTGTCCTTGACGTACTTGTGGTCCTTTTACTGTATTTCTTCATTCTTGTCGTCCTATTTTCTTTTATAATTAATAGTGCATACATTTTATAGATATAGAATTAGTGTTACTGTAAAGGTAAATTTTTGAATTGGATTTGAGACAACTGGGTATTGTTATATCTGGTGTGATCTCAGGTCTCTGGTCGTGTTGCTAGTGACCATACCGACAGGGTAGCCGTTTTCATAGTATACATACCATAACCATAAATCTGTGAAATGGCGGAACTCCAACAACTAATGAAGTTGGGTAAGGAACTTGGCCTGGAGGGAGAGGAGTTACGCGGCTGGATTAAAGAACAGCAGGCAGAAATGCGCGATGAGCGTGCTAAGGATAGAGAGCGAGAAAAAGAGGCTCAGGTAAAGGAGTTAGAGGCTCAGCAACAGGAGAGACAGGCTAAGGAAAGGGAGCAAGAGATAAGGTTAAAGGAGATAGAGGCGCAAGTAAAGATTGCGGAGTTAGAACTCAAGAAGAATACGCCAGCGGAAACGGCTGAGCGGCAGGTACACAATAAAGGTGGCGTTAGGATTAAGCTCCCTACGTTCGACGACCGGAAGGACGACATAGACGCCTTCCTTTACAGGTTCGAACTGAACGCACAATTGCAATGGGGGGAAAATAAGGAATTATGGGCCACGTACCTGGCATCGCTATTGCAGGGGCGAGCGTTAACCTACTTTAAAGAGCTACAGCGCGAAGACGTGCAAGATTACGATAAGCTGAAGGCTTTGCTGCTTCGCCGATTTGCGCGTACCGAGGAATATTTCCGGGAGCAGTTTAGGCGAGCACGTGCAGATGCCAGGGAGGACTTTGCTGCCTTCGTCGCGAGACTAACGGAGTATTTCGCGAACTGGGTAGACTTGGCGCATGTGGGCACGGATTTCGCTAAACTGAAAGACCTAATGATCCGTGACCAGCTGTACGCGTCGTGCCACAAAGATCTGGTGGCTTTCCTGAAAGAGAACGAACCCGCGACGGTGCAGGAGGCGTCTAAGTTGGCGGAGGCATACCGTACGGCGCATCCGTCCAAACCAGTCGCCAGGGCGTACGTCCAAGATGCTGGGTACGTCGCCGTTGTCGAGGGGTCGCCGGCAGGACTTAGGGACAGGTCGCGTCAGCGTGGTGCCTATAGCGGGCAAGCCCAGGGGCAGCGTAGGGGCTATCACCAATCACCGGCATATGGATCCGGTAAGTTTGACCGAGCAGGAGGGCTAGGTCGCGGTAATGGCCGGGGGCGAGTTGTGACCTTTGCCGATGACCGACGGCATAGGGACTCTAGTTCCGGTCGCGAGGGGTCACGGGGACCCAGGCCTAGGGCAGCACAGGGAGCGGAGTGTTGGACTTGCGGACGCGTGGGTCACTTTTCGCGCGAGTGTAGGGCCGCGAAGTGTTGGAACTGCGGAAGAGCAGATCACATCAGCGTGAACTGCCCTGCAGGTAGGATAGCGGCGAACGTGGACAGTAGCTCCAGTCCATGTTCCCCAAATAAATTTCATCATGCGGCTGCGTGTGTTACATCGGACAACGGAGGCGGACAGTATTCTAAGTGTCCCAGTTGTGAGAAGTTATTATCTTCCGGTGTTTTACCTTGTGGGAGAAAGATCCCCGTTATAAATTCATGTCATACAGGAGGTGGTCTTAGGGTTTATCCGGGGTTTGTTGGGGACGAACCGGTCTCGGTTTTACGAGATACAGGATCTACCGTTGTGGGAGTGCATAGGGACTGCATTCGGGATTCACAGCTTACAGGTGAGACTGTCCCGTGCATCCAATTTTCGGGGGCCATTGAGAAATTACCCATGGCAAAAATAATGATAGATACACCTTTCCTTAGCGGGGAAGTCGAAGCAGTCGTTGGTTGTTTTCCAGGCGCCCAGCTCATCATTGGGAATGTATCACGGGTAGTTTCCCCTTCAGATGAGAACGTGCAAGCATGGTCGCAATCAAAAGGTATTGACTTTTGCGCCGCGGTCGAAACACGTCGACGGGTAGCTGATAAAGATAAGATTAGACCTTTGGCTACCCCAGCGGTCAACCTAGATATCACGCCAGAGCGCTTGGCGAAATTACAAAGGGAGGACCCATCATTAAACCCATGTTTTGGGGAAGCGCGAACCGAGAAAACGAGGAGATATAAGAACGGGTCGTCCTCCTTTATTGTTCAGGCGGGCATTCTGTTCCGTAAGTATGTAACGGTGTCCTCCATTTTAAAGCAGGTCGTTGTGCCAGCGTTGCTGATCGCAACAGTATTGCATTTGGCACATGATGTCCCATTAGCGGGTCATATGGGGATAGCTAGAACCAAAGAAAGGGTTCTTAAAAATTTTTACTGGCCATCGATCCACAGAGATGTGCAAGTCTATTGTAAGACGTGCAGTGCGTGCCAAAAGACGACGCATAAGGGTCGTACACCCCAGGCTCCTCTTCAGAAGATCCCCACGGTCTCGGAACCGTTTAAAAAGGTCTCGATAGACCTTGTTGGCCCCATTCACCCAGCGACCGATAGGGGGAATCGATTTTTCTTAACGGTCATATGTAATGCTACGAGATGGCCAGAGGCGGTTCCTCTGCGGACCATAACGTCGGAGGCAGTCGCGGAAGCGTTGTTTGCAATTTTCGCTAGGGTAGGAATACCAGAGCAAATTCTGTCTGATAGGGGCGCGCAATTTACGTCGCAGATGATGAAGGAATTGTTCCGCTTATTCAGCATACAACCCATCACTACCACCCCTTATCATCCGCAGGCTAATGGCATGTGCGAGAGATTGAACTCGACGTTAAAGTCGATGCTGCGTAAGGTAGCTGCTGATCGCCCTAAAGATTGGGATAGATATATCCCTGCAGTGTTATTCGCGTACAGAGAGGTACGGCAGGAGTCAACGGGATTCTCGCCGTTCGAAATGATGTACGGTCGTAGTCCTAGGGGCCCAACTGATGTTCTTCGGGACATGATGACGTCGCCATCATCGGGAGACGATGAGCAGATTTCGGTGTTTCAGTACCTTGTTGATTTAAGAGAAAGACTATCTGCAGCGCGCACTATAGCAGAAGAAGCGTCTAGTATCGCTTCGAAAAGAGCAAAAGACTATAAAGATAGAGGTTCCAAACTGAGAATTTTTAAGCCAGGAGACAAGGTTCTGTTGTTGTTACCTACGGACCATAATAAGTTATTGATGACATGGAAAGGCCCTTATGTTATTGAGCGAGTTGTTTCAAAGGTAGATTACGCTATCCACATTGATGGAGCGAGTAAGGTTTTCCATGTTAATATGCTACAGAGATTTTATGAGAGACCACAGTATCTGTGTGCACAGACAAGACCAGAGGAGACTGTCTTCTCTACTGCTTGTACGGGGGTCGTAGACCAGCTGGACTGTGACGTAAGCGACACCGAGGCGCAGGAAGAGTTACAAATTCAATTGCCGGAGTTAACTGCGACACAAGGTTACAGGGACGTAAAAATTAACCCTGACCTTACGAGTTCAAGGAGTAGGGAACTTGAGACCCTGTTAGCGTCATTCCCGGACGTTGTTACGGATTTGCCGGGTCGCACTACGGTGATCCAGCACCAAATAAAGTTGACTTCGGATAAGCCAGTATTTCTTAAACCGTATCCGTTGCCTTTTTCTTCGAGAGATAGAGTCATAAAGGAAGTTGAGTCAATGTTGAAGTTAGATGTGATAGAACCATCAACATCGCCGTATTCATCACCCATCGTCCTCGTGAAAAAACTTGATGGATCGGTGCGGTTCTGTATTGATTTTCGAAGATTGAACACTATTACGGTAGGCGATAGGGAGCCTATCCCGTTTCAGGAGGAATTAATAGCTTCATTGGCCGGGTCCACGTGGTTTTCCAAGATAGATTTGACGAAAGGGTATTGGGAAATCCCGCTTACTGAGGAGTCTAAACAATACACGGCGTTTCAAACGCCCATTGGATTATTCCAATTTAAGGTCATGCCATTTGGGTTGGTGAACGCGCCAGCGACGTTTGCACGATTAATGAGATTAGTGTTGAAGGACATACCTAATGTCGTGTCATTCTTTGACGATATAGCATGCCATACGTCGACATGGTCTGAGCATATTCAGACACTAACAGTAATTTTTCAACGATTACGTCATTTTGGGTTAACGGCTAAACCCGCAAAGATGGATTTGGCATGTCCAGAGATAGTATTCTTAGGACATATTGTGGGTAGAGGTGTTCAGAGACCTGAAGAAACAAAAATTGACAAGTTAGTAGGGTTGCAAATCCCAAAAACAAAGAAACAAGTCAGAAGCTTAGTGGGAATTTTAAATTATTACAGAAAGTTCATTCCAAATTTTTCCTCCTTGTCATCTTCTCTTACTGACCTTACTAAGAAGGGACAACCCGATAAGGTCCAGTGGACGTCTGAATGTCAGACAGCATTTGATAATTTGGTGACAGCATTATCATCGTCACCCATTCTGATATTACCCGATTTTCGATCTAATTTTATCCTCAGAACGGATGCGTCGGACTCTGGTGTCGGCGCTTGTCTTCTACAGGAGAAGAACGAATGTCTCCATCCTGTATGTTATGTCAGTAGGAAGTTATTGCAGAGAGAAAGAAAGTATTCTGTGATAGAGCGTGAGTGTCTTGCCATTGTCTGGTCCGTCCAGAAACTAGGACGTTATCTCATGGGACGAGAATTTTGTATCCAGACAGACCACAAGCCACTGACATTTTTGTCGAAGAATCGTTCGTCCAGCCCACGCTTGTCTAGATGGGCATTGGCTTTGCAGCCGTATACCTTCGTTATTCAACCAATTCCAGGAACCAGCAATCATATCGCCGACTACCTTAGTCGAGCCTAGGGCAAGATTTCAGGAGCTTATACATCGGAGGACAGGAACAGTGACAGGATCTGTGTGAATGAGTCGACTTTAAAATATTGACATTATAAATATGATATGAAGAATGGTTGATAGGTTGAATGGTTTTTGATTCTGTATTAAGTATGGTGGTTAGTTAGCTATTCATGATGTGACACATATATGCATATTTCAGACCATATTGATCCCCATATTTTCCCCTGAGTTCGGTATTCTATATACTAGGGGAACTGCTAGGTCATTTTTTTTTTAGTATAGGTATTGCTCACGCTCACTCGTTGACAGTCATCTTGATGCGATTTGAAATTAATTGCATTAATTTTTTTGGGGTGGGGGATGATGTCACGAGTGGAGTGAGTGCAATTAAGGGGATTGCTACAGAGCGGGTGTAGAGTAAGAAGGACTCACAATAGACAGCAAGTTAAGCGTGCTGTTGTGAGTAGTGGGGGGGGGGGGGTCTGAATGAGGCGAAAGCGCTGTATAACTATCACTGCAAGTTAGAAGGTCCGACGGAGCGGACCTGTGAATAAGAGCCCAGCGGGCGGACATAAGTTAAAGCAGTCGGGAGACGGATGAGTGTTGTTCCAGTAATGACTGGTGTCGGGGACGGGCCGCAGAGCCACCTCGATGAGCACAAGTGATAGGCCATCATAGGGCCGGAGGCCGCACATAGGCCAGAAGTGAGGCTGTCAGTACAGGACAGTAGAGGCACATAAAGTCGTGGCAGTCAGGCCACGGACAGGGACGTAGATATGAGAGTGAATGAGATGCTATATTGTTGCCATGTTGATAGGCTAGTGAACTGATACTATGTTGTTGCCATGTTGATAGGCTAGTGAACTGATACTATGTTGTTGCCATGTTGATGGCTATGGAGATAATAACGTGTTATTGCCCGGCTGAGGTGCTAGGGGAGTGCTAAGGTGTATGACAATAGGGAGGGAATATTGAGAGACTGCGGTGCCAGTAAATTATTAATGTGCTATTAAGACCCTGAGGGGAGAGGCTGAGGCCGAAGTGCCTTTAGGAGTAACTACCGGATTGTGGATCCGAGGGAGAGTGTGTGTGAGAATAAGGCCGTTGTACGGCAGTTCATTTCAATAATATAATGTATGTAATTGCGCTATTATATGTATAATTATGTTTAATAAATGTGTGAGTCTGATGGATTGTTCTGTTAAGTGTTAAACTTGTTTGTTCATGATTGTTGTCCTGTCATAAACTATTACATCTCCCAGTCTGGGATTTGTGACAGTTTATGTGTTTTCCGTTTTGTTAGTCCTGTCATGGGATGAAATTGAAACAAATATTGTGATGGGAGTGCCCATTCAGTTCGGGGAAACTTTAATGAAAGTGAAAGCACCGAACATCATTAATACGCTGCCTACAAAACCACTGGCTGGAACAGGCGGGCTGTCATTCGGGATCTCAACTCTGAATATAGCATAACTATTATATGGTTGTGATGAATCGACGTTCAGCGTTTAATCTCTCTATGGTGGCATGGTGACATTCCGCTGCAAGATAATGCCAGTTTCAGATTAGCAACACCAGGTGACTGTGGCATTAACTCCCATCAATAATGCTGCAGTTTAGCTCAGTAAGCACAGGGCACACATACCTGCGTATTAACATTTATCGGTTTGCTCCTCAGATAAGTGAAGTAACTTTGTACAAACTGAAGTAGTGAGGATTTATAATATGTAAACGGTTAACTTTAATGTACGGTTTCACGCACGAGCTTCACTCTCCTATCTCCGCCACCCCACCCCCTCCCTCTTATCAGATTGTCAGATTACATGAATGATAATTATCTGCAGAATTACCTGAAACTAGGTATGTCATGTCGACCTCAAGCACTGTAGCAGGATTTCTGTCGATTTTGGAGAGGCGGGTGTCATTTAATTTTCATGTCTTCACGATTGTGTTCTTCATGTCTTTAAGTTACAGTGAGTTCAGGATAATAGCAAATTGAAGATAGTAGATAAAACTGATAATCGTAGATCTCTTTGTCCCCGTAGATGAATGACTTCGAAAGCTTGCTAATATTAGTACCTTTTATTTTATTTCAGTAGTATAATTTAAAGGAGATAGCTTGCCTTCATTCAATTTCAGTCAAGAGCGGAAAGCAACTTGGCCTCATTTCAACATGACTGAATTAGAAGATAGTTTGATATTTACATCACTGAAATTTTCATAGGAGGTCTCTGAAATGCATCTTTCCGGATAAAAACAGCAGTATAGGTTAACCGTTTCACGCACGAGATCAGCCCGGTGCTTATGAAGCAGGTTCACGCATAATACTGTCCTGTTGTTAACGAGCTGCAAGTTGCGGTATGTGAAAACGTTTTCTGCGCTGATCCTTTCACGGACGTGATTTGGTCTCTTTCGAGAGGGCAAAAAAAAATTACGAAAGTGACAGCTAAATGAGGCTGAGCTGCGGGGTGGAGAGGAAGAAGAGCGTGAAAGTTGAATCAGTAGTGTAGTGTTGTTGTGCCTTTATAATTTGGTTTTCACTATTATTATAGTTTGGCATACATTCATTTGTCAATAAGAAATACCTGGCAACAAGATCAGGAGAATAAAGATGTCGAGCAAACAATAGCAACGTGTTGTCTGCATGCCTTCCACAAATCTGTACTGTGCTACATTATAAGTAGTTCAAGAGCTATGGCATAATTATTTTGTCGGATAAACTGGCGGTGGGGCCAGAGCTGTAGCTTGTCATTCCGATACGCACACTCACGGGAAAATCTAGGTTGTTGTTTTGGGGGTTTTTTTGCATGCCAGTTATAACACACATTTCAGTTGCAAATAACCAATTTCGTGATGACCAAAAAGAAAGTCTCCGACCTACAAAATAGTAATCCAGTTTGAAAGATAGAACACAGTGATTTCATTGTAGAAAATGATGTTTGAAAGTGAATTGGGGCTTGGTTAGCTTGTGTGGTGTTTTTCTTTAACATGGCAGTACGGGACCGGGAGGAGGGAAACACGTACGGAACAATGACTTGTCGTTAATGGCTGGAGATGACTGACCGACTTAGATAAAAGTGCAAGATAATAATAGGAAATGTGGCCATTATAGACTTGTCGCCTGCATAATGTTCTGGCGGTGAAATGTAGTGGCGATAATTACTAGGGGTGTATAGTTGTCCTGACAGTACTGGTGTAGTAGTGGCATGAGCCGTGCCAGGAGTGGTAGCAGTGGAAAGTTATAGTGGTAAGTGGTAAAAGTAGCACAGCTATCTTGGTGGCGATGCTTGTAGAGGTATGTTAATACGGGATTTCGCCGGGCTTGATTTGGGCACGATTCATCATGGTTTTCTCTCTCTGTCTCTCTCACTCTCTCTTTCTGTATATCTCTCTCTCTTCTATCTCTCTCTCTTCTTTCTCTTTCTCTCTCTCTCTCTCTCTCTCTCTCTCTCTCACTCTCTCTTTCTGTATATCTCTCTTTCTTCTTTCTCTCTCACTCTCTTTCTCTCTCTATCTGTCTCTTTCTCTGGCGGCATTATGCGTCCAGGGAATGTTGGCTGTGCACATGTGCACAACAATCACCTGCTGTGTGCATTATAATAAGCTATGGTTTAAATCACTTATTTGGCTAAGTCAAAATATGGCACGTAAGAAATAATACGGAAACAATGCAATGAAATCAATAAGATCAGTTGATCGAAATTGCGATTTGTCTTCCCTTTTCCTATGTGTTTTATCATGTCGTATCCGTATTATTCCTTACGCGAAGCTTCGCTACATCTTTTGTTTTTTTCTTCTTGCCATAATTTGACTTTGCGTCAGGCTTTTGCTGGGGCCCCACAGATGTTCTATGTTTTAAAAAAATAATATTTCGGTCTTTGATTTGGCCACACATTCCCAACCCTATTCGAGGTGCTCAAGTCTTTTGTAACCTAATCCTAGCTTATTTATCTGTCTGACTCAGTGATTCATCTCCCAAGTTATTATTGTTGGCACTCATAGCTGCTCTCCGCCTTTCCAACAAAACTGAATCAGAAGATCTAGACTGAGTTTAAAAACGTAGGATGAATTATGAAATAAAACTTCCCCTTCCCTGACGTATCGCGACTTTAGTTCTTGTTTGTTTGCAACTCCACTTTTTTGCGCAACTGAGAAATTTGACGTTAAGCCTTTGCGGCTTTAGTATTATGATAAGAAGTGAGAATGAATCGGAGCTGTGAAACAGCTTGATAAGTGCCTCAACTTATTTTAAATAAAATGTCAAAGTGTGCATTTGTTACACTTCTTCTGCATACTAAAAGATCTCCAATTTTTTCAGAAAAAGGAGATAGGACAAACAAGAATTATGTTCGCGATGTGTTAGTCAGTGTTTGCATGCACTTCTGACGCTTGCTAGGACCGTCAATAATAGTGTCAGCATCCTCTCCAAGTCACAGTGACCATTGTTCCGTGAAAGGACGCAGAGACGTCGTCTGTGTACATGTAAGAGTTTATTCTGTGCAAACACTGGCCCATTCATGTAGCATGCCAGGTTTGTTTCCATAAGGCATTACGGAGTTCCATTGCTCATGGTCTGGGCTATGTTCTGCCGTCGGTTTGTTTCATTTAGCGTCACAGAACTTGTGCTCCTACAAAATGTTTCATTTTGTTTAGTCTTTCGTCGTTTCGTCGGAAGTTCCAAGGCCATACGTTTCGGAGTCCCAAGAGTATCAGTTCTTCTTTTTGGGTGACAGCAAATCTTTGTGATTGTGCATGGTCAGCTGCCGCGCCAAAAAGTGAATCATTGCAAGTGCGCCTGCTCATCTGCCGTGCTCTGGATCGCGGGTGTGTCTTGCGAGCAGCATCACAGAAACAGACCAATAGTCTCATCCCTAATATCGTTCCGTTTATGGCACATTTCCAAAGTTTTCTGTTCTTTGCAATAAGTAAGAAAATTACTAATCCACCATGTGGAAATGGTGCGGTTCGCTTTCCTGACGTTTTTGGTCATTGGCGTTTTTTTTTTTTTAAATTTTATCTGTTCAGTGGAGTTATTGAGATTCTGCCACTGGCCATGTGACAGGTGGCTACGAGGATATGAAAATTTGAGACACTGTGGAAGAAACCACTATTCCTAGCACTTTTGGCAACGGTCCACGTGAGAACATGAAAACTTTTACTAACCATCCGTCACGTGATTTGAGGGTGCAGAGATTCCGAACAACTTCGTGGCCTTATACTACTGTTGAATCTGTGGAAATTCAGTGCCGAGATGTTGCAGACCCTGCTGAATTCGGTAATGATCCTGTATTGACTATCTCCACGGCTGGTCAGGACTATGGCGTTTTTACTGCTCTTCCTTGATACACAAACAACAAAACACGCACACACACATACGACATCTATAAATGCAGACACACGCATAAGAGATAGATAGACCGGCAGAAAGATCTGTATTACCACCACTGGAAACGGACAGAAAATCTGCCCTGTCTTTTCAATGGCATTGAAATATTTGGCTGTCAGTGGCTTTGTCCTGTTGTGACCGTGTGTCAGTGCATCAAAGTCCATCTGACAGCAGCGTAATATGATTATTGTATTTATTATATTGGAGACAGCGGAGTACCCGAACGTTTTATTATCTGCCCAGGTGTATGACGGAGCTCCGTGCACTTTGTAAAACCTGCCTGGTACAGATTGATCTGAAACTTAAGCTTCACAATAAGATTTAGCGTTGGTATTTTGAGGCAGCGCTATAACAGCATTTAATTTTGCTCATGTTATTTTACTATTGTTGAAAAGAGAAATTCGTACGTTTGGACATAATTTTGTAATCCTAACTACTACATTTTGTCTGTAGATTAATATTTCTATATTTAACCAACAGGCTTCTCTGTGAACGGAGCAGATGTTTTCTGTTTTCTTTACATACTTTTTTTTTCCGTCTTGAGACATCAACAAGAGGTGAATGATCCGGTATTCAAACGGATTTTCCTTGTATTATTCATAACGGCTCTCCTGTGTGAGTCTAATCCAAGGTGTGTGTGTAATAGTAGAGGTATCAGTCTGCTGATGTTTGTGTTTAATTTTGTTTCATTTCTTGTTTTTTGTTTCTCTCTTTTACAGGCAACAAGAATCAGTAATGTCTCTAGTGTTTGGATAAAACAGTGTCGCCCATTTAACTCTGCACTGGAAGACTTCATGGTAGTGCAAATTGTTGGTACCCAAGGCTAAAGAATAATACAATGCAGTAATCTTCTAAATCTCATCCGTTCTACCTGCAACCGTTGTACTGCGTTCGTGGAGTAAGAGCTTAAGTATGTGTGTATTCATATCATTTCTACAGTGTCCCTTGTGAAAAGACGAAAGACCAACGCCTTCCCTATTGGTCACAAGAAATCACAAGCACGCCTTTGTCCGCCGACAGCGCGAAAATGAGTTTTGTTGACATACCGCTCTTGACCAATCTAGGGAGAGAAAATCTGTCGTGAGCCATTCAAGTCTGCCCACCTTTACACCCACCCGTAGGCCTGGCCGAGAGGTCGTGGTCATCAACAAACCTCTTGTGCTTTAATGGCTTTATTTATGTGGTGTGTGTAGGGAAACACCTTGTGGATTCTACTAAGACTTGGAGCGCCTTACTTCTAATCTAAAAGCTGCAGCGGTGACAGCTTTTACTGGGCTTTTTATTGTTAATTACTACTGAGAAACCAGTACCTTTCTGCTATAAACGGGTGGAGAGGGGACTTCAACACTTTGAAGAGCCAGCGACGTGGAAAGAAACAGTAAAGTTTCGATTTGATTGTTTGATCTAGCTAAGAACCTCGGGGACTATTCGGGATTAATCCCAGGCGTAGTATTACTGGCCAGAGGGTCATAAACTGTGATACAAGAAATATCAATTGCAAGAGTATGTAATGTTACGTGAGCAATCCACTCTTTAAGACCTGCTCTTTGGAATCTCAGGGTTGTAATATAATGTGACAAGAAACCCGGGTAGCACATGTCGAACGCAGAAAACGGGGGCATCTCTTCCATATCCTCCGTGGAAACGTGAAACAGAAGTATTACCATTTAGAGGAGCACTTTTCAGAACAGCCCTGGGAGTGACACGGCTGGCTGACGTCTAACCATGAAGTTTGGCCTCAGGAGATGGCAGTGCATCCGACGGATGAAGTTACCACTCTTCCTGGTTGTCGGCTGCGTAACATTCGCCATGCTCACTGGTCTAATCGGGAACAAGGGTATCCTGCGGATGAAAGGTAATACATAATAATAATAATGTATAGCATTTATATAGCGCATATCCATTTAAAATGCTCTATGCGCTTTACAGAAACAACATGTCAACCACAGAGCAGAATGGAGCTGCCTGCGAAGCGCTCAACACACTGCACTGCTTCTTTCTCTCTCCCTGTCTCGCTCACTCTCTCTCTCTATCTCAGAGCAAATTGTAACGCAGCCTGTTAGGCGCAGTTCACAACTCACAACAGTTCGCACTCACAGCAGTTCACAACTCACATCAGTTCACAACACACAACTCAAATAATATTTGAATATTTATTAATAACAATATATATTTAATAATGAATAATAAATTTTGTTGCTGCTGGTGGGGAGGGGGGATGATATGGATAAATTTTAATCTATTAATTTCAATTTTCAATTTTGCCCGGGCAGCGGCCTTTCGGCCTGCTCTTTACGATTTCCAACTGCCAAGGTATCTTTAACGTGCGCAACGTGCACACGGGCCCTCCGAATTTTTTCGTCCTTATCCGAGAAGACTAGGTACTCGATCCTACCCCTATATCTAGTACAAAAAAATTGAGGGGTGTACGTACATGTACAACATTCTTTTTGCATATGGCGATAAATGCCACACTGCTTTTTTAGACTAAGCTTAACTTAACAAATCCAAAGGGGAATACCCTCACTTATCATAATCCAGAGATGCCAACCCACGAAAATTAAAAAGAGTACTCTCAGACACCAAAAAGAGTATTTTCACACCAAAAGGAGTATTCTAGCAGACCTCCCAACTAGTACAAGCATGATGTGGGGAGATTTGGCTAAAAAAGTGTGGAGATTTCAAAAAAACCAGGGAGGTTACCGCAACCTCTTATTTACAAACTCGACACATAAACAAAGAAAAATTAAATACACCCACCAGCAGAATTCAGCTTGAATAGAAATAATAATAATAATAATGGATGGCATTTATATAGCGCATATTCATTAAAAATGCTCTATGCCCTTTACAGAAGCAACATGTCAACATACATGGGTAAAACAATTACAAAAATCAAACATGGTACTCTTAGTTAAAATAGAACGGAGCATACAGAAACACCCTCATAAAAGCTCACACACACAACCACAATTAATACACACATATAACGCCCACACACCCACATGCGCGCGCACACACGCACAGACGCCAAGCTTGGATTTTACTCATTGCTCAAAGTATGATGAAAATAAAATTGTTTTGAGTTGTTTCTTGAAAGTTTCCAAACTCTCGGCTTCTCTAGTGGACTTCGGAAGCTTATTCCACATGAGTGGGGCAAAATATGAGAAAGAGCGCTAGCCGTACGCCTTATAATTTACTTTAGGTTTAAGAGGGATGGTTATATCACTCGATGATCTGAGTGCTCTTGAAGGTACATAAGGTGTTAAAAACTGGTGTAGATAATCTGGGCAAAAGTTGTTTAAGCACTTGTAGGATGTTAGGCAAATTTTATATGTGTTCTTTCACTGGGAGCCAATGTAGTTCCTTCAAAATAGGAGTCATGTGATCACGTTTTTGTTTCTTAGTAATTATTTTAGCAGCAGCATTTTGTACCCTTTGAAGTTGCTGTGTTTTCTTCTGTTATGCCAGCTAATAATGAATTGCAGTAATCGAGCCGTGACAGTAGAACCTAGATTTAGATTTACCAATTCACTCATCTACATTTAGAGAGCTGCTCTAGCTGTTTGACAAACTATCCAAAAAAAATCTCCATGAATTTATCTCATTTTGCTGAATAAAAATATTCATTTGGTCAGGGCTATCATCAAAAGTAAGTAAAAATAATACTTTCCTTTCTTTTGGTATTTGAATGAATTTATATAACATATATGGTAAGCTCATTTAAAGTAAATTAAAGCCAGTTAACAAACAGAGCTAATTGGAACAAAAATTGATGCTTTTCTCAAAATGAGAAACAATGTATTCACATTGTCAAAATGCTAACATACTCTTAAATAGCACAAGTCTCCCTCATACTGTCCTCCATATCTCAGACACGTCTACTCGTAAACAAGGATTTGCTTTTGGCCAAGGGCTTGGTTATGTGTGGGTCCTCTCCTTCATATGTAATTGCACTAATGAAATAATGATGGATGTGCCCATAGTTCGGTAGAAGTCCAAAAGGAAATGCGTTCCATCCAAATTGGCTGTAGGAACTTTTCTTATGCACAAGGTCAAAAGCATGTAGCCCTTGTGTAAGGCATTCCAGCCATTTTATTCATTTTAACTTCTAGTGGTGTTTTTACTGCACCCACACATCAACACTTTGTTTTGGAACCAAGAGTTGCAGTTGCTGTTATAATCTTCTGTGATCAGAAAGGACATAAGCACCATCTCAGTATATTTCAAAAGCTCATGCTGTTGTTGCTCGATCTTTGCAAAAAAAGATGACCACAACTTCAATATCTCCTCTGCCTGACTGTTGTGTGTGTGATGATGACTGATCAGCTGGATCCATTCCATGAACTGGGTCATGTAGTATGTTTTTGTCTGTGGTGAGGGGTTATATATTATGCTGTGTCCTTGGCCTGAATGGCTGGATGGCGTTGAAAAGATGGAATCACAAATTACCATATTTCGCTCTTCTCTTTCCATCTCTCTGTCATCATGTGCCTTAACACGGAATAGACCGTATGCGCAACACAATCTAGGCCAAACCAGAGAGCCTACAATAACTTACTTGAAGCTCTCTGGTCAAACTCACGTTTTAATGTCGCATTGTAGCATGAAATCTATTCAATTTTTCTATCCGACTAATGCTTTCTTTTGGTCAACACAAAGCGGGTGGTTGGTGGGTGTTTCCTGTGTCCAGTCATTCTGCTACATATAGATAAACATTGTGTCTATCCGTCTCTTGGTGCTTCCGAAGAACAATATGGCCGTTATCGTGCCGACGTGATTTCTCCAGACCCGTACTCAAGTCATCATAAAATGGAAACTGAACAAAAAATAAACCCCCTTTTTTTTTTCGCCTCCTCTGGAAAAGTTTGGAAAATGTTGCCGCAAGACGGCAGAATATTTCGAATTTTGAACTCGTTGTCTACGAGTAGTGAAAGAAATGATACAAGGGAATGCAGGTAAACCAACGCTTGAAATGCATAGGACAATGTTTTTGTTTTTTACGGCTAGGCAACATAACAACAGCGGCTGAGCTAGCAGACCCATGCGCATTAGCGTGAAAAAAAAAAGAAAAAGCAATATAAGAAAGGCTCAATAGAGATCAAACAGACCATGAAACAATATTACTTACACTCATGAAAATGTCTCTTTGGAGCCACAGAGTTCATCTTAAAGATCCTCGTGGTTTGGTTGTTGGTATGTAAATCAGTCTTGAGCAAGGAGCTAATATAATACCGTCTTGAGTTAAAATGAGTCGACCTGTCAATTAGATCAGGTCATGGTGAATAGACCGGGAGATTTTCTATACGTTTTGTTTTTTTTCTTTCAAGTCTTGCGGGTTTTTTTTCTTTCAAGTGTGCACGCGACAGCAGATAGCAGGGCGGCGGTCAAGGTTGTTGTCGCGATGTGGGTTAGATGGGGATAATTCGACTGACACCCTTTCGAGGTCCGCTCCCACAATCGACGAACACACAAAAAAAATACTTGCACTCTAAAAACTAAATAAATCAATTGCTTTGATTTTTAGAAGAACTGTAGGGCAGTTTAATTACAGGAATTAATGTATCAAATATAATTATAAATATAAATATCAATTCAAAGGCAACTGAATCTACTAATGAAACTACAGCTTTCTATAAAGACTAACTTATTCACTCTAACTACTTGCAGGTCATATGAGTTATATGCCAAATAGAATCCGCGCACGTGGCGACGGATATAACAGTTTAAATTCTATTAATTCAATGAGACATGTTATGATATGGAGATTTCCTCTAGACACGCCATGGAGAATGCTTGTACAACCATGCGTTGTCTGGCGGTAGCTCTGAAACTGTCTTCAAAAGTAAGTAGAACGGTTCACTTTCATCATTACAAATTAGTATGAACTCTCACCATTAGGCCCTCACTAGGAGTGAGAGCGCTGGATGTAAACGCTGTGGGTTCATATCAAACCAAGTAGCTTAGGCTCTGGAGCTTTAAAATCATGCTCCTCACAATATGGACTGCTCAACTGCGTCTCTTATGTCTCTCATCTGGCTGAGGACTATCGCCGTCCACCTCGTAAATGGATTGTCTACATGTGGCCTCTATCTAAGCTCTGCACGGGTTTAAATACTAAAGCTATGTCTCGACCTTCCGTCCAGATTCATACATTTGATTGGTGCAACCACCTCTAGCTCAGCTGCCGAACCGAGTTATTTTAAGTAACAGCCCTACGCAACGACCTTGGGTCGACATTAAAGGTCGAATCACTCAAGACAATAAAATGTAATTTTATAGCAATAAATTCTTAACATGTTCAAAACCCCGAGCTTTTACTCTGGATCACAGATTTTCTGTACGTCAACAGACATCTCAATAACATTTAATTCCTACTCACCCCTTCCCTCTCTACTAAACCTAGTTCAAAACACGAGATATAAAAAGTGCTCAGTCATGCACACCTACGCTGTCCGTCTATCCTTCCCCACACCTTCTGTCTATCTATTAGGAAAAAAACTGTCCAAAACAAATTGTTTACGAGACCAAGTTATGCTGGCTCGCACAATAATTACGTTTGTAAAAATTACTCACTGACGTCGTGACCTAGCACGGCATTTATGATCCTAATGTGATCGTGACACATCCCCCACCCCAGTGAAAACTTAGGGTTTGAACGACATAACTGTCTACTAACGTTGCTATGTAATAGTACTTTTGAAAGGGCTATAGAGTAAAAAAAAATATAGCGTTACTGAAAGTCAAAAAAAAATTCTAAGAACGTGCATTATCGATGGACAATAGCATATGTATATTTATATGCGACGTTCTGTGATAATATATAATTATTGTAGCACAAGTTATGCTGGCTCGCACAATAATTACGTTTGTAAAAATTACTCACTGACGTCGTGACCTAGCACGGCATTTATGATCCTTATGTGATCGTGACAGTTGTGGCTCCTTGAAAACTGCAACAGTTAATAACTTTTAAAAGCTGTCCGTCACTGGGATAGATGGTTGTAACTGCTGTAGATGGTTTTACATCGACATTAAGAGAAGTCGTATTCCTGAAAGTACAGTTTTGTACTAAGTTGAAGTGATGTTTGTACACAAAAAAGATTTTAAGTCGCCTCTAGACACCGAGGAGGGAATTGTTCAGTTCCTCGCAAAAGATTTTTTTTTTAAGATGCCCGCCCACTTCTTTTCTTTCTGCCGTACGTAATTATTTGCGTCACGCTGTTCCATCATCCATGCCGAGTTCCTTGACTGGGAGCAAGGCTGGCCTGAGAAGCTGCGGGGCCTAGACATTATAATCGCTGTCGTTCCGTGGAAATCTTGCAGTGCAATTATAAGTTTAGGTTGCCATGTTTTATGCACTTGATAAGACTAGATTACCCCAGCGACCCCCCCCCCCCTGTCCCTTTTCGGCTCAGGGCCCAATAGGCCTCAGCCTGGCCCTGACTGTGGGGGCTGATGTGCGGACATTCTGAAACTTATGACCAGACATTCTCATGACCGATTCCAGTTCATTAGACATAGGGGTTTGACGCAGTGTTTGATGCCAGCTTTGGGCTCTGAGAGATAATTTCCTGTTGTTGTTGTTGTTGTTGTTTTTCTTTAGTTAGGCTTATATTACAACTTGCAATGAGCTTTTTCCGTGCTTGTGAGACATTTGGTTTTCCCAGGAGGAGCGAGAGAAAAGAGATGAGATTAAAAAGAGGGGAAAAGCAGCAAAGAAAATTTTCAGTGACAGAAAAATAAATAATTTCTTCCTTTTGTTCCTTTGTTTTTTTCTTTTCTTCCTGCTTGCCTCCCTCTCTTCTTCCTTTATTTCATTCCACTTTCTCGTGTGTGTGTGTGTGTGTATGCGTGCGTGCGTGCGTGTGTGTGTGTGTGTTGTTTGTTTGTTTTTAATTTAATGTCCGTTTTAGACGAAGTCTCATTCAACCTGAATTGTCTGTTTCTTAAGTTTCACTAGACACCCATTGAGCCAGTGTTTTCATTTTTCTTTCAGACAATAAATTTCATATTCTCACCCTTAAACAAAGAGATGCAAAGATTAGTTACGTGAAAGATTGATTACTTCCGACAGATGATGATCAAGCAAAAAAAGTGACAGACATTAACAGTGCTGTCTCCGTCTAATACTCTCCAAAGTAGCTGAAAATAAACCTGATCCCACTATAGTGTACAAGTTTCGCTCTCTGGTGTTTTTTTTTTACTACCAAACGTTTTGTCCAAAATACCCCAACTCCAGTGGACAATAAATCTGGCAATAAATCAGTATGTTATATTTCACTTCGATTTCGCCTGATTGCACAATCCGACCATCATGAAAAACAGTGATGGCTTTGCCCGGAATGAAGAATCAAATTGTAAAACCCTTACGCGCGGAGACTAAGCACTGAATGAAGAAAAAATGGGGTTTATTATAACTATCGTCCATGCAGTGGCGGATCTACTATGAAACTACTGAAGCTTAATGCTTCAGGGCCTCTAATCCCGGAGGCAGTGGCGTAGCTTGGGGTCGGGGGTGCCACAGGGGCTGTTGCCCCGGGCTCAAAATTCTTAGGGGCGCAAAATTTCAAAAGAAGAGAAAGGAAATTAGAAATGATAAACAAAAATAGTGCCCCCCCCCCCCCCACACACACACACATGCAGAAAATCTCCCGATGTCCGTCGATATATTCCAACATTCTGCACAGTTTTTTTCAGCATAACGGGGCAAACAAACTCTACCACGTACTATATATATATATATAACGGCCCACGGCTCTGGGGGCGCAATATTTGCCCTACCCCGGGCGCTGGCAACCCACGCTACGCTGCTGCCCGGAGGGGCCCCAGAAGGAGCTTTTTTTAATGAGTGAATTTTCGATGTTGCTCTTTTGTTGCTGGTTGCAAAGGGGCTCCATAGCAGTTCAAGTTTAGGGTGCCCAAAAATGAAGGTCCGCCACTGCGTCCACGGTCGTACCAAAGTCAAAAGGTCATAGTAACAACTTGTAAGTACAAAATGTATAACCTCTTTGTACCCAAGTGTTTACTGGGTCACAGGCATTTTTCATTCTCGGTAGATAAAAGTTTTATGGGTGTAATGTCTTGGGGGAAGGGGGGGGGGGTTGATTTGGGTGCGGTGGCTTTTGAAAGGAAGCGTTATGGATAGTTAACCCGCCATTCCTTCCGCTAATTATCCTCTTAACACTCTGGTGCATTAAAGAAGGCATCTCTTTTTCAGCACCGACGGAGAATTTTCCATATGGAAAGTGGCTATTCAAAAACAAGCATGCGTTACCTCCTGGGTTGCCGCTTTTGAATGAAGCTGATATTTTTATTTCAGTGCCAAGATTACATCTAGGTTGCATGTACTTTCGGCATCAGTAATCCCCCGTAAGCAAAGTTTACTAGACTGGAACACTTTTACGGAAGTGTGGTCGAACAGTGAATGTCAGCAACAGAAGCTAGAATTAAAGTTAAAATGAACCATTTGTAATTTCTAATTTGGTTGCATTTTCCGGGGGCATAGCAGGCCCGTGGAAAGCGAATAATGGGCCCAGGCCAGTTGGGAAATCTAGGCCCCATTTCAAACTGTTTGTTTAGTTCTGAGTTTGAAAGAAAAATTGGTTTCAATTAGTGGTTTCTGCATAGCTATATTTCATCTGAATTAATCTTTTATGAATCTTCTTTAAAATAACGTATCATTATATTGTGCTAAAACAGTGGTTCTCCACCTTTTTCGGACAGTCGCTCCTTGGGCCCCAAATTTTCTTTCATCGTCCCCACCCCCCCCCCCCTAATATACAGTCAAAGGTGCACAGTCTAGACATAAATTTTTAATTATGTTAGGTTTTTCAAAGCTTTTTTTTAAATCACACCTGACTTACTGATTACTCAGATGTTATAAACAAAAATAGAAAACATCCTTCATCATATAATAATGGAGCTTGGGCCCAACTTTGTTCCCGCAAAGGCTTTTTTACTACGCAACGTAGAGAAATGAAACTTGGCACATGTATGTAAAATTTATTAAGCCTGTACGTGTCGAGCTCATTTTTTCCCGAAACTCTTTACTTTTCCCAGAAATTCAGTTATAATTATCAGTTATCAATTCATGATTGCGAATACGACGTGGTAATGTACTTCCGTCAATTTCGTCATTTCCGCCTCTTACCGGAAATGTAAACTAGAATTCACGATCCAGCCACGCCAAGAAAACTTTGATAGTGGTACCGAGTATAGTGTTATACAGATGAGGTGAGTGCCATTCATTCATACCAGGAAAACTGTGCGTAAATATTTAGATCATTTTTTACGAACACATGAGCCCATGAAAAATGCTCGGTGCGCACTACTGTGCACTGTGTACTACTGTAATACTATCCTATCTATCTATTGATCGCCGATTTTATGAGGATGACCCAAAGTGGGTAAACGTGTAGAATCCGGGCATACGCTATTTTCATGCACTGACCGCCATCTTGGATCGCTCAGGGTGGGCAAGGTGGGTGGGCGATATCGGTAACAAATACTCAATCACAATAAAGATATTAAATACTGTTAAAATCAATTTGTTTGTACTTTTATTGACTGTATATGCCTACCTACATATTTTTTTGTTTGTTTGTCTATTTTCGTGTTATGTGTAGTTTATTCTGAACGAAAATGGCTTCACGATTACTTCACTAAGTAGATCTATTAATCACTTTCATTGACAGAAATTTAACAGGAAATTATCAACTACAAAACCTGGGAGGACTTCCATGACGCGGCGGCGGTTTTTATTGTCCCTTGCCGGCCCACGAAAAGATAATTATATGATTAAAAATCCCCGAAAACCGCGTCACGGAAATCCTTCCCAAAATCTTTATTGCGATTGAGTATTTGTTACCGATATCGCCCACCCACCTTGCCCACCCTGAGCGATCCAAGATGGCGGTCAGTGCATGAAAACAGCGTATGCCCGGATTCTACACGTTTACCCCCAAAGTGTCTCGACATCAATGTCTTTGTGCTTTCCGGGGTTGGTGTGCTGTGTGGCCAGCTATGTAATGTCAATGTTTGTAAGAAGCAAACCCAAATCACCCCTCTCACATACTTGAAGCCTGCTTCTCTGTATTCAGATGCATCTATGCTGCACTCGATCCTTTTCCTACAAAATAGATAGAAGTTGGGGGGGGGGGGGGAGAGAAGACCACTAGAGGGGCAGAAACGTCTTTCCGGAGGGAAACATAGATTCTGATGTCCTGGTGTTTTATCCGGAAAAACTTTGTAGCCCTCTTGTTTGAACATGGCCCTCGATGCAGTGCTGGAAATCTAGCAGTTCTTCTTGCAAATGCCCGGGCATCATTGGTGCATTGTAACCATTAGGGTTCGTAATCGACCCTCGGGTATACAGATCTCATAAGTCTTGAAATTCCCTTTGTTTATGACTTTGTCAAGTTTTTTGGATGAGAAACTTTCAGAGGCGTACTATTTATTCTGTATTCATGCCGCACATGCCTGCCGCCATGCCATGCCAACGCTCTCTTTGCACTCATTTTAGCCTAGTCAAAGAATCTGTCTGAGGGGAAACAGTATACTGTCACCAATCATAGCGAAGGTGCTACTCGGCTATAGCCCACTGGCTCGGCGAAAGGCCAAGCTGAATGTTATTTTTCCCCTCTCGTTAGGCTAAGAACCTGTTGGTGACACTCTGGGCACAAAATTCGATTTAATCCTCTTGTGAAGAAGACAATAAATAAGAATTCAAATGATAATTATGATAAGGTCACCTGTTTATTGTGGTGTCATATAAATGCCATGAGAAACATATATTCTAGTTTAGAGAGTAAGTCCCGTTCATCTAGTATCTGGTTTATAAGCCAGTCCAGGCACATGTCTTGTGTTTTAATCAGCACAGCGAACAAGTGCGATAAACTGGGAATTCCACTTAATTTAAGATGGAATCATTAAAGGTCCAGTAATCATGTTATTTGTGATGTTGTTGTTGCTGAAACTTGGAAATGTTAAACAATCTGATGCTCAGCTAGTTAAATAATTGACATCGCAGACTGTATAAAAAGTTTTATACTTTTTTAAAAGTTAGCAAAAGCATTCTGAAAATATTTTACACCATGGCTATTCAGAGCGTTTTGATGTATGGAGTTGTCTGTTGGGGAGGAAACATCTTACAAAAAGATAAAAATAAGATCAATAATTTAATTAAAAAAGCATCCAAAATTTGTATCTGTGATCTGCCATATTTTGATGAGCTGTACACTGGTGCTTGTATTAAAAAAGCTAATATTATTATAAATGACCCCCAACATCCCCTGAACAAGGAATATATAAGATCTGTAAGAAGTTTAAGGCTGTTGTCAAAGAAAACTAAAACTGAGCGCTACTTTAAATCGTTTATTCCATCATCAACTAGGATGTTACAATAATGTCGTCATCTTGATCGTAATCTGTTGAATTATGTCCTGCGTGTCAGGTCAATGTGTTTTAGTTAGGGAAGCATATTGTGTGCACTGTTAATTTTGTTAATTTAGTTAATTTATCAGTGTGTGTGTATATATGTGTGTGTGCGCGCTATGTATCATACTTTCTGCTTCTGTAACTGTATTGTTATGTATTCAATGATCAAAACAAATTTCCTTGTACAAGGACGAACAAAATTTATCTTATCTTATCTTATCTTATACGTGGAACGACCACTAGTAAGTTTGTCATGTTCACAATCAGGTATTCGCTCGATTGTCGAGGTCAAAATAACGCACTTCATTCAGTTATTTCATCTATAACAAAAAAAAATTTAAAGGGGGGAGGGGGTGTACACTTACACAAGAGATCATGTTACCTGTGCTCTGAGTGCATTATACTGGTGGTTTTGGTGGGACTTGTATTTGAGAAATTGGCAGTCGCTCGACAGAAAGTAATTTTTGTCCATGTTATTTTGTTATGATTGCCTTTTCGTCCGCTTATCGCATTACATAGAGGGGTACATTGTTTGTGGGTTGAGAGTTACTTCTACATTCTTTGGTTGAGTCTTGTCTATTGATTTTATGTCTCACAGAGTAGCTGTCTGTTGGGATGCGGGTGGGGGGGGGGGACAATCCTGTCTTCATTTGCATTTTAATATCATACTAACCTGACGCGAGAACGTCTCTGAACAGTGTTGTGGTAGCTCTACGCGGTGGGTCTGAACTGCATAACTGGAACTTGAGTAAAACGGCCACACAAAGTTATCTTTTTACCATAAGCGTAACTTTCATTAATTTTATTTGCCTTACTATTTTTTCCTCCACCTCCCAGGCAAATTGATTCAGAATCGGCGCAAGACGGGCTTGACCCTATGGACCTGCGCTTGTATTCATATCCGTGCTACAAAATGCTGTGTGTTGCATGTATACGGATCGAAAGAAATTCTAGGTGCCCAGACAGCGGCACAGAAAAGCGTAGTCTACATTCATAGGGGCCCTTCTTGCTCTCAAGTAATTATAATGACATTGTCGGATAGAAAATAGGCCTGTGAACCAAAGAACAAATTATAATTGTCACAACTCTGGGACATTTTACAGCTCGATCTTGCATGTTGTTCAGGCTTCACAGATAAAGAATGGCATTGCAGATCCTCCGATGTTAACAACCCACACTGGTGTCTCTTATAGCCCAAGTTTTTCCAGATCACAAAGTCAATAGCCCGTTATAAATCTAAGTAAACAATGCAGGCTTTGTCAAAGACACATCTGTGAGTCGTCTTCAGCATAATTATCTTCATTCAGCCTTCATCCTGTGGGTGGTACAGGTCGTAATAATATTTATAATCTCTTGATAATGGGTGGATAAACGGACAGAGGAATAAATGGATGGCTGAGTGGGAGGGAAGATGGAGAGATTAATGGAAGGGACGGGAGGAAGGTCGGATGGATAGAGGATGTGGGTGAATGGATGGATCGAGGATTGGTTAAATGGATGGACTGGAGATTTGGGGGCATCCATAAAATACGTACGCTGGATTTTAGCGATTTTTGACACCCCCTCCCCCCTCCCCTTCCACCCTTCTACGCTTTTCGTACGCTTGACTTCAACACCGAATCCCCCCCCCCCCCCCCATGAAAAGGCTTTGGCATCTTGAAGCTTTAAATTTCGGCGGATTATTTAACAATGTCGTTAGACACGCAGCGTGTATTTTTTTATTTTTCTGAAATCCTACAACCTACTGTACTGCTAATAAAAATATAAATAAAAACAAATTTTGTGATTCATTACCGTAATTGAAAAGCATACGCCCGTCACAGACCTCCCTATCCCCCCCCCCCCCCATGATACCTTTCATAGGCTTGGGGCAACCCCCCACCCCTACTAAGCCAAGGTACATGAGAATGAATGATTTCGTGATTGGCATTGACCGATTGATATTTTTTTCCCCGCAGCTGGGGGTGGTGAATACACACAAGACTACCTGGATGAGTGGGCCAGGACTCTGGATGTAAAAGTGCAAGTGCGTGGGGTCAACCTCGAGTACGGAGATGTGAGTAAAAGATACTACATGTACATCTGCACATATTCATTATATAGAAGATCTGTACAAGTTCAAGTACTCAGAAAAGCTCCGTAATTAAACCAGAGTCACTGGTCACTGATCCCATAACCCGCCGGGGTCGTAGGGGCGCTGCAGTGATGAACGCTGCACCAGCTGGCTCCATTTGTGGCGGTTGTGGGCGAGTGTCTGGGTTGCAGGAAAGCCTATCTTAAACCAGAGTAGTAACAATATATTTTTTGTTTTCTGTTTGTTTGTTTTTGTTATTCTTAATAATTTGTATTATTTTTTTATTTTTTTCAAAAATAGACCCCGGCGGATGAAATCATGTACAGTGTACTTTAATTTCATTCGTACTTTAATTTTCTAGCAGAGGTCTCTGTTTGCTACTGGTGACTTACTTCTAGAAGCCTACTTTGCAAAAGCTGGATTTTTTTTTTTTTTTTTAGTAATCCTGTCACGGTGCAAAGAAGAACTTTCTGTACTAGTGACCAGTGTTTCATTTCGGTTAGTCTTACAGCTGTGCCACCTGATGCATTATCATAAATAAGACTGCGTTGATGTCACAGTACACACGGTGCTGGCATTCACTGAGCGGTATTATATCCCTTAATTGAGGATTCTGTGATCCCTTGATAACGATGTTCTTCAGTAACCGACGTGAATGCTGCTGATGACGATCAAATGGCGCTGTTGCCACTAATTACGGTGTAAAAGCCCGGAGTCGCACTCCAACTGGCCAGGATATCAGGTCCCTTCGGGTCGACCTGACCAGGTATGTGGGAGCGTGTTTAACTATGCCGTGGTGGGGACCTGTTGGCCACCAGCTGCGGTGGTGAGACCCTGGAGGAAAGGAAGACGAGCCCCATGCCAATTGCGACGAGTCTGCGGTGCTACCCGACCTGGACTATTATAACCGATATTTTTTTTTTCGTCGACGTCGTAAAGGTTGTTATCGTCTATAAATAAGGATTTTCAGCGTCACAGTAAACGGCACTAATATTCACTGAGCAGTATGATATCCCTTAATTTAGGACCCCGTGACCCCTAGTTAATGGTGTTCTACAGTAATTGACGTGAATACCTGATGATAGTCAAGTGGCGCTGATGCCACTAATTATGATCCTTACTGCCTTTACCTATCTGCGTTCCATGCGCTTGTCGTCTCTCCAGTCACCGAATAAATCAATGATTCTTAAACGGGAGGCACTGAACTCCCAAGAGGGGGGGGGTGGGTAGCAAGGGGAGGAGTTGAGGCTGTTTGGGCACTTAGCTCCCAAAGAAAGCTTTCAGATCTAAGGCGGAGGGAGAGGGGCATTTAGCCAGGCAAAGAATTGGATCTGCTTCAGACTGAGTCCTGTTTGGGGTCGTTAAAATGCTGAGACTTGAAAAGCGTGCTCATGTTAATTAATATTACTAGCCGAATCGGGGAAGATAAATCTTGCAAATTTTTTTTGTGTGCCAAGCCCAGCTGTATGTCTACACCTTGGTCACATTAATAACGTCTTTTAGATTTGATGCACAGACTAACAGAAATTATTGTTACATCACAATTCCTTGCAGAATATATAGATTTGATGAAGTTGATTTTCGACTGGCAATGTGTAAAGAGAAGCGTAGAACGAAATTCCTGATCATACTTTTCAATTTTACTCGAAAAAAATGCATCTCTCTTTTGCGGCTCAAATAATTTGCAAGTAAATACATGTAATATGGGAGGTTGAATTTTGTCTCAAAATGGATGTGTCCACGTAATTTAATGTAAAAAATTGAGGTAGTACACAAAAAGTTTCATAATTTTTGGTTACGTGATCACAAAGATTTATGTGCTTACGTGTTCACCCTCTAGCTCCATCATAGTAAGATGCTCGGGGGATATTTGATAATTGTGGCTATTGCCATTCCAATGTATTATGGGGGAGGAATCGAGGAAACATGGGATTGTGGGGGGGGGGGGGGGTATGGACTTGGACTTTGAGAAGCACTGGGATTAATGTTTTTATTTCAATGAGTCTTCTCGTAAAGTTAAAGACATACTAAAAAATTAATTTACTCATAAAAGTTTATATAAAAATTGTTAGGTTCTATCGTAATTTGATAAGAATTTGGGCCTAATAAACTCTTTCATTCTGTGCTTTCTGGTTTTTAAATGGTAAAATATTGTCCAATTACGGTTTTCAGTGTAGCAACCCATTGTAATGATTACTATTTCCACACTGACTGTCTGACTAACTGTGATTTGTGGATTTCCAATTCATTCATGTTGAATGCTACTTTGTTCTTGATAATGAAGAGAACATTACAATCTGCACTGTGCGCTGAATATTTTTTCCCCTCTCTGTGACTTCGATCTCGTCTCTGCAGTTCTCCTTTCTTCGTCTCTCCCCGTGTTCTTTTGCTGCTCTTCTGGATAAAGTCGAACGAAAATAGCTGCCATGAGTCAGCGACAAAATCTATCTTTACATCTTATTTTTCTAGTAGATTATGGCTGCCTTTCAGGTCTATTTCCATTATTTTTTTTTAGAAAGCCATCATGTTTTTGACACATATCCCCACATAGTGGTATGAGATAGAGATGACACATATCCCCACATAGTGGTATGAGATATTGAGATGACACATATCCCCACATAGTGGTATGAGATTGAGATGACACATATCCCCACATAGTGGTATGAGATTGAATCTGAACTTTTTTCTTTTCTTTTTTTAGCAATCACGGAGTTCTAAAGTGGTTGTAGCATTGACCAACACTGGACTCAGAAACTTCCCTGACTCGAAATGGCAGATTTTTTTCACTCAGGTAAGTTTAACTTGCATAATTTCCATTAAGTTTGCTAGGCGTGGTCACCCGCCCCTCCTCGTCGCACTTCGCACCTCAATAGTTACTTGACTCAGGTGACACTGCCATTGTTTTAAATAAAGGAGCGTTTTGGTTTTTTTTTTCATGATTACTGTGATTTATGTCGTGTGAGATAGGCGTTTTAGGTCATAATCTGGGTTTATTTCCTCATTATGACGATGGGACAAAGTTGATTATTTTTCGCTGAAATCCCAACTCCCAACATATAATTAACCCATTTCACCCCCCAATTAGCACAAAAGACAAGGAGGCTTTCAATGTGCTGTGTGACATCGGTCATTGATGCTGATGTTGATATTCTGACCTCGGTTATAATTATTTCTTCTTTTTTTTTTTCACCGATAATTCTTATATTTTCTGTTGCTCTTCCTTTTTCTCTCTGACTCGCACCTTCCTTGTCATTATATTCCTCCTATTCTTTAATCATTAACCCCCCCCCCCCCCCCCCCGGTTCTGAATGATCCTATCTCCACTTTTTTTCAAAAATTGAGATCACGCCTAAATATGACATTTTATGCTGTTGTTTGGGGGGGGGGGGGGTGGGGGGGGGAGGGACATTGTAGTGTTACACAGTAAGCTCAGTATTTTCTCTGTTTGGCTTTGTATTTAAACTACGGTTCCCTAACAAATAGCCACTATGACATATTGAAATGCCTTCTGTCATTTCTGCAAAACTCATGAAGGCATCTCACCTTTGCGAGTTGTTTTTTACATTGTTAAAACTCAGAATTTTACAATTGATTTTTGCCAAAGGTGCAGGAGCGATGCGAGAATGAAGCATAGCTGGGCAACAAAATTCTGTTTGATGATTTTAAAAAAAAATTTTTGTTGGTATTATTGTCGTTATGTATTCTGCTAAAAAGGCCCCTGTTATAAGTTTAAAGTGTTGGTATAACATTATAATAATTATGTGGGTGTAATGTTACAAGCTATTAATGTGTCTCTGAATTATGTTGGTGTAACATTTTAAGCCAGTGATGTACTCTGTATTACCTTGGTGTAACATTGTAAGCCAGTGATGTATTCTGTATTATGTTAGTGTAACACTGTAAGCCATTTATATACTCAGTACAAGGACTACTATATAGTAGTCCTTGACTCAGTATTATGTCAGTGCAACACTGTAAGCTAGTGATGTTAGTGTAACATTGTGTTAGACTATCGTGTTAGTGTAACATTGTCAGCCAGTGATATACTCTGTATTATGTCAGTGTAACATTGTCAGCCAGTGATATACTCTGTATTATGTCAGTGTAACATTGTAAGCCAGTGATGTACTCTGTGGTATGTCAGTGTAACATTGTAACTCAGTGATGTGCTCAGTGTAACACTGTAAGCCGGTGATGTACTCGGTATTATGTCAGTGTAACGCTGTAAGCCAATGTTGTATTCCGTATTATGTTAGTGTAACATTGTAAGCCAGCCATGTACTACTGTACTATGTTGGCGTTACATTGTAAGGTAGTGGTGTATCTCTGTAACATGTTGGTGGTAAGCCAGTGATGTATCTTTGTAATATATTGGTGTTACTGTTAGACAGGGCTGGATTAAGACCTGTAGCCCTAAGCTCTTAAAAGATTTTGGTGCCCCCAGACACTGTATGTGACATAATACTGCAAACCCTGAAGCCTTCTCCATTGATACGGGAGCATTAGAAGTTTGGTAATTTTTTATACATTTAAAAATAGAAAAGGGGAATCTTATAGGCCAGCAAACACTTTAATTTTTCAATTTATTGTGGAGGTCCCTAAGTTTTATGGACCCTAGTTCAAGTGCACTATTTGCAGTTTTTGCACCATAATATGGTCCATGGTAAATCCGCCAATGAAAAATTTCTGTGGTGCCCCCTTCCCTTGATACCCTAAGCAGGTGCTTATTTTGCTTAAAGGTTAATCCAGCCCTGGTGTTACACGTATCTCTGTAATATTTTGGTGGTACATTGTAAGCTAGTGATATATTTCTGTAATATGTCAGTGTAACATTGTAATGTAATATAATTATCTCTGTACTGTGTTGGCCAGTCTTAACTTGATGCTTTGCAAGTGAGCCTGTGGTTGTCTTACCTTCCAGACACTTCCAATAGAGCTGCAGAACACTTTAAGGGGCAGAGTTACTGTGAAGGAAGCAGAGAAGATTCACATTCGTCACTGGAATGGACAGCTGTACAGTATAGGACCAGAAAAAGGTTTCCATGGTCTACTGCCAGATGAAACTAGATTTATCCATTATTATACTACAGCTTGCAGTGTTGCTGTTACAGATATTTACCCCAACTGGTAAGTCGCAGGTGATTAATCAGAATGAAATCTTTGTTACATACAACTTTTTCTTTTTGCCAATTTTTTACTCACAGTGGAGGTTAGTACTTCTTTCATATACTTTACAGTTTGTTTCCAAATGTTTAAAATTTTCCCCCTTTTTTTATTTTCTTTAACCCAGCAAAAGCCCTAGTTTCAAAAGTTTATGTTGTGTTAGATATATATTTATATATTTTTTTTATCAAAGGAACAGGTATGTAAACATTTTACTTGCTGAAAACCTAAGTTGAGCAGTTCGTAGCTACCTTGCAAAGTTGGAAGATGGTACAACGCACATTTCCACATGAGTTTGGATATCAAAAACTAAGAAATTCAGCTTTTTAGATGTATAGCTTACAATAAAACCCACAGAGATAACTGTCCCCTCCCAAAGCATTAACATGTTCGGAATACTTTCAAATTTATGAACAATTACTCCATGATCTCACACCAATTCTGGTTCAGTCTCCCACAGTGTATATACATAGTTGTATGTGTAGTGTAGGACAAATGGTTTATGTCATCAATCAGGTATCTGGTCATGGAAGGACTTGAACCACGGGTGATTGAGAGCACAGCCCATGAGCCAGAACACTTTGTCTTGCCTCATGATTTCCCAAAAGCCTGGCACAGAGGATCTGGAGTGAATACATATAATGAAGATATATTCAACCCACCTAAAACTTATGCTGGGATCAAGGACCTAGGGCATGCACCTCTGCCATTAATCCCCACGTGAGTATGTTTGTTATCTGACCATGTCGTTGCTCCATTGAGGATATCAGCATTCTTAATTGTATTCTCCTACATCATGTCAGTGGAGCGATGATATTATCAGATAACAGTAAATAATAATAATAAATAATTCTGCATCGTCCTGATGTTAAGATCATAATTACCCAAGTGTAAAGTCCAAGGAAGTCTTTGGGAACAATGTCTTGATTATTTTCTGCAATTTTCTAACCTTACAAATTAGGTTATGGTCAGGCCCAGCTTCAGCTGTAAACAAATGTGTAGCTGCCTGACAAAATGAGGCACATTTTGGCTGAAAAGCATCAGAGGGGTCAATTTTATCGATTTTGCATTTTGCATTTTCAGTATTTTTGAAAAGTTTAACCTCTTTACTATTCATTTTCCAAATGATAGACTAATCCTGTTTGAGAAGGGTAAATGCCTCAAAACTGACTTTGAATTGAGGCACCATCAATAATTTTGATGAAAAGCTGAAACTCTAATAGCATTTTTCTCAAAACAGTGATTCTGTCACTTCCTGTCTTTGAGAGGCCATATCTTCTCTGCTAATTAAATTACAGCAATATTTTAGTTACCAAATGAAAGGACATTGAATAACCTATTTGGTGATACAAATATCTCCATACCACCAAAATACACGAAGTGCCTCATTCTGTCATGTGCCTACTCAATTTATATGTGTGTTTATTATGTACTACTGTGCAATAGGTAACAGTATGTTTTCACAATAAGTTGTAGGCAATGTTCCCTCTGAGCTGTGCATTTGCTGTATTGGTGCCTGGTACACCAAAATGTTGCACAAAAGTTTGAATGTCGGGCACTAGCTTTGAATTTAAAATGTGTTTGCTCAAAGCATCAAAAGTTCTGCACAGCAGTTTGGATAAATTAGAGGGAACATTGGTTGTAGGGTAACATAAAAATCTAATGTGCCAAACAAAACAATCAAATAAGTTCATTCAAGAACAGTTAATATGAAGTTGATCAATGAAAGAACCTGAATTATCAGTTGATGGCTTGAAGGATTGAATGTCCGTCAAAGTATTGATAAATTTGAACTTGATCACAAAAAGCAAAGATCTGTAAACCATTCAACCATGACCCCAGGACTGTTTGATCTGCATAAACCCTCTAATGCATGGTGCTCTATATTTGAAATACACCACTTGGTGTCCAGAGTTCAGTATTTCAAACATAATCATAACACCTGCATCAATAATCATTATCATATCATTATTATTATCCACAAAACTCATATTAGAAGTCACTTTATTATCCATATCTGACAAGGGACAAGGTGGTCTAGAGGCAAGGTGCTCGCCTCTCATGCCAAGGGTCCCGGGTTCTAAACCCGGGCAGTGCAGGCATGTTGGAAATTGGATTTTTCTCATATTTTCAAGTCCCTGGTCCTATTGGGGGGTAGGATCGAGTACCTAGTCTTCTCGGATAAGGACGAAAAAACTCGGAGGGCCCGTGTGCACGTTGCGCACGTTAAAGATACCTTGGCAGTTGGAAATCGTAAAGAGCAGGCCGAAAGGCCGCTGCCCGGGCAAAATTGAAAATTGAAATTAATAGATTAAAAGTTATCCATATCACCCCCCCCCCCCCCCCCCGCCAGAATTTATTATTCATTATTAAATATATATTGTTATTAATAAATATTCAAATATTATTTGAGTTGTGTGTTGTGTGAACTGATGTGAGTTGTGAACTGTTGTGAGTTGTGAACTGCGCCTAACAGGCTGCGTTACAATTTGCTCTGAGATAGAGAGAGAGAGAGTGAGCGAGACAGGGAGAGAGAAAGAAGCAGTGCAGTGTGTTGAGCGCTTCGCCGGCAGCTCCATTTTGCTCTGTGGTTGACATGTTGTTTCTGTAAAGCGCATAGAGCATTTTAAATGGACATGCGTTATATAAATGCTATACATTATTATTATTATTATCTGCTATGTCCAAGTTACACATCAAAGTACTATTGAAAGCGAACAGCAACATTTACTGTTATAGAAGGGTCACTTTTCGAGAATCAGTCCAGGAGGCCTCATGTCAGCATGGATTCATTTGAAACTTTCACCACAGTTCACTTTCAGACTGAATATGGTTATTTTAAAGTTTGGCAGCCCTATGTAATATACGTAGATTTCCTATTAGTTGTGTTTTCCAGTGATCCATGTTTTAAAAATGAGAAGATATATTAATGTTGATGTGAGTGAGCATACGACTGTGTGTCAACAGAGGCATCTGTATTTGTACATGTACTTGTATGAATGCTAGAAACAAAATAAAGGAAACATCTTCTCCAAATTTTTCAACATTAATACGGATGTTTTTCTCATTAAGGTGGGTCCTTGTCCTTCACTGTAAAAACAGGAAGATTACTTAAGCTATGTCATGCCCTGCAAGTTTTACCATCCCACCAGAACTCGAAGAACTGAGAACTTGGTTAGAGTTAGAGCTAGTTGCCAGGGACTTGTGAAGCACTTATGGGATATATTTTGAGTACATGTTTAGTGTTAACTGTGTATCACATTATCATGCCAATTGAGGTGAAGCATTCTTGTTCCTCCATTTTATTGCGATCAGCATCACCTTGGTGAGGATTGCTGAAAACCTAAGTTGAGCAGTTCATAGCTACCTTCCTGTAGAGGAATGTAGGTGGCAGATCTACCATGAAGCTAGTTTCAGGGCCCCAAATCCCAGAGGGCCCTGTAGAAACTTTTTTTAATGAGTGAATATTGGATGTTGCCCTATTGTTGCTGGTCGTCAGAGGGCCCCATAACAGTTCAAGCTTCAGGGCCCCAAAAATGTAGGTCAGCCACTTGATCCTAGAGTATACAGTCTGAAATGGAGTCAGATGAAAGACAAACGGTATAAAAGTAGGACTTGGCTGACATGGTTTACCATGAACTGAGTGTCAAACTGGCTGAGAATTTGCTGTTACACGTATGTGCAGTGTGGCGAGGGCTATTTGATAGGAAATGAAAAAGAAAAAAATATGCGTATCGGACCCATATAATTAGGTTGGCTGTGTTTATTTACAGTGATCCATTCAGTTTGATTCTTTTAGTCACTATTAAGTGTTTTTGCCCAATTTCAGACCCTACAAGATAGAATGGCCTAAGAAGGCCTCAAGTGTCAATGTGTTCGCTGATGACTGGGTCATTGTCTCCAACAATAAATTGAGCACAGCCATATGTGCCCTCACTGGTTAGTTCTTTGTTTGTCTAATTCATTTATTTGTTTAAGAAATTATTAAAATTTTTTCAAAAGTGTTTCAGTTTTGTTTTTTGTTTTTTGCCAGTCGAAGGTCTATCAGGACCAAAAGGTTTTTTTTTTTTTTACTTTCCTTTCTTATTCTTTTGTGATTTCTTGTGATGTTTCCTTATTGTTTCTAACCCAGGGCTTTGCACCATACAACTTCTTTTGGGGGGGGGGGAGGGGCTATTTTACTTTGCTCCAAGCCCTGTAGTGATCCTACAAATTTTCTATGTTTGTTGTTGTTGCTTTTAAATTTCATCAATTTACTGCATTAAAAGGCAATATTGTTGTGTCAACAGTAGAGTTGTCTTAACCCATTGACACACTGGACAGTTGCCCAGAGGCCCCAAGGGTTTAGAGGACTTCATGCTTGCTAAGTTACATTGGTTTTGGAGATAGGGAAGAAAAAGCCTATTGCTTTGCTCAGGGGCCTATAACGGTGTTAAAACAGCCCCGGTCAACAGTTATGGTAATGTTTTCCCCTTAAGTCATCTTGTAATCAGTAACCCCTGGCTGTGAGCAGTTTCATTGACTTCTCTCTGTTATGTCAGTTTTAAATAATTCATTTTTTTTCTTTATCTGGAAAAAGCAGGTAGATTTTGTACTTTCTTCTGTTTTGTATTTTGCACATTTCTTTAATCCCAGTTGGGAAATTTGCCTTAGTGTCATTGCAGCCCATTTACAACTGGAGCAGCCATATCCTCGCCACAGTGCAGCACTGGTCTTTCTGCAGTCTTTGCTTTGCAAGTTTACTGCATGGGACTGGATCAGTTGAATGTTTGTAGACTAACAACAATTTTTGTTTCACTCACGGCAGATAAATGGGACATTGGTGAGGCAGTGGCTAGGCCCAACAGTCACTATGTGTACTTTAAACTGGAAGATGTGAGGATTTTATCTAAGGAAAAACTTCTTCCTGTAGAGGAATGTAGGTATCCACTCATAAGAAATATAATGCTTGCCTAATACAGTGGTTCTCAACGAGGACCAAATCAATCCCCCCTCCCCCCCTACGGGAGGTAATTTTAAGTTACAGGCGGATGAAAACAAAGATAAGGGCAATAGGGATGAAAACAATGAAGGGGATGGGGGGATAAAGAATGCTTTCTCTTTATGGTCATAAATAAAGTTTTGAGAAACTGAACATCATAATTTGTGTACAGTCTTGTCTTCTTGTGAAATGTATCCATTGGGGTTTGATTATGGATTTTTTTTTTTCTTGCTGGGGCGGGGCAGTGAAAGAAAATTTGGGGCCAAAGTGGGTGATGCCTGAAAAAGGTTAAGAACCGCTGGTCTAACACAGGTAGATTGGCCTAGACCGTGTCAGGATTTACAAACATAAACACTTTCCTTGGCATTTTGATTTGCATTATTTTACACACTTTCGTAATTTAAATTTGCATCAGAAAATCTAGGAATGTTGGACCATAAAATGTGTGGGTGGAGAAGTTATGAGGCTCAACTTTGAAAATGATTCTCACTGAGCATAAAAAAATTTGAACATTTACCCACAATTTCAGTCACTCACTGACACTACATTTTTTTTTTTAAGAATTAAGTGAAAACCCCATAAGTTTTGCAACTGGCTCTTATTTATCAAAAGATATGCAGTGATTTCTTATTTATATGTTGACTCACCTATTTTAGGATTTATTAATTTTTTTATTCAGAAAAAAAAAATCATGTTCAGGCCAATGGGAATATAATTATGTCATAAATTTCAAGCCCATCAGAACCAAAGTTGGGCAATAAGGCATAATATTCTTATTCAGCTGTCAGCCAATCGTTATACTGGATTGATTTCTTCATTATTTATCATGAAAGTTTTGTCTGTGGTTACTGATGGTTTCAGACAGTTTAGCATTATGATTATTATAGTTGTCATTTATTTATTTAAGAATGACTGGAAATATTTTGCATTTTTTCAGGTCTAACTTTTTGTTATAAAAATTCTGAGTTTAAGATCTGATTATGTAAGCAAAATATCTGGACTTCATGGTGGTGGAGCCAAGTTTGGGTTCGATGGGCAGTCAAGATATCATTAAATTGCCCGTAAAATTAATATATATCGAATTGGTCAGACCTCAAATTCATTCGTATGAAATGGTCCCAAAGATGAACTGGAATGTTTATTTCACATTTCTGACCAGTTCTGACAACTGAAAATGATCCTTTTTTCTGTCCAACAATCGTTAGCTTACAAACTGACTGTAGATCCTGTGGCCAATGCCATCACCATTCAAGCAGGACAACCTGCTGGAGCTCTGTATGCTGCACAGACATTGCTGAGTCTAACAGGAGAAGACGGAAGAGTAAGTTGTGGACCTGATTACCTTTTGCTACTAAAGGGGGGATGTTGCAAGGAAAACCCCTAGAAATAAACTTTTACCACTGGATTCAGGAAATTCCAACTTTATGTATTCTTTTTGCATTCCCAGCCAGCATGGCTTTGTTAGTCTGACATCAATTTGTATAGGGTTTCTGTAGGTTGGTAAGATAAACTAAATGTAGGGGCAGATTTTCTACATCAAACAGATGGCAGCATGATGTCGTAGCCAACAGACCTGCATATGAACGCTGTCATTCCAGTGAACAAATCTGACGTCAAACCCCTGCGTCGGATTGACGTAGGGTTATTGGCTGGGACATTTCTGCACCTTATTTTTCACTATTGCTTTTGTACATTTTCCACATTCAAAGATTTATTTCTCTGATCACTTAGCCTGCATGACAGAATAAAAAATACCTGCTTTCCAGTATGTGATCTAGGAGCTGAAAAAGAGGGAAGTTATAGAAACCTGTTCAGGCAGACCTTGATGAAGATGATTCAAAACTGATTTAGGCCTGTTTTCTCAAAATGAGCTGAGTAACAGTGAAGTTACAGTGACAGTGATGTCCATGCCATCATATGTCACACCTTATCCTTGACTGATTTGTAGAAAAATGTCATCTTCACTTATAAGCATATTTGAAGATACACTTGAAATTAATGTCCTCTGCATTAAAGTTACTATTTACATTGCCATTTCAAAATGGCTTGAATGCTACATTAGTTTATTACAGGGTAAAAAAGACAACTGACCTCTGTGGAAGATGTTTTTTTTTGTTTTTGTTTAAGTCAGTAATAAAACCAAGACTGCAGCCATCTCAGTAATACCGGTTCCCCTCAGGAATTTCAGACCAAGACATCCTCAGCCAATCACTTTTTCTTGTATCATCAGATCCCAGGGGTAACGATCATAGATGGGCCGAGATACAGGTACAGAGGCGTGATGATTGATGTAGCCAGAAACTTTCAGAGCAAGAAGAGCATCCTTAGGTAGGAATCCACACTGATGTGATAAATCTGTTATCTTCTTCTTCTTTTTCTTCTTCTTCTTCACCCATCTGCTAAGATGTCACGCAGAAAATGAGTTGACAGTCAGCAGCAAGCTGAAATGCTTTGAAAGGTAAGATGTCGTGCGATTCCAAGGTCTCCTTCACACCCTTAATCTAGGTTTTCCATCAATTTCCTCTGGCCTGGGCCCTGGCATTCGAGTATTGTGTGCGTGGTGGATGAATAAAAAAGGATAAGTCTGTCAATTATCAGTAACCAGACAAAGCCAGAATGCTTGAAACAGAAACAGTTTGCTGTCTCAGAGTTTCCAAAAATTCCATCTCTTATTTCCCCATGTTTTCTATTATATCTCGTATTTTTACCATTTTCACAAATTGACAAATAGGAGAAACTGGAGAAATATCAATATCCATTGGGGAATAGACTTTGTTGTTTCAGTTTTGTGTGTACCCATATCTTTATAATATGTTACAATTTAAATGGTATAAAAACACACATTTGACATCCACAGAACGCAAGGTTTCACAAAGTGGAAATGGAATTAGAACTGCTTCGATACAATACAAACTTGAGAAGTCCTAACAGGTTTTTTCCTACATCACTGGATTCAAAGAAGTTATGGTAGTACATAATTCTGTGTGGACATCTTCTGCGAGTGAGCTAAACAATTTCTGAGAAAAACTGATTTTTCCTGAGATGTTCGCACATTCGTAGGAAATCTGACAACATGTAATTATCTAATTTTGTTTGGTGTGTTTTCTCATAGATAGGTTCAAAAGTGGCCAGAAACAATCCATCATTTTCACCTATGTTCCCACATTCATGGAAATTCTGGCTACAAGCAGGCCTTGTTTTGTTTCTTTTATGTTTGACCAGGTATATAGAGGTCATGGCCATGTACAAGTTGAACAAGCTGCACTTGCATTTGACTGATGATGAAGGGTGGAGACTGGAAATTCCTGGGCTTCCTGAACTGACAGAGGTGGGTTCAAAAACACACACTGCAGTGGGCGGGCATGTAGGGAAATTAGACATTTTGCAGTTAGCAGTGGATCAAATGAAAACTCGCATATATAATAAAACACAATATCATGCAACAGAGAATCAGAATACATTTGTCAATCACCAGAAGAAGAATAACAGCAGAGAATGCCTTGCCTCTCCACATTGTTAAACTACCTCAATTGTAGCAACACCCCAGTGCCCCCTAAAACATCAAATTAGTTTACTTGAAGAGCAATACCTTCAGATGCCTATCACAAAGATTTCTGCAGTATTGTTAAGATGAGGTAGGTACAATCTGAAAAACAGCCTCTTTCTCAAGGGTCAGCTGTAGAAACTGGTTTTCCTTTTAGTTCTATCATATTTTTCTCACTTTCCAATCAGTCTCATGCAAGATCATCAATTATTTCTGAATAGTTATTCTTTTTTGATATGTCTTCAGGCAGAATTAAGCCATTCTGTTGGAAGTGATGGATTATTGTAAGAGAGATTAAAATTGAAAGATTGGCATGAGCACAACATAACTATTATGTTACTCAGTTTCCTGGAGACAGCAGCCATAATTCTGCTATGTTATTTTTAAATATTTACCTGGTGTTGAACATTTCATGTATAACAAGGCCAACACTCTTTTCGTCTCACAGCAATATTTTTGGAAGATCTTGCTCAAGCAGATGAGAATTTTGAGGATGAAGTAGTTTTGTTATATGAACAGCCAGAAATGAATTCAGAAATTAAAAATGTGAACAGAGTATATTATAACAAATATAATTATAAGTTAAATATAGGGATCAAGCTTTGAATGGGTCATTCTGTTCCAGTAGGTAAGGAAATTTATAGGCTGAAGATCAGTGACTCTGCTTCCTATTGTTGGGTGAACTACGAGTGGCTAATGTGGTTACTGCGTGGGTTCAATAGTAACTCCCTTAAGGATACACAGGATTAACAAACACAGGGTTCTGCTGGCAATCTTATTTATTCAAAAAGCCTAACAAAGGTATCACTACCAAACCAAAAAGGCATAGGAGAAAACCCTACCAAGAAAAAGAAGCCCAACCAGCCATAAGCTGGAACAAGAGAAAAAGACAAAAATATGATTAGGATATAATGACAACATTAATCAGGCAATCAATGGTGGACATACATAGTAATAGTATTAAGTATTAAATCAAACAACAACAACATAATATAGAATTTAAGCAATAACCAACTGCATATGTATGCATGGAATAAAATAGCGCTAAGGTTAATGAATAACAACTACAAGTGGCTATATCATACACACAAGGAGTTTCCTAGTACACTGGCAACATAAACTAATGTACTAATCAAAGTATGAAGGACATAACAAATGAAGGGGCAAGAACACAATAGTTTCGCTCCACTGAGCCGGTGTACAGCACATCCAGAGTGGCCATTCCATTTAATAACGCAGTGGCCAACATGGCCCACTGACCGTCCATAACACAGACGCTGCATCCAAATGCAGGCCATCCTCATAGGCCCACTCCCATTATTAGTACTAACCCGCCCCAGGGCTATTGTATTGGTTACTTCCCTTCCCAATCGATACTGAAGGGTCATGCCCTTTGACCTTAGCCGCGGAGCTATGCCGCCAGGCTAACATGTGTATGACACACCACTAGATACATAAAGTAATGTGTACATTCCTTAAAATGAAACTGTCCTTCACACACTTACGAAACTCATAGAAGCATAATACATCTGGATAACTATAATACATGCACATGATATTATATATATGTCGGCGAGACTCATTGCAACATGTGTAAACTCACTGAAACATTGTTCATCCACCGCCGCACATAGAACAATCCTGGGGCTCACCCATGTGAGGCCCAACTAATATTATACATCTCCAATACATGTAATTAATTACACATCTTAAACACTAAACACGCAATCACAATCACACTGCTCTCTATAGCATAGTGGTACTGGCAAGGTACACAAATACCCGTAATACAATCAAGTGTATAGTGCTGCTCGCTGTAACATAAGCCATCCACATTAACATGTCAGGAAATCCTCACTGCCTACCACAACAAGGCAATGCTACACATACACTATATATATGCACACAAGCAAATCGTGATAGCTTGGTTAGCGAGCCATCATTATCATCTAGCACCGCAAACGTTAACTTTGACAATAAAGTCACAATATCAAGACACTGCACTGCACCGCGCATCTTACACGTCTAATGACAATGGCAATTACCGTTGAGCCGGACTCATAATAGTCTCTGTAGATCAGCATTCTCTACGCGGCATCCCCGAAAGGGGGGGGGGGGGGGGTGCGCAAATTAAAGTCACTTCTAATATAATAGTCTCCAACTTACCCAAAGTCTCTCTGCTACTGGCGCAACTGGACTAGGCCATGTTTTGGGCGAGGCGCGCCACGGCAGGCCGCCGCCGATCTATTGTACTGCAAGGTCCACTTGTGCTTCCTATTGTTGCGGCGTCTTTGATGGAGTCTACTGACCACTCGAGCTGGCATCATCTTTATGAGCCAGCGCGGACGTCCGAGAGGGCTATTACGTAGTCCAGTGTTGGACAAGTGAAAGGCTCGGACATTGAGTCCAGCCGAACAACATAACCGGTTAGGGTCCTAACACAATCGAATTTACAGTACGGTTAAAAGGGTGCACACAAAAGTCAATTAGGTATCCCAGTAAACTGCAGAAATTACTCTATGGTCCCCTCCAGCTATAATTGAATAAATTTGACCCAGGTTGGATTTATCGGGGATAACATGCGTCTAACTCGTGGTTTACTTTAAATCCGAGATCCTCTTATTAATTATTTCAATAGGACATGTGCATCAAAGTACAACGAAATTAGTACCATTATAAAGTAGAAACTTGCTGCTAAAATTCTAACTGACTACTTATACCAGAAACCCGGTAATAGTTTTAATATAAATTTTCAAAGTGTCAGGACTAACAACATTGGACAAATTTGTGCGGGATACTTTCGTCCATTAATACGACGTATCTCCATTGATAACAAACGTTATCATGAGTACCTATTTTGTACCGATAGGGTATTGCCTACTCTCAACAATGAATTCGGGTTCCCGTCTTTCTGTCGGTGGATAATAACGAAGGAGCGAGTTGTAAGAAACTTAAAGCCATGATATAAGAGTTGGAAGCCCGGTGGTCAACATTCCCAACTGACCAATCAAAATGCGCGCTTTTCACCGTGCTGTGAATGACGGGTCCCGCGCTAGTATTACAAGGGAAATAATCCAATTAATGGTACTCGGCCAAGTGTCCATAAACTACTATGAGTGGCCGTCCCTTACTCACGCACTAGCGTTACCATGAAAGCACATATTGAAAATAGAAAATCGTTCATCCTCTCACGCTATTTGTAACTTTTTCTGTTCAGCTTTATAGTTCCAGGGTTCTTGAACATGAAATGTGTTTCTGTTTTCAGATAGGTGCTAAAAGATGTCATAATTTGAATGAGACTGAGTGTATCCTCCCATTTCTTGGATCAGGCCCTTTTGATCAGGCCCCAGGATCGGGATTTTATACTGCGGATGACTACAAGTAGGATTAATATTGACTTTGTTCAGTAGGTTGTTTTTCCTAAATAGCATGTTTTTGGCTTCACAAGTCAGAAAACAGATTTTGTTATCTATCTTAGAGTCAGGGGTCCATAATCTTTTCACATTACACTCATGTGTTTGCCTTCCCTGAACACTCTTGTGTCATAGTGGTTATTTTCATAGTTAGGGGTAAGTTTGGAAGTCCACAAGAAATCCCACAGTAAACCTAAGGTAAGACAAGTGATATCAGTGTTTAGGTTATTAAGAGCAGAAGACAGGAACGTAATTATGGTTTGTACTCAGACTTACACTGTACAGTGTGTAATGGAAAACTTCACCATCTCAGGCTTTGGCTGTCACTTTTCAGCGTATCAATTTGTTGTAAAGTTGGTCGCTCAGTCTTGGCACAAAGTGAATGTGAAATATTTAATCCACTCGACATGCTTGCATACTTACCTTAAGTTGTCAGATGTAACCCTCTCATGGTTTGTTCTGTTTAATCCACAGAGATATCATTCGCTATGCTGCAGCACATAACATTGAGGTGATTCCAGAGTTTGACATGCCTGGTCATTCTCATGCTGCTATCAAATCCATGCAGGTCAGGCTGGAGAGATCTCTAGCAGAGGGCAGTGATCAGGCTGATAGGTAGGTCAAGGTCTTTTGGGGGTCATACTTTTGTACAAATTGTTCTGCTTAATGGTTGCATCTAGGTCAGTGTTTGGAAGATCAGATACTATGTATAAAGAAGTTCAACTAGGTCCATCTGGTGAGCTGCACAACAAATCATTTTAGTAGGTCATTTGTTTGTTTCTTTTTGTTTCTTTGGTATTAATATAACTTTTTGTTTTTCCATCAGTGGTTTTTATTACTGCATACAGTTTATGCTTAGTGCCACAGAGTTGCAGTGTGTTACATAGCAACGAGAAGCTGAATGTGGTTGTTCTTGAAATACATGCATTAATGTCATCTGAAAATCAAAGTGTGTCACACAACGTTTCCAAAACTTTAAGTAAATGAAACATTTTCCCTTCATTGTTCAAAATGGAAAAAGAATGAGTAAATTTATTCTATGCATATGTAATAAGACTATGCTAGATGTTATATAATATGAAAGCTTTCTTTTTGTGTGTGCACTAACAATATGAACAGATTGTATGGAAAGAATGCCTAATTTGTGGCTGTGTCTTTTTCCTGGACTAATGTAGGTATGTCCTAACTGACCTGAAGGACAATTCAACATATCATTCTGTCCAGCTTTTCAAAGATGGAGCCATTAATCCTTGTGTGATGTCAGCCTATCAGTTCATAGAAAAAATCATGGATGAAGTTATAGCTATGCACAAAGATATTAGTCCTCTCAGGGTGAGTGTGTGTACGCTGATAGCTAAATCCTTAGTACCTTACATTCCAAAATGTCGTAGGCTATATTTGATACCTGTCTTAAGATGGCAGATATTAGATGTCATGGCTGGAAACATACCCTTGCAAGAATTATGTGGGATGTATTTTGCAGTATTCCTCTGTTATGTCTAAGATGCACTGGAAGGTATTTTATATTGCTATCACAGTCAGAAATAATTTTTGTCAAAATGTTTTAATATGTTCAAAGACAGGACAAACTGTTACACCTACAGGACAGGTTTGGCAACATAAGCTGCTAGTATGTGAAGGATAAATTCCTAGCGCCATCATAGGAAATTTCTTTACATTGCGGATTTAATAGATATTTTCTGTGGTGATTGTAAAACTATCATTCTGTCTTTCAGTTCAAGGATCTAAATTTTGCGGCACTTCTCAGAATTTCATCAGTAGCATTCTCTTCTGTGTAATTATTATCGACTCTGCCATGGAACATGAATAAAATACACTTTGCAGCAATGTTAGAAACTGCCTGTTCAAGGTGATTTTATCAGACAGACCATTCTTACTCATGCTTTGTATCTGTCACAGCTTGGTTAAATTATATGAAAAGAACCTGACAGTTGAAATGAAACTCTGCAACAGATGTGCACATGAATCTCCAAGTGCATCTTAGTTTTCTTGGTTTCTGTAGCATTGCTGGAATATTTGAAGTCTGTGTATTCTAGCAGTAATTGTATTTGGCATATCTTCTCTTTGTGTCTAGGGCCATGACTTAAATATCAAGTGTTAGCAGACGACAATGATGGGTTATGGGTCGGTCGTCAGGACAAAAACAAAATAACTAACTCTGCTATATATAGAGGGGTCGTAAACGTATTATCGTTTATTTCAGAGCACAAAAAAAAGGAACAGAAACCAAACAGAAAACCAAGAAACCAAGAACCCAACAACCAAGAAAACCCAAGCAAACCCAAGCAAACCAACAAAACCCAAGCGAACCAACAAAACCCAAGCGAACCAACACAGCGGCTCAGGCTGTAGGGACAAAAGAATAAAGCATCATAAGCCCACGTCATAACATTATATATATACAGCATGAACACATTGCATACAGAAAATAATGAACATCCAAGGCTTAATAAGAATAAAAATGACAAATAGCAAGGGAACGTAACCCAGCAGTAGTTTCCTCAGCATCCTAAACAAGTATCAGGGTGCCCCTTACGGCCCGATGACAGTTTCCAACAAGTGCTACCCCGACACAATATGCACAGGGAACTGCCCCTAAAAGCATATATATTACTGATTAGATTATTAACCAAAAACACAGGGACTGTTCTATAGTAATCCTTAACAGGCCTCATGGCAATTAAGCACGACCCAGGCTATGGATTATGCAGCCAATATTATTTACAAGCATTACTATTTTACGTGGACCACACAAGGATGACCACCATATGATAATTCATAAGTCCCCCTGGAAGTGTCGTCTGAATCCTTCTTAATCATATAAACAGCTAGGCTGGTGACCATATAAGAATCTATAAGCCCATCGTTAATCATCAAAATCAATACAAGGTTCCAGAAGTACAATATAATCAATAAATGCAAGAATTTACTCAGATTGTAAGAAAATACACCGAAGTATCTATGATCATAGTGGAGGCCCATAGATCTCAAGCCAGAGGCATTGGATCCGAACTCCAACACGGCTAATGTATGTATTATAAGCTGGATACCCAACACCATGGCAACAATGCCATTGCCACGTGCTCGATATAGCTAAATCCAACAGCTTGATCATAATTACTGTAAAAGCATACATAAAAACCTACAAACACATGTGCATAAATAACTGTAAATTAATATATATATGTACATACAGCTCTAGAGCGCAGAACCAAACCATACGAAGCAAATAAGGTGGCTAAGTCCGCTTGATAGCCTGCAGCAATCAATAAATAATAATCGAAGCACGGGCCTTACAGGTACTAAACAGGGTGGACGACCATCCCACCCTAGAGGTTACTTAGAATCTAGGTAGCTAGTACATGGCCAACCCCAATGATGATGCCAAGCAGACCATAGCTGCGGCTTAACCTAAACAAAGGGGTAGTCACGTGGATTTAGTGACTAGATCAAGGCGGGTCCAAGGGTGTGAACAGTGTCCAGAATATATTAAATGGGAACACATCATACAGTAATGAAAGCTTATTTATGGGGACTCCAATCCAATAGTATTACACAGTATGGACCTAGGCTTAAAGCTGGCTAAATTAGGCAATTACTATGTACCAGGCAACTGGACAATCACTTTGGTATGACGCTAGTTTGAAATGCATTTTATAAAAGAACGCGTGGCACGCCACGTGCACGCAAACAGATACAGATGATAAAACCTGCACAGAACAGCATTATAGCTTAACTGGACTGGGAGGAATGCATGGCACTAAACTAAAGCTAGGCCTGGCTCAGAATACTAAATTGAAACGCATTATTAATGGTAAATATACGCGGACACACAATAGGCCTTTACCGGAATTACACGATACTTCCACTCTGTGATCAGTGCACAAGGTCACAAAATAATTTAGTACAGCATCTACACATGAGACATTAAAACGATATCTCAACTTAAACTACAACAATGAAAAGCACATAAAATTACTAAGTACATGTACTACCTATAGAATCCTTATGCCAACTTACCCAATATATGAAATGGAACTTTAACTACTACTAGCTTTCAATATGTCTATGCCCCTCGCCGTCAGATAGGAATATGACTAAGTGGTCAGAATGGACAAACTTATATTCGCGCCAGTGGTCAGCTGACCCGCGGAGGGAATGCATCGCCCAGACAAAGAAGGTACCGATGCCAGCGTGGGCATAGTCCACGTGCAGCGTCTCTGTTTGGGACTAACAAAGGGATAGTACAAAGCCCAGGTGTAGACAAAGAAATTTAGATGTAATTTACATATAACCACGTTGCCAATATAATTAGGTCAGGGCATGAGAGAAACAAGATGGGGTGGACAATAAGACAAACATACCACTATGGCTACACAAGTAACAGTGGATCTTTAATTAGAAATTTATAACAAGAAATTAGTCTTTCCATCTCTTCATTCAACTATTACACTAGTCATAAATTATATTCATCAGGGGTGACAGTCGCGGTTTTTTATTCTTCATGCATTTACAATCACTGAATACTAACCCAGCCAGCAGCCCTTCGTCACTCCAACGTAGTTTCCCATGAAATTGGTAGGATTACTGCAGGGGCAAGTCTCTAGATCAAACCAGCATCGGGGCAATGTCGTAACCAGCAGATATACGTAGGAATGTGTGCAAACCATGTGCAAACGTGACGTCAATCCTACCATCAGATTTCCGCAAGGCTGCTGGCTGGGTAAGGGCCATATATAAAAAGCTTTGCTAAGCCTAGCAGGCAGGTAACCCTGTTTTATGTATGTCAGGGTTAGTAGCCTGCTGGTCTTAGCAATGCTTTTTGTATATGGCCCTAAGGTTTCAGAATGTATGCACAATTCTTGGTGTTTTAGACATGTTCTCAGACATAAAATGACCCTTTTTTGCAGGTGTTTCATTTTGGTGGAGATGAGGTGCCAAGGGAGGCATGGACCTTATCACCATTATGCTTTTCCCTGGAAATACCAGACATGCAGAACAACCTTAAAGAATTGTTTATTACTAAAGTGGCCTCCCTTGCACATGAACGTGGCCTTGATGTTGCAGCTTGGGAGGATGGTGTTATGCACAATGAGAAACCTATGAAGCGATCTATATTTGCACAGAAGTATGTCATTATGAATACATAGTGAAAGTGGGTGTATATCATCTTCAAACTGTTGTTTTCCCTGTCATTATGAAGCATATACAGAAAAAATTGTTGAGCCTAGCAGGTTGCTAATCCTCCTTGCTATATATGCCAGGCTTAGCAACTTGCTAGGCATAACAACACTTTATGTACATGGCTTTGTGTGTGTTCCCAGGTGAGCCAAGCTAATGGGACTGAAGTTTACAATTTGCTGAATAAGTACAAATATGGTCAAGTATTTGCCACACTGTTGTATCAGCATTTTTGCCTTGTCAAGAAAATGAGAATTGAAGTTTGGTCAGCAAAAGGGCTGAAATGCGTAGAACATTACATCACAAACATATTTCTCAAAAAGTTTTTAACTGATTGGAATAACACTTATACATAATGAAATTAGGAGTGAGACAAAACCTAAAAACCGGCAAATGTTGCATACAACAGTATGGCAAATCCCCTCGATATTCCTGAGAATCTGTCTTTTTGTTGTTACAGTTATGCCTCCAGTTACCTCAGTGTATATAGCTCATGATGTAGTTTTCATTTGATAAAGATCCGTGGTTTTATCATAATTTTTATGTAAAGTTTTCCAAGGCCCAATTAATGGGATACCTGTTCTTTCAACTTATGCAACATGTGATGTTAGGGTAAAAAAAAAAAACTGTTATACTCTGTTTCAAAACAATATACTGGTACTCATTAACACATGAATAATAGTAGCTAAAGCAGATGGTTTATGGCTAGAATCACAGCACTCTAACCTATCTTCACCTGTCTGTCTTCAGAAATGTATATGCCTACGCTTGGAACAATTTATGGCAGTTAGGGAACAGTAAGAGAGCATATACTCTGGCAAACATGGATTACAAGGTAAGGAAACACAAGCTTTATGTATACACAAGTATAAATATTCGTTACCTACACTGTGTGAGACATTGCTGTGGACAGGATTTCGGATATGCAACAGGCAGTTCTAGAAAACAGTCATGATTTGAGGTCTTTATTTTAGGAGGTTCGCTGCCCTTGGCATTTACACCTCACTTTACTTGTTTTATTATTTCTTGTTCTGGCCGGGGGGGGGGGGGGGGGGGGGGGAAGATGATATGGATAAATTTTAATCTATTAATTTCAATTTTGCCCGGGCAGCGGCCTTTCGGCCTGCTCTTTACGATTTCCAACTGCCAAGGTATCTTTAACGTGCGCAACGTGCACACGGGCCCTCCGAATTTTTTCGTCCTTATCCGAGAAGACTAGGTACTCGATCCTACCCCCCAATAGGACCAGGGACTTGAAAATATGAGAAAAATCCAATTTCCAAGAACTACTCGATCCTACCCCCCAATAGGACCAGGGACCTGAAAATATGAGAAAAACAGTCATCAGCATTCGATTTTGATTTAAGAATTAGCCTTCGCTGTAGGTTGTGGGTCTAATGGACTCAGAAGCAATTGAAAATGTTTGTAATCGTCTTATTTCAGGGAATTTTCTTTAAAATTCCAGGTTTTCCTCAAACATGCCATTGCACATTTTCCCATAGTTTTAAGATTTAAAATAAGCACATGCTTGCTCACCAGCATGCATGCATTGTTTTACTATTCCTACCGGTATGCCATGCTGTGTCACAGACACCATACTTTTAAAGAGGATTTTATTGTTGGATTTTATTTTCATGCCTTTAGACATACATCCTGGGGACTCAGATACACCACACTCTTACAGGGGATTTATTGTCATATCCCTACTCATAAGTTTCGGGGTTTGATGGATGCCATATACTTGAAGGGGATATCGTAATAAATTGTTCTTTAGTCACCACAACCTATGCCATGCATAGGTTTTAGCAATGCACGAAGAAGTTTAGGCTATGCAGTGTAGGAAATACTCAACTTCTGCAGTGGATAGGAAACATAAAACTGCAAAGAGATTTCTCAAGGTACAAATTTTCAATTTTGCTGTGGAAATTCCAGTGTAGTCTATGTTTATGTTACATTAATTAACAAAGAATTAAAAATTGATTTGAAGTAACTGGGTTATATGATTATGAACATGCTTTTTGAAACTGTATTATTCAGTAACATAATATGAAAATGTAATGTAAGCCAATTTGTAAAGAAACTGTAAATGCTCATTAAGCATTAAGTCATGTGAAATACCATACTTTAATCCAGCCTGTAGTCTAATTAATCCAAACCCTTTGTAGTATTTTACACGCAAAGTTTATTATGGAAGTAATGATTCAATACAAGAATTCCTCAAGACTGTACAATTTCACATGTTTTACATATTCAGATAAGTACAACCTAAGTACTGACGAATAAATTTCTGAAAATTTGGATTCTGTTTTAGCCACTATGTATACATATTATGCCGACTTTCTAATATCATGTTTGGTATCTTTTCACTGTTACAGGTTGTTCTCACACCAGCAACAAATATGTACTTTGACCACCCTCAAGAGCATGACCCAAGGGACAGGGGCCTGGTGTGGGTTTCCAGATATGTGGACACCAAGAGGACCTACCAGCTGATACCTGAAAATCTGTACCTCAGCTCTGGTTCCATAAATAATGGCAAACCCATTCCACCGTGCACAGAGAAAGCTACAGAATGCCCAGACTTGGAAAAAGTGGAAAATATTGAAGGTGCACATGAAAATTGAAGTACATTTAACTTTGTGTTTAACCTTTTCAATGCAGAAGCAGCACCACTCTAATTTTTAATACCTTTTTTTTACCTATGAATTTGTTTATTAATGTTATGGCAGGTTTCACGCTTGTGGTCTGCATTTATCCCAAAAATGTTGAAAAATAATGTAGAATCAATGATGGAGTATTATATACCGGTTGGAAGGGAATCATTTGGGGATCCCAAAAATGATAATTAATTGAGCTTGAGACTCATCTATATTTCATAATATTGCACTAAAGTTACCTGCCCTTGGAAATTCAGAATTTGTAGAGTGAACAGAAAACCCTCTGGTAACACATATAAATGCATCAGCAACACATAGGAACATAACAACTAGTACAGGACATGCTTATGAAGGAGAAAAAGATAAGAAAAGATCAAAAAAAATTCTCTCAGAAAATAGGTTTTTAATGTTGAATATAACGCATACAAGCCAACACATCAAATACTTATGAGGAAGTTAGTTACCAGTATCATCTTATAGGAACTGAACCTTTAAAACTGAATAAATGTTAATTAAGCAGTTCACATTAATACATTTTAATGGATAAACATTTTACAGAAAAAGTATTCAAATTAGGAGTACAATGCTTTTAATGTATTGCAACATCAATTTATCTCCCTGTCAACATGTAAATTTTAATTCATATTATGCGTATACTGATAGTCATTACAGGTATGATGCATGCAGGGGATGAAGGGCATGAAGAATATTTTTAAATAGCAACTATTTGAAATCAGTTTAAAACAAATTATCCATTCACAGGACTGGTATCAGAGTAAGCTAATTTCGTGAGGTATTTCCAGATCTCTCCCCTATTTGTTTGGTTGAGGTTGCTCTCCTCCTTTTCAGTCAGTCCTCAACGTCCTGTTGAAGACAACATGTCTTAAACTAAAAAATATCACGAAATAATAAGTTATTATTATCATTCTTATTATCATCATTATTATTATTGTTATTATTATAGTTACAATTTCAAATCACAGTCTATAAATGCACCTGACGAAAGCATTCTGTTTTTATGTGCAGGAGTCTTATCCATTTTGCCAAAAGTGCCACTGGTTATATGGTATAATTTTAGGCTATATGAATTTAGTGTTCATTTCTTTTACACCAAATCCAGCAGGAAGCATTTTCCTCAGACAGAATGTGTTGCAATGTCTGTTTCCCACTGCACAGCGGACATTCGTCACTGGTCTCTTTGCTCCAGCGAGTGAGGTTTGTCTTTGTGGGAAGGACATCGCATGCAGCGCGAATACTGAACGCCAGCTTCATAGGCGCCATGTGCCAGATGTTGTTCCATGAATATGCTCTTTGCAAAACGCTCTCCCAGTTTGTCCCCTGGCCTTGCCCTCCTTGTTGCAACGCTTTCCGAACTCTTTTCTCGTCTTCCTCGCATCTGATCTCTTAAAGTACCATGTCTCGCTTTTCTTTGGGGCCTGCTGTAGACACCTGCGGATGTGAATGTTCACCCAGTCCTCTTCTATACGACTGAGTGGTTCCGATGATTTCCTTTATCTGCAGGGAGTGTTCTGCTGCTGCCACTGCTTCTCTCACTTTCCACTTTCGATCTGTTTTCAGTTCAGGTTCTTTGTTTCTTACCACTTCATCTTGTGAACCCGTGAACATTAGATGAAGGCAGGCCTTCCCTACTTTGTATTCCTCCTTCAAGGATTTAAGTGGTTGTACTAGCTTTGCTTGTTTGCATGCAAGTGTGACATCGGTTAAGCATGGAGGGAATCCGAGCCATTTTCTTGTCTAGCGTTTATCTTTGTCTTTAGCCCCTCCACAGTTGAGGTTGGAATCTCATAGACTAGCAGTGGCCATAGAAGTTTGGGGATAAGCTTGAACTGGAGAATCCATAGCTTGAACTTTCCTGGGAGGCCACACTTGTCGACTTTCCTCAGACCATTTGCCAGCATAATTACATCACCTTCAACAGGGCACTATTTCAAATTCATATAGTATGGCTAAAGAAAAACAAAGAAACATAAAAAAAAAAAATCAATTGCAGCTGACCTATCATCTGTTTGTTTTCACTGTTATTAATATGACTTTCTTCTTCGATTAGTGCTGCAAAAATTGAAAATAAAAAGGAACAAAAAATCACAGCTTTGGTAAGCTCGTATTAAACTTGTTTCTGAGAAAAATGGCCTATGATGAAAACCCCGTGAAGGCTTATGACGATGTACAATATTCTTACAGAGAGAAAGACAGTTAGTCACCTTGCATAAAATAATAGTGGTTCAAGTACTGAAGTTGTGTATTAAGCTGCCAAGTTAAATTTAGAAATTTTAAACAGTAATGCCAACAACTTACATTTGCTTCAGTTAGTGCACAGCAAAGTCACCCACATGGGCCTTGTTCATAGGCAATGTGAAGTTTTCACACCTGCAAGCACAATATAACCATGCTATGGATCTGGACTTAATGATGTAGCTGCTGACACTCTGTATTTGATGCATTGTCCTTGTTTCTGAAATGATAAAAGTGGCAGTAAGTACCAGTAATCAAAGTCACCCCATCTGAAAGCTGTGTTAAAGCTACAAAACTTGGCGAAACAAAGAACAAGTTATATTTTGCAACCCCCTTGTAAGGAACAAGTGAAACATAAAAACAACACAAAAAGACCATTAAACAAACAAACCATACTAGAAATTCAAAAAGAATTAAAATGGGAGAAAATTTAAGTTTTACCAATCATATCAAATCCATCGCCAGGTCAAACAAGAAACAAATGAAACAAAAAAAAACAAAAAAAATTGAAAAAACCCGAAAATGAATTAAAGAATGAAACAAAGTGGTAATGTAGAAATAAGAAACAGCTTTTACTTAGCTTTTCACTGTTGCCGGCTCCCGTCCTTCTTAATGTCAAAGACAATAACAAAAAGGTATCCTTTAAAGAAAGATCAAACCTGTTATCCCTGGGTCTGTAGCCATTTCCTTCTCAGGCCTTGTTCTATTGATTTCATTTCGAGGAATAAGGAAGAAAGTCCTCCTGTGAATGCCATCTTCCTTGCTCAAAGCAGAGCAGGCCCACCTTAGCATTGCCAATGTTAAGGCCCCCCCTTAACAGCTCTGTCCATGGCCTGGCCGAGGACGCCGGATTTCCCATCTGCAACCCCTTTGCCATGCTCTGAACCAAATAATATACGCTGTACTTTCATTACAGACGTGAGAGCGAGGTCGGTAAGCGTGCTCTTGCCCTTATACCTAGATTTAATCTAGATCTACATTTTTCTCTAAAAGCAAAAAAAACAGAATCTGGCTGCTCCAGTATCTAAAATCAGATTTTATTACTTTGTTTTCAATTTCAAAAAGAACAAAAAACGAAAAGGTTATAAAAACCTAGATCTGCATCTTATGTACCGTACAAAGCTAAAACTAATAATGTCAGGAAGAACATACATAGTCGGCATAAATAAAACCTAAACTCATTCTAATATGAAGATCATTCACAGACTAAGACCTGCAAACTGGGGAATTTCCGATTTTATTATGACAAATTCTTAGGCACGGACGAGCTTGCAGGTAAACCCGATGCTGACTAGATCTAGAGCGATCGTGACAATGCGATCAGTATCGGATGGACAGATTTATGATAACTATAAATGCAAACTTACCCAACAGCTATCGAATCCAAACTGAGGATTCAAAATGTTGTGGTGCGAAGTGTTTTCTCAGGGCAAAAACAATGTGTTGGCCGTCTGCAGTCGAGAGCAACAAAATGCCGAACATGAAATCGTACGGTACTATGTGTCGGAAAAATAGCGGGTCGCGTGAATTCTTCAGACCAAAAATCCTAAAAATTTTCTGTAAAACCGACCAATTTGTTTACACAACACAAAATCGTGCTTTTTTTCAATGTCCAGGTAAAAATTAGGTCTGAACTGCAAAAAAACAACTGATTCCGTAGCAAATTTACAGAAGTGAACGTTCGGATCAACCAATTGCCCCTACCAGACAGGAAGTAAACAAAGGCAGATTTCCATTACAACCGTCTGTTTGACAAGAGTAAACGATTTTCTTTTTTTCCCAGCATTTTTCTTGCAAAAGAACCCATTTTTAGGAGGTTGCAAACGACTTTCAATAAGATATATGACTTTTCTTTGGGATACCATAAAACTGGGATGTTGTAGGCTATGCATCTGAAAAGTCACAAACGATCTCCTTAAAAAATTAAAATAAAATCAGTAATTCGGACAACGGCAACTTAAAATGGTTGGCATGTTTATTTGGAACCAACACAAACCAAAAACAGCCCAGAACAACATTTTGTCACACTTATGTCCATTCCGTGGCAGCGCAAACTTCAGGTGACCTATTATGGCCACAAGCGTGAAACCTGCCTTATTGCTAAAGGCAGCCGGGAACTTTTAAAGCCAAATTTACCAAATGTCTTGAAAACACATGATTGTAGGCAAATTCACAGCCAGTAAAGAGAAAAGTATTCATGACAGTATGATGTCGGCAGTCAAAGGGTTAAAATGTTTCATGTTATATATCTTGGAGAAAGATGGGATTTAGCTCAAACTGGGCATGCAAATTTTTACTTGGCTTTTTAAGGTTTCTTGCCTCGTATGATGTGAATGTTGGTAAAATGTGTTTAGATAACAGAGGCATGTACTGAGGTCCTATGTACCAATTATTCACACAGAAGATTCCATAACAGCTGAAGTCTTTAGCCTCTTTAGAAATTATTTTATCAAATTGTTTCCACAACTCACACTTTTCCATTCTTCCGAAACCCATAATAGTTTGAGTAGTATTTTAAGGTTAATGGGCCTTATATAAAAAGTCTTGCCAAGCCTAGCAGACTTCTAACCCTGTTTTATGTGTAGGCTATTAGGATGAGCAGACTACTGGAGGTTTAGCAATGCTTTTTGCATGGTATGTATGAGTATTACAAGTCAAGATATGGCAAAAAGAAAGAGGCAAAGTTGTATGCAGCAAAGCCTCACTTGAGAAATAATACAGAAACGGTACAATAATAGAAAAAGGGAGTTTCTGTATTGTTTCTTACACGAGGCTTTGCTGCTTACAACTTCTTCATTTTCTTTTTGCCATATTTTGACTTTGTTTCAAGCCTTGCTGAGACCCCACAGATTTTCTATAGTTTTTCAGAATATTTCATGAGCGTTGTAACTTTCTTTTATTGTAATGTACTGAGCTTTGTAAATAGGCTTCACCATGTTTGATCTGGCGTTTAGGAATTCAGGGTACGTTATTTGGAGAACTGTTGAGAAAAGAGTGGATCGTTGACCATATGCTGTTGCCTCGTATGTTGGCACTGGCTGAGAGGGCATGGCACAAAGGTAGGTTTATTTTATCACTTAAAGCTTGTTATCCTACTTCTCATCAACCTTTCCTTACACAATTGGCTGTAGAGATCAATATGAGTGATGTCAGCCTGGGATTTGTTAGGACTTTTCAGTATCTTCTTCCTGCGAGAAAGAAAATAATTTGCAGTTTTCTTGTTGAAATGTTCGTGATAGTTGACTGCAAGCTGGTGTAGTATTTGAAATTATTTGAGTGTGTATTATTACAGAGCTTTGTTGGAGATTTTGTGTTTCTTTGTTAATCCCAATATTTAATTGTGATAGACATGACAAAAAAATTGTTGTCACACCGATATGTCCGAACTCTGTTCAGGTGTTGCACACAACATAAGTTATTAACAACACACAGTTAAACAAAATAAATCATGTGAGGACACATTGGTGTGACTTTAGTTTGTTAAGAAGTATGTTGTCTGTGACTCTGACTAGCTGGTTATGTAATATCATTTGTCTGCTGTTGGAAGCTCGTTAAAATTTGCCTTTGAGGCTGTTGTAATGGAACCATGGTATTTTTACATAGAAAGCTGTAGCTGAGCAGTAAACCTAACTCACTTTTTTCTCTATTAGTATTCGGTTTTATAATTACACTACCGTCCCCTGACAACAGCATCAAAGACAAGTTTTAACGAGATTCCAACAGCCGACCAATGATATAATTGCATGATTCATTTATTGGAAACAGGACTTCAATGACTTGTCATATGTTTTTTTTTTCTTCTTTTAATATTCAAAATATTGATTATAGGTAATATAGTCAAATGGCATGGTGTATGAAAAAAAAAGCATATTTGGCAAAAGCTAGTGGTTGTAACCAGGGGTGTAAATTTTTCAGATTTTCTCTGATTTCAGATTTTTTCATTTTTTTTAATTTTGAGGGTAAATTCCTAGATCTAGAGATAAATCTATCCTTAATTTTATTTATTTCAGGTTGTTTTTACTTTCTTTATTCACTGATAATATATTTTTTTTAAGAGTAACAAATCAAAACCTAAAAACTACGAATAAAAACAGTAATTTCACAAGTACATTAATACTATTGTCACGACATTGGTTTGCTATTTGTATGACTAATTTTCAGAGAAAAATTCTCTGACGGACGAGTTTCCTTCAGTATCGTTAGTCCGAGAATCTCCGAGGTTTGAGAGAAAAATTCTCTGACCCACGAAAATAGCCTAGGCCTAGCCAAGCAGCCCCTGGGGTTTCATTTTCAGAGAATTTTTTCAAATGTCATTTACATCCCTGGTTGTAGCAAAAAATCAAAATTTGATCATCAAAGGTGGACATCAAAAGATCATAATGGTGGTACACTAGACTTACTATGAATAAAATGAAGTACAATGAAGCATGCAGATCAGCGTTGACTTCAGTTTTGCAAAAATTAATAGATTTATACTGTGCATCATAATCAGCTCCATGGGAGTCCGTACAAGATGAAGCCCACAGAAACAGTATGCTGGATGCCGACTATATTGATTTTGCCAACACACTTGGCTACAAGGAGCTGGCCAGACTTGACCAAGAAGGTTTCCTGTACAGAATTCCACCTCCTATAGCCAAGTGAGTAATTATTATTTTTGAGTGATTATCAAGGCCCCATTCTTACATTTTTGAGCAAACAGATAGTACATAATGAAACCTTGTAGATGTGGATATTAATGGCGATTGACTTTTCACATCGCACGGCTTTTGTGTTTCACCCACTTGTTGAGAGCTATTATTTCAGGGTAATTGTTCCCTGTATATACACGATTTCGGGGTAAGTCAAAAAAAAAAATCTTCCAATAAATGTACAATATGGCAGTAGTATCAGTGGATAGGTTGATAAGAATAAAAGACAAGAATGTAATATGTTTTGTATGCAAACATATGTTGTACAGTGTTTAGTGCAAAACTTTGCAAACTCACTTTTTGAGAGGCCTGGCGTGAAAGGCTGAGCAAAGAATCACTCAATTGTAGAACGCAGGGTATTCATCTGTTGTAAAGTGGATTGTTCCAGTGTTGCACAAAGTGATGTAAAAAGATTGACAGAGATGTATAATTATTAATATGTAAAGAACAAACAATACTAAAATGCTTTTCTCAACAAACAGATTAGAACATGGTAAGCTTGTTACAGCCCTGCCTTTCCCTGGACTTCTTATTGAAATGTCCCAAGATGGGGGTGAGACCTGGATGACTTTAACCTCAAGCGGGTCCAAACTGGGGACAAGTGGTTCAGTTTTGCTACGCACAAAGTAAGACAACTGTGACAATGAACCAAAATGTGCCCTTGTTCTGATTTCATCCACAGATTATTTCATCTGGCTTAGCTCTACATGCAAATTCCTTTCCATTTTAATCATGAGTATTTTGTTTTCCTTTGCTGATTGAATTTACTGATGTGGCGATGAATACATAAATAGCCCTTTGTATTTATAGTCAGCACATAACTTCAAGCCCTGATCTTCTTCAATGGACGACGGCCTGTTTCACTAATAGTGGTATTGATCATCACTGTTTATTCAATTCCTTTTTTTAATTGGACATGATCATCATAATTATATGCACACAATAGATATACTGTCCAAGCAGGTCTGTCATCTCCTGTGAAAATGATTGATGTGCTTGTCATCAATTATCTGACTCCTGAATAAATCCATCAAAGGATTGTAACCTGGTTGGAATATTGTTTTATTTGCAGTAAAGACTCAGTGCCCACTGAATTGAGAAAGTAGAATCTGAATACTTTAGTGGATTTGAATGCGTACAAAAATTTTCTATTTTCTGTGGGTAAATGGCTTTTTACTGAGCATATATTAGAAGACGAATTTTAGCATTTTGTGAAGAATACATTAATTTTTTTTCCTTACAGGGCAGCATTCGGTGGACGCCACAGCAGAACTGTTACTGTACATGTGAAGTGAGATTCGAACCTTATCCACTGCCATTCTTTGATTTGTGACTGATAAGTGAGGAAACTCCTGCTCACCATAAAAATGATCACAAATGTGCAATAAACAAAGCAGTGTCGTTCAGGTTTCAGCCTGACTATGGAAAGAGTAAAGCTGCCTTTTTAATACAGAGCAAAACCAGATGGGTGATCCACCATGATTTAAAGCAGCTGCTTAACATCAGGAATGTGATTGCACGCGGATGATGTCACCCTTGCAGCAGTGTACTATTTTGGTTAAGACAGACCTGATCATTCACCTAAGGCCAGACTGCCAAGACTGCCAACCACTGCCAAACTTAGTGTGAACATTTTGAGGTCATTGAATTGATCTTACATGGATGCAATGTGCAGGAGTGGACTATTTTAGATAAATGCTCTGATGGTCGGGTGTTATAGCACAGCCTGTGACACTTTGTAATCACAAGTTAAACCATTAATGTGGGTTAGTGGTCAGAACTTGATGGTTACTCAGTAATTGACTTGTGGAGTACACTGATTTTTTGTGGGTCTATAGTAGTATAGATTTTAGGAAGACCAAATCTCAAGTCTGGGAAGCAATTTTAGCAAAATTACAATAGTTTCAGGTTTGCCATGGCCTCCTATAAAACCCAGTCACCACCGCAGATATTAATAAACTCACAAATATACTGTATCAGTACTATCACTGTTTGAGAGTTAAAACAGTCAGCGTTACCAAAGGTACCATAAAAGATTGTTGTTCTTATGTTAGGTTCATAAAACCATTCCTGAGACTGATATTACAACATTGTTTTCTGTGTCTGAAGGGGGTAGAAATTATTGTTTATTTAATTACTGCATTTCACAGGATCTTTCTGAGGGATCTGTGCCAACGCATGTTGCTATTGTGTATTTACTGGTAAAATATGCAGATTTTTCCTTTTATGCAAAGAACTCAGCTTCTTCCATTTGTCTTTCATTCAATGGCATTCCATGACAGTTTGTAATGCAGAGAGCTTGCATCATATACATTTCATTTCATGATATGCATGATTGCAACCTTTTGTGGGCGCATTATGTGAACTGGCTACCAAATTGTTTAGGAATGCTAAGTAATCATTGTATGTCAGAACTGCATCTTGACTTAAATCAGATCTTAGAAAAATACTGAGAAATAAGATAAACAATACCAAATACATAATCAAATCATTAACAAGGATATTTTAAACTGTCATCATGATTCAACATGTAAAATTTTGCAGTGACATACAAATCGCTTGCATGTTACATCGGTGGTGTTTACTTCATTTGTCTCTTTTGAAATCCTACTGCATGGTTACCAGACATTACAAAAAAACCTTACTGCACATTCATGAAGTTTTATTTTATTCACAGATGTGATCTAAGCTAACACCCTGAGACTAAAATTAGTATAGTTTCTGGTTCTTAATGGATCAGCTCACTAGCTGTGTATTTGAAGAGTTTCATAACAATTTTGTGATACCAAAACGATGCAGTGCAGAAGATAAACAATAAGGAATTTTGAAAATGTTGGTGTTGTCTTGCTGCCTGGTAAACATGTCTTTTTTACTCAGCAGCTATTCAAGTCTTGTTGTTACTGATCTCAACTTCTTAGTCCATTAATTTACAATTCTTCACTTTTATTCTAGAGCTCTATGAAATGGCATCATTTGCCAGGTGGGCTTAGGCCCTGTGTGGACAGACTGTCTGAACTGATTTAATCTTTCTTCTATATTTTAAATTAAACATTCAAAGACTTGGACATGAACTTTTCAGTCTGTCTGATAGATACCTGTTGGTCAGTTTGCCATAATGGTCATTGATAGATGTAATGATATGGTCATCCGAGGAATACTCTAATCATTTTATTATTCATGTCTTATTGGATTTGCCTTAGACAGTGATAAAGCATATATTTTAGCCATTCACAAAGCACAGTCATACATGTTACATTTTAACATTTACTCAGTGTCACGGATATTAAGGATAACTGAGATTTTGTTGGGGATGGACAATTCATAAAGATGTATAATTTCAAGAGAGGGTGTAAATATGGGCTGTATCTTAGAATGTGATTTCACTGCCAAGATAAACTCGGTTTTGTGTGTCATTATCATGAATTTGCTTGCTTGCTGAGTGAAACAGCTTCCAGCGATTGACTTGAATGTTAAGGCATACATACTGTTATGTGTTTGTGCATGTTTCCTCTCCTGTGGAAATTGATAAAACAATAAGGGAAATATCCAAAAAGTGTTAATAAACCTAGTAGGCTGCTAATCATTCTACCCCTGTACCAGGACTTACAGCTAGCCTTCTAGATATTTTTTGTGTTGTCCTTTGTGTTAAACATTGGAGCAGGATAGTGAGGGAGTAGGCCTGGTCTGTAAAGATGGAGATCTGAAGCTGGCTAGGATCAGGCCCTTTCAAAAGTTTGAACTATCAGTGAGTGAGCTTTAAATGCACTAGAATTTCAAAGGCAGGGTAGCTGGGGCTATATATAGGATCAGCAAAGTAATTTTGTGTTGCCTAAGAATTATTCTCATAGGCTAAGATACATTCCACTAGACATTTTCTGTGCCTTAAAATTATCTTGGAATTATCTTTCATTTTTCAGTGCTCACTAACTGTAATAAGTGTTGGTTGTTTTTAAGAAATGAAGAGCTTTGTGTGAAAACAGTAAATGTCTTTGATATAGCTGAGGGCTATTTGTTGTTCTTAATTCAAGAGAAATTATATGCCCAACAGGGTTGAACATTTGATTTAGCCTTTCAAACTATTTCATGAACTGAACATGAACTTCAGGATCTCATAGAATAATTTTTTGTCTCATTTTGCTTCATTTTTATTTTCCCTGTTCTGTCATGAACCCAGTCAACAAAGTGACTGGCAGCTGTATGAGATTAGGAGGAATAAAGTGTGACATTGAGAGAATGGAAAGTACTTGAAAGAGAGAAATGGAATGTCAAAGGGCCTTATGGCCAATACTTATCACAGCCATGGTTCTTGTTTGTTCCAATTCCACCTTTTGTACAACTGAAAAATTCGACATTAAACATTTGCGGCTTTCATATTGTGACAAGGAGTGAGAATAAATACTAACTGTGAAACAGCTTGATAAGTGTCACAGCACATTTTAAACATGTTGAAGTGTGCATTTGTTATGCCTCGTCTGCATACTGAAATATCTCCAGTTTTACAGTAAATGGAGATGGAACAAACAAGAACTAAGGTTGTGCTATGCTGTGATTTGCCCCCAACTGTGTGATGTTTGTGATCATTTCATTGTCCATCTCATGTACTGGCTTATTGATGATTTTCAGCAATTTGGGCTGGTATGATTGCTTATATGGTGAGATCTGTTTCTCATAGAGTGACCTGTTGATATCTTCAATAGTTTTGAATAACTATGAGCAGGAATGTTTTTGCCACATGTTTATCTGAATATAGAAATCTCACTCTCACCAAAGCTGGAAATGTTCAACAGTAAAATGGGTAAAAATTGTTAATACACCAGTATGTAAGATGGACAATGGTTCAATAAATGAGCTGTAAATCCATTTTTTTTATTAACATGAACTGGTATCATTTTGTACAGGAGTATGTCATTGTGTGTATAAAGTGTTTATAAGTGCCATACACAGGCAGGGCATTTTTATAAACTGTTTAAATGTTTTCTTTTTATCCACTTTTTCTTAAATCTGCTATATTTAGGGAAATACTTTAAAAGCCTTGTATGTTTTGTACTGCATGAAAGCATATTGGTAAGGACCTACCAGCGAAAGAGAGAGAGAGTTGTTACAATTTCATCGTGAAGTGATTTGGGTCCACTTTGTAGAGACAGGCGCTGTGCAGTGTGCAAATGTACCCCACAATTATTACTATTATTTAACTCAAGTCTATTATAATAATAATAATAATAATATATTGCATTTATATAGCGCCCAACCCCGTCGATGACAAGCTCTGGGCGCTTTAACAAACTCTTACACACACACACACACACGCATACACAAAAGAAATTCAAAAATATTTACTATTGTTGCTGCCGAAAAACACCTAGCCTAGTTTGTCTGAAAGAAATGGGTCTTCAGATGGCGTTTGAAAGAACCAATGTCATTAATTTCCCTGGTTGTCTTTGGAAGAGTGTTCCAGATGGTAGGGCCAAGAAATGAAAAGGACTTTTCTCCTACAGTGGACAGATTCATTTTAGGTACTTTCAATTTTGTAGTGTCAGATGATGATCTTAGTTGACGAGATGGAACATAGTAATCAGTTAAATCAACTAGGTACGATGGAGCAGTATTATTGACACATTTGTGACAAACGGATGACAATTTGTACATTATTCTTTTCTCGACTGGCAGCCAGTGCAAACTCTGCAGAAGTGGCAGTGCTGAATCTCTTTTCTTTTTCTTCAAAACAAGTCTCGCTGCATTGTTTTGAGCAATTTGGAGTTTTCTAATATTTTTTTGTGAAATTCCAGCCAAAAGGGAGTTGCAATAGTCAAGCTTTGAAAGTACAAAAGAATTTACTAAAACAGCCGCAGTTTCAGTTGAAATAAGATGTCTGATTTTACCAATTTTCCAGATTTCCATGTATAGAATACGAATGAGGTGACTAACCTGAGACGACATAGAAAGATTTGAATCAATGTAAACCCCTAGGTTTTTTACTTTTTTTGAAATTTCTATTGAATTAGTGCCAATTATCATCTCAGTTCTGTCCACTTCTTGCAGAACCCGCTCACGGCCTAATAAAATAACCTCAGTTTTATCCTCATTTAGTGCCAGTTTGTTTTGGTTCATCCAGCTTTTAATTTCTGTTATACAGTTTCCAGCCTGCTGCAGAAGGCTGTCAACATCGCATGGCAAGGCAGAACTGTAGAGCTGGGTATCATCAGCATAGAAATGATATTGTAAATTAAATTTCTTTATTTCATGTACAAGTGGAATAGTATAGATAGTAAACAAAATAGGACCAAGCACTGAGCCTTGTGGTACGCCATACTGAAGCGCATAAGAAAAAGATCTTATTTTGTTGGTTACAACAAATTGGTGGCGATTTGACAGGTAAGATTCGACCCATTTAAGGGCGACCCCTCTGATTCCAAACGATGTTTCTAGCCTTCTGAGCAGGATTTCGTGATCGATGGTGTCGAACGCTGCTGATAGATCCAACAAATTTAGCAGAGTAATATTTCCAGAATCTGCCTTTACTAATATGTCATTCATGATTCTTAATAGTGCAGTTTCAGTACTGTGGTTACTTCTGTAAGCAGATTGAAATGGTTCCAACAGGTCATTATTTCTCAAATGACACATTAGTTGTTGTAATATCACCTTTTCAAGGATTTTTGAAAGAAAAGGAAGGTTTGAGACGGGTCTATAATTTTTCAACATATTTTGATCAAGAGTCGTTTTTTTCAAAAGTGGTGTTACCCAGGCTGTTTTAAAATAATCAGGGACAGACCCACTTAAAATAGAGTTGTTTATTATTTTTGTAATAGTTGGAACCAGTTCATCAATACAAGATCTAACCAAAAATGTAGGAATAGGATCGAGGTCACAACATTTTGATGGCGATGCCATGATGATAGATTTTACAGATTCATTCGACACAACACCAAAAGTGTCTATAGGATTTCCCTGAAACTCATCAAAATGATCAATGGCATCAAAACTGTCAAGATTTTCTCGGATAGTTGTAACTTTTTTATCAAAATAATCAGCAAAAACATTGGGCAACAAATTGTTCTCGTAAATTGTGGGTAGAGGTGTTTCCTTTCTTTTCCCTGTGAGTTCATCACAAATACTAAAAAGTTCCTTACAAGATGTAGAATTTTGAAGTTTAGTGACATAGAAGTCTTTTTTTGCAAGTTTAATAACACATTTCCATTTGTTCTTCTGGTGTTTGAAAATGTCCTTGTGGACTGTAAGACCTGTCTTTAACCATTTCCTTTCTGCTTTGCGACATTCTGCTTTGGCTGCTTTGACATCTAGGGTGTACCATGGAGCGAACGGTCTGTTGGAGATTGACCTGGTCTTGATAGGTGCATGTCGCTGTAGTAGATCTTGCTGGATGTTATTATAAGATGTGATGTCGCCTTCAAAGTTCTCGAGAGCATTGGCCATTTCCGTCTTGAAGGCATTGATGTCGATACCTTTTATGTCTCTGGACGACACAACTTTTTTGATGATATTTGGCTTTGCGAAATCAATATCGAGTACGATGGTTTTATGATCCGAAATGAGTTTTTCTAGGACGGCGGTGTTGGTGAAGGTGCTCAAGGTTTGTTTGATGATCACTAAATCTAAGATGTGACCAGCTCGATGAGTTGGACATTTGATTATCTGAGACATGTTGCATTGGTCGATAAGTTCTTTAAGTCGTTTTACTTCAGATGATGTTTCAGAATCAAAATGAAAATTAAGATCACCCAAAAGAACATGGTATCCTTTCTCGCAGGTTAAGCGTGGTAGGAGAACTTCAAGTTCACTCAGAAAATTGGTTTTACTGCCTGACGCTCGATAAATGCAGACAAAATGAAAGACTTTGGTGCCAAGATCTAATGATAGCTCCATAATCTCAAATGTTTCAGGTTGGTAGCTAGTTTCCGGTTTAATAACAATTTTTGGTTCAAGTGATTTTCTGAAAATTACAGCGATCCCGCCTCCAAGACGATTTTTCCGAGGAAAAGATTTAATTTTGAAATTAGGAGGTGTCAGTTCATCTTCAATAATAGCATCACGCTCTTTCACTAACCATGTTTCAACGATAAACAGTAAATCTAGATTCTTTTCGTGAATGAGGTCCACAATGTCTTCAGTTTTATTTCTAGATGACTGAGCATTTAAATAACCAACTCTGATGTTACTGCACTGGTCACGTTCTACATCATCAGTGTCCACTTTGATTAAATTTGCTTTGCATACTTGTCTATATCCAGGGAGACAACCATGTCTACTGGTGATGTTTACTTTAATTCTCTGTTTGCCTCCCCTTCTTGAGCGTTTGGTTGCTGGTATTAAGTTAATTTTGTTGTTTCTTAATCTATGCATTACACTAGGTGGTACAATTTAAAACACTTTGTACGGATAACATGTCTCTGGTGCTTATTATTTGGGGTTGTTCTCTCCAGACCAAGGAAGCATAACAGCTTGTTTCACCTGTTTATGCAACAGTACTTGGCAGAACAGCATCTGTAATTATCTAAAGAGGTTTCAGTGTCTGTAATACATAGCCATGCAGGGAGCTGATGAGGGGACTTTCTGTAATGATTAGCCTATGCCTGATTGTCAGGGGCATCATCTTTTTGTCCCTAAATCTTGATGTAACACAGATGAAACATTGAGTGGGCTATCAAATGTCAATCATTTGATTTATGGGTAAATTTTTGTGTTCTTGAAGAGCAAAACAGAAATCAGAAACAATGTCAGTCTTAAATTACTCCCAACTATAACTGAATTAATTATAGAAAGTGACATCTGTAAAGTTACGAGGCATGTTTAACTTTCACATGGCCTGTTTTAAATCACTGTTTTCAAATAGCGCCTGTTTTATGTCACTCCAAACTTAAAAAACTGAATACAGAACAGAAAGTAACATGTTTAAATTTACAAAGTGCGCCGTCATGTCATGTGCTCATTTTCAATCACTATTTTATAACAGTGCCAGTTTTCAATCACTCCAAACTAAAACTGAAGAAATGGCCTCTTTAAATTAACGAAGCATGTTGTCTTCGCTTAACTTGTACATGTGCCTTTTGTAAATCATTGCTTTAAACACAGTGCCAGATTTAAATTACTTCAACTAAAACTGAATGAAAAACAGAAAGCGACATCTTTAAATTTATGAAGCATGCTGCGTTTGCTTTTATATGGTCATGAATCTAACAAAATTAAGATATATGTCACTGCAGTTAACAGGGACATTTTTGTGAAAAAATCATCTCTCATATGTGAGTGTGCATGAGAAAACCCACAATAAGTCGGCAACATGATATTTTGAGTTCTGTACATATAATAAAAGACAACACATTTCTGATAAATTGAAGTCAGTGACCCCCCTAAAACAAGATTTTGAGAAAACGGCATTTAATCCTATAAATGTGAGTGTGCATGAGAAAACCCACAATATGTCGAAAACATGACATTTTGAGTTCTGTGCATATAATAAAAGACAAGACATTCCTGATAAATTTAAGTCAGTGGCCCCCCTAAAACAAGATTTTGAGAAAACGGCATTTAATCCTAAAAGTGGCCCTAGCTAATTGACCCATTGATATTGGAGTGATTGCTGTTAGGAGACCGTAGTCTAATAACTAAGCCGGTATAGAGATCATAGTGAGTAGTGTTCACTGCTCATGTACAGTTTACCCTGTAACATGCCACGGTCCCCTAAACAACAGCCAAGTCGGAAGTTTTTTGATCTTGTTAGGAGACCGTAGTCTAATTACAAAGCCTTTATAGAGATCATAGTGAGTAGTGTTCACTGCTCGTCTACAGTTTACCCTGTAACATGCCACGGTCCCCTAAACAACAGCCAAGTTGGAAGTTTGTGTCGGACCCATATTTTCACTTCAAAGCCGTTTTTCTCAAAATCAGCTCTTTCGACATATTGTGGGTTTTCTCATGCACACTCACAAATGGCAATAGACCCAGTAATATTGGAGTGATTGATGTTAGGAGACCGTAGCCTAATAACCAAGCCGTTATAGAGATCATAGTGAGTAGTGGTCACTGCTCATCTACAGTTTACCCTATAGCATGCCACGCTCCCCTAGAAACAGCCATGTCAGAAGTTTATGGATCTTGTTAGGAGACCGTAGTCTAATTACAAAGCCGTTATAGAGATCATAGTGAGTCGTGGTCACTGCTCCCCTAAACAACAGCCAAGTTGGAAGTTTGTGTCGGACCCATATTTTCACTTTAAAGCCGTTTTTCTCAAAATCAGCTCTGCCGACTTATTGTGGGTTTTCTCATGCACACTCACATATGTCATACAAACATGAATTGATACACAGTCGTGAACATGGAATAGGTTGAAACGATATGGATTGTCCTCAGTTTGGTGAAAACAATGTTCAAGGCGATTTGTAAATTTTGCCTGGGCAGTCTTAGACTTGGGACATGGTGCCATTTTTAATTACCGCATTATTTTTTTTTCCTTTGTCAAATTGGTTCCAGCTGCAATGATAAAATACTGTATTATTTTGTAAAAAGTAATGTTGTCTGACACGTGGGCTGGTATGAATGCTTATGGTGAGAATGATAAATTTTAATGAAATTTTTTGATGTTGCCACATAAATGGACAATAGAATTTAGAAATCCTGCCTGAGAGAAATAGATCACAAAGTGATCAGTAAGTTAGATCTGTGAGGTGAATTTTTCATTTTTTTTTTTTCATTCTTACTCTCTTATAATAAAAGTTAGCATGTTTTGTTATGTTGTTCTTTTGTTCATTTGTCTGCACAGATTAATGAATCTGCTAATGTGGAATTTGAATATATTTATGTTGTTTGTGAAACTGACAGTGACAGGAAACACCCAATCTTCCATTTCATGCTCAGGGTTCAGGGTGTAAGCTTATTCATATTTCATTGTTAGAAGTGTTTGTTCGGTAAATTAAATTTAATATAAAGACAAAAAAATGGATGAATGCATGCATGATGCATGGATGGATGGAGGGAAGGATAGATGGATGGATGGCCACATGGATGGATGGCTGGGTGGATGGATGGATGGTAGGATGGGTAGGTTGACAGATGTTGGATGGACAGGTAGACAGACTAATGGATGTGTGGGTGTGTAACAGCTGAGGTTGTTCTAGCACGTTATAGTAGGGGGGAGTTAGTTGATCTAACTACAACCCTTTAGAAAACGAAACTATTACAGCTGTAAAATAAATAAACACGAGATCCGACGATAGATTAAATAATACTAAAGTTTAATAACTATATAGTGAACAATAAATTACCAGGAAGACGCCAGCGAAACTAAATATCTACGCCACACAAAAGGAAACTCACTCACTCACCCCACCAACCACTCACACAGGTCTATATATATAAACATTCCTACAGAAAGTTCCCGAAATAAACGTTACCTTTGCCCTCGCACAAACTAACCAATCACGCATCAATACGTTATCAGGTTACATCACTCAAGGCCAAATCTGGCGTAAACATTCTTATCCACAGTGTTATCGAATGTTCGGGAACATACTAATATTTACTGAACGAGTCAAAACACCTGACAACAAGCGAGCGAGGAAAAAAACTACTCACTAGAAAAGAAGGTCAGGTCACGGAGTACAGTACGCTCTAGCGGTTGTCAAGAAGAAATGAACACATGCTCACCAGTGTAACACGAAAACGGGGGAGGGCAAGGGATAGCTTGCAGATGCTACACAACTCCCCAATTTAAGTTGAATATTTTTCAACTCCAAAACATTATTCAGCGTCTGCAATATCTTGAAATAACAATCTTACAGTACTCCCAATCTCACAAAGGTAGTTGCTAATTCTATTACAATTATTAACAATTTCAGTGCCTTCCCAAATGTCATCACAAATACAATACAATGCAGTGTACTTTGCATCACTAATACCATAACTAATACAATACCATCATTGTGACAAACCAATAGTTAACAGTAGGCCTACTAGTCAAAATAACACAACGCCACCACTGTGGTGAAACAATGGTCAATGATATTATTACAAATCATATAAGGTGAAACGATGGCCCATCGTTTACACAATGCTTCGTGCACGAATCATAGCATATAACTTGTTGTACATAACGTGGTTATCTCCAAAATGTATAACTCATACGTACAATGGCAAAAATACCAATACATACCGACCACTGGTTAGGGTCTTTCTTCATCATATTAGGTCAAAACAAGTTACAACATTGCAACATAACACAAACACTGCTTGCTCGCAGTCCCCATTTGGGTTACAATGCATTTCACTGATAGTGTACTACTTTAAAATACCCTGCTCAGGAAATCGGCACAGACATTTTCTCTGCCTTTTACGTAGTGAATCCTGAATCGATAAGACTGTAAAAATAAACTCCATCGTAATAACTTTGGACTGTCAAACTTGGCAGAGTTCAAAAACTCTAATGACCGATGGTCAGTTTGGAGCACAAACTCCTTTCCATACAAATACAAAGTAAACTTTTTTACAGCCCAAACAATAGCTAAACATTCGCGCTCTGAGACCGAATATTTTGTCTCACGAGGCAATAGCTTACGACTAGCATATGCCACAGGGTACAACTTTCCCTCATGTTCTTGCATAAGACTAGCGCCTAATCCGCGATCTGATGCATCAGTTGCTAAGACAAACTCTTTGGAAAAATCTGGCAAACATAACACGGGTTTGGAGATAATGACATTCTTCAAAGAGGTGTACGCTTTCTCCTGCGTTTCATCCCACTGAACTATATTGGGCTGACCCTTTCTAAGTAAATCAGACAATGGTGATGCAATCGCTGAAAAGTTAGGAATAAATTCATGGTAATATCCCACTAATCCTAAGAATGCTTTCACTTCCTTCTTAGTGGTGGGTCTGGGTGCGTCTCGTACCTTACATACATTCTCTTCTAACAGGCCAATCATACCTTCTCCCACTGAGTGTCCAACAAAGTCTACTTCAGACGTTCCAATCAGACACTTCGATGGTCTTGCAGTTAATCCAGCTTGGTCCATCCTCTGCAGTAAGTCCTTGAGAGTCTTCACATGCTCGTCGAATGTCTCTGTATGAATCAGCAGGTCGTCCACATATGCTGTCACATTGTTCATTCCACGGATCAATGGCTTTACGATCCTGTTCAGTGTGGCTCCTGAGTTCATCATCCCAAAAGGCATCCGAATGAATTCATAGTGTTCGCCCATGGTGACGAACGCCGTCTTGGGAATGTCTTGCTCTCGAACTTTCACTTGCCAGTATCCCTTGCTCAGGTCAATCCGAGAGAATAATTTTCCTCTCGATAGACTCTGAAACACTTCCGATGGCGCTGCTGTCGGATGAGGGTCGAATACTGTGATCTTGTTTAACCTCCTGTAGTCGATGCAGACTCGGTTGGATCCGTTCTTCTTCTTGACGACAACAATAGGTGAAGCATAAGCTGATGAGCTCCTTCGAATGATGCCCAGCCGTTCCATAGTGCTAAGCTCCTCCTTCAATGAGTCGCGCATTGCGTAGGGCACCGGGTATGGTCGTTGACGAACTGGTACCTCTGTCGTCAGGTCGATGCGATGTTCACCCAACTGACAGCATCCAGGGAGATTGGTGAAGACATGCTGGTAATTCTTCACCACATCGCAGAGTTCTTGACGTTGTTCCGACGTCAGTTGCGTTCCATACTGGACATCTCTGTAGCCTTCATTCTGGTCCCAGCTTCCTAGGTCGGCAAGGTCCTCCGTCGTTCCACCGTTGTCGCCTTCCAGGTCGCAGTCCTCGATGATTGTCATGCCAGCTGACTCCACGGGTTGACTCTTGTCCATCATGTCGTCCTCTGCCAGTACAGTCTCAGCACTATCACCGCCGCCGTCCTTTATGGCGTTGACATGTCCAGGCGTGATATCTCTCCTACTGTTGTCCATCCCACACATCTCGGTCACAATAGGTCTCGGTTCCATTGCCACTGCTGCTGCTTTTGACGTCCTTGGAAGGTATCTCTTGAGGAGGTTGGCGTGCAAGGTCTTTTCTTTTGCACCCATCTTGACTCTATAGTCGTTAACACCGACAACTGAGACTACCTTATATGGTCCCTTCCATTGGACTAGGAGCTTGTTAGTGTTCGTCGGCAGTAGCACCAACACTTCATCTCCGGGGCGGAACTTCCTCTCTCGCGCCTTCCGGTCGTAGTAGGTCTTCTGTCTACCTTGAGCCTTGGAGAGTTCTTCCGTCGCTAACTTCCATGTGTCCTCCAGCCTCTCACGTAGTTCCATGACGTACTGGTAACTGGTCTTCGTTTCCGGCTCCTCTACGTCCTTGGTCCATAGTTGTCGTAAAATGTGCATTGGACCTCTCACAGTTCTCCCATACAGCAACTCGAATGGGGCAAACTTGGTCGACTCTTGGGGAACTTCACGATATGCGAAGAGCAGCGGGTTGATGTATCTGTGCCACTGCTTGGGTTGCTCTGCGCACAGTCGCCTTAAGGTCTTCTTCAGTGTGCCGTTAAATCGCTCCACCAACCCGTTGCACATAGGGTGGTAGACTGTAGTGGTCGACTGTCGAATTCCCAGTAGTCTATTCGTTTCCTTCATGACATCTGACATAAACTGGGTCCCTTGGTCGGACAAGATCTCTTCGGGCACACCCAAACGGCTGTAGATGTTCACTAAGGCTTCTGCTACCGTTTCTGCGTCGATCTTCTTCAAGGGTGTGGCTTCGGGGTAACGAGTAGCGTAGTCTATGTACACCAGGATATACCGATGTCCACCTTCACTTGGGGGGTCGATAGGTCCTACAAAGTCCACGGCCACTCCCCTAAATGGTACGTCCACTACTGGCATACTCTGCAGGTGCACCTTTGGGGTCGCTCCTTTGTTCACTGTCCTCTGGCATATGTCGCATGAGCGGCAGTATCTCGCGACGTCACCTTCAATTCCAGGCCAATAAAAATTGCTCATAACTCTGTCTTTGGTTTTCTTCACGCCGAGGTGTCCTCCGACGATCGAGTCGTGGGCTACACTCAGTACATACTCTCTCAGTTTCTCGGGTAGTACCACTTGCCTTATAACCGTCGCCTGTCTCAGGTCCTTGTAGATCCGGTACAGTACTCCTCCATGTTTCTCAAAATGAACAGATTTATTGCCTCTATTAGTTGGGATCTTCTTCTGCTCTGTAACAGCTGAGGTTGTTCTAGCACGTTATAGTAGGGGGGAGTTAGTTGATCTAACTACAACCCTTTAGAAAACGAAACTATTACAGCTGTAAAATAAATAAACACGAGATCCGACGATAGATTAAATAATACTAAAGTTTAATAACTGTGTAGTGAACAATAAATTACTAGGAAGACGCCAGCGAAACTAAATATCTACGCCACACAAAAGGAAACTCACTTACTCACCCCCCCAACCACTCACACAGGTCTATATATATAAACATTCCTACAGAAAGTTCCCGAAATAAACGTTACCTTTGCCCTCGCACAAACTAACCAATCACGCATCAATACGTTATCAGGTTACATCACTCAAGGCCAAATCTGGCGTAAACATTCGTTTCCACAACGTTATCGAATGTTCGGGAACATACTAATATTTACTGAACGAGTCAAAACACCTGACAACAAGCGAGCGAGGAAAAAAACTACTCACTAGGAGAAGAAGGTCAGGTCACGGAGTACAGTACACTCTAGCGGTTGTCAAGAAGAAATGAACACATGCTCACCAGTGTAACAAGAAAACGGGGGAGGGCAAGGGATAGCTTGCAGATGCTACACAACTCCCCAATTTAAGTTGAATATTTTTCAACTCCAAAACATTATTCAGCGTCTGCAATATCTTGAAATAACAATCTTACAGTACTCCCAATCTCACAAAGGTAGTTGCTAATTCTATTACAATTATTAACAATTTCAGTGTCTTCCCGAATGTCATCACAAATACAATACAATGCAGTGTACTTTGCATCACTAATACCATAACTAATACAATACCATCATTGTGACAAACCAATAGTTAACAGTAGGCCTACTAGTCAAAATAACACAACGCCACCACTGTGGTGAAACAATGGTCAATGATATTATTACAAATCATATAAGGTGAAACGATGGCCCATCGTTTACATAATGCTTCGTGCACGAATCATAGCATATAACTTGTTGTACATAACATGGTTATCTCCAAAATGTATAACTCATACGTACAATGGCAAAAATACCAATACATACCGACCACTGGTTAGGGTCTTTCTTCATCATATTAGGTCAAAACAAGTTACAACATTGCAACATAACACAAACACTGCTTGCTCGCAGTCCCGATTTGGGTTACATTTTCCAAAAATTACACCAAGTTCCATTGGTAACTAATATGACATAGCATAAAATCAAAATGTGACTAACACATCATGACTCTCTATCAGCCATCAATTCAATATTCAGTCACAGATGAACTATGTCCCCAATTACAGTACAATACTGCCGTCCTAGCAATTCATCTAGTAGGCAAAAGTATGGGTTACAATGCATTTCACTGATAGTGTACTACTTTAAAATACCCTGCTCAGGAAATCGGCACAGACATTTTCTCTGCCTTTTACGTAGTGAATCCTGAATCGATAAGACTGTAAAAATAAACTCCATCGTAATAACTTTGGACTGTCAAACTTGGCAGAGTTCAAAAACTCTAATGACCGATGGTCAGTTTGGAGCACAAACTCCTTTCCATACAAATACAAAGTAAACTTTTTTACAGCCCAAACAATAGCTAAACATTCGCGCTCTGAGACCGAATATTTTGTCTCACGAGGCAATAGCTTACGACTAGCATATGCCACAGGGTACAACTTTCCCTCGTGTTCCTGCATAAGACTAGCGCCTAATCCGCGATCTGATGCATCAGTTGCTAAGACAAACTCTTTGGAAAAATCTGGCAAACATAACACGGGTTTGGAGATAATGACATTCTTCAAAGAGGTGTACGCTTTCTCCTGCGTTTCATCCCACTGAACTATATTGGGCTGACCCTTTCTAAGTAAATCAGACAATGGTGATGCAATCGCTGAAAAGTTAGGAATAAATTCATGGTAATATCCCACTAATCCTAAGAATGCTTTCACTTCCTTCTTAGTGGTGGGTCTGGGTGCGTCTCGTACCTTACATACATTCTCTTCTAACAGGCCAATCATACCTTCTCCCACTGAGTGTCCAACAAAGTCTACTTCAGACGTTCCAATCAGACACTTCGATAGTCTTGCAGTTAATCCAGCTTGGTCCATCCTCTGCAGTAAGTCCTTGAGAGTGTTCACATGCTCGTCGAATGTCTCTGTATGAATCAGCAGGTCGTCCACATATGCTGTCACATTGTTCATTCCACGGATCAATGGCTTTACGACCCTGTTCAGCGTGGCTCCTGAGTTCATCATCCCAAAAGGCATCCGAATGAATTCATAGTGTTCGCCCATGGTGACGAACGCCGTCTTGGGAATGTCTTGCTCTCGAACTTTCACTTGCCAGTATCCCTTGCTCAGGTCAATCCGAGAGAATAATTTTCCTCTCGAGAGACAGCCTTCAATGAGTCGCGCATAGCGTAGGGCACCGGGTATGGTCGTTGACGAACTGGTACTTCTGTCGTCAGGTCGACGCGATGTTCACCCAACTGGCAGCATCCAGGGAGATTGGTGAAGACGTGCTGGTAATTCTTCACCACATCGCAGAGTTCTTGACGTTGTTCCGATGTCAGTTGCGTTCCATACTGGACATCTCTGTAGCCTTCATTCTGGTCCCAGCTTCCTAGGTCGGCAAGGTCCTCCGTCGTTCCACCGTTGTCGCCTTCCAGGTCGCAGTCCTCGATGACTGTCATGCTAGCTGACTCCACGGGTTGACTCTTGTCTATCAGGTCGTCCTCTGCCAGTACAGTCTCAGCACTATCACCGCCGCCGTCCTTTATGGCGTTGACATGTTCAGGCGTGGTATCTCTCCTACTGTTGTCCATCCCACACATCTCGGTCACAATAGGTCTCGGTTCCATTGCCACTGCTGCTGCTTTTGACGTCCTTGGAATGTATCTCTTGAGGAGGTTGGCGTGCAAGGTCTTTTCTTTTGCACCCATCTTGACTCTATAGTCGTTAACACCGACAACTGAGACTACCTTATATGGTCCCTTCCATTGGACTAGGAGCTTGTTAGTGTTCGTCGGCAGTAGCACCAACACTTCATCTCCGGGGCGGAACTTCCTCTCTCGCGCCTTCCGGTCGTAGTAGGTCTTCTGTCTACCTTGAGCCTTGGAGAGTTCTTCCGTCGCTAACTTCCATGTGTCCTCCAGCCTCTCACGTAGTTCCATGACGTACTGGTAACTGGTCTTCGTTTCCGGCTCCTCTACGTCCTTGGTCCATAGTTGTCGTAAGATGTGCATTGGTCCTCTCACAGTTCTCCCATACAGCAACTCGAATGGGGCAAACTTGGTCGACTCTTGGGGAACTTCACGATATGCGAAGAGCAGCGGGTTGATGTATCTGTGCCACTGCTTGGGTTGCTCTGCGCACAGTCGTCTCAATGTTTTCTTCAGCGTGCCGTTGAATCGCTCCACCAACCCGTTGCACATAGGGTGGTAGACTGTAGTGGTCGACTGTCGAATTCCCAGTAGTCTATTCGTTTCCTTCATGACATCTGACATAAACTGGGTCCCTTGGTCCGACAAGATCTCTTCGGGCACACCCAAACGGCTGTAGATGTTCACTAAGGCTTCTGCTACCGTTTCTGCGTCGATCTTCTTCAAGGGTGTGGCTTCGGGGTAACGAGTAGCGTAGTCTATATACACCAGGATATACCGATGTCCACCTTCACTTGGGGGGTCGATAGGTCCTACTAAGTCCACGGCTGTCACGAGCAGAGTTGGGGTCTTGGGGATGTTACGACTGCACGAGAGGCAGCTAACTCACACTCGGACACAACCACACAAGAAAAGTACTAAATAACTAGAGCGTATAGGTCAGGCCATAGTTTACATAAATATTAATAACAAAACAAAAGACAATAGAGGTATATATTCAAACCAAAAACTCTAATTAATAACTTAACCAATGATATTCATGTAGCTATGGAGGTACTGCAGTCAATAGTAAATAGGTATATTATACGAAACTGGATATCAATTTAAAGTGACAGTTGAGTCGCCACTGGCCAGTCGCCAGGCAAACTCTCCATAAATCATATGGGCTTAAATGTTAGGAGAGCCCAGTACGTTCAAAGCCTACAGAAGCACTCTTCGGCTTGTAGGTAATTTAAGCAGTTGCCAAAAGACTATATTTTATGCACAATCACTATTCAATTCATCAACAATGTGCTATATTATTCCAATCATACTATGGCAATAGATCTATCATACAGGACACTCGTGGTCGAGTGCCAGCTGGGGTTTCCTTAGTCTTCCTATGAGGCTGTAGTTCTCTCTCTATCTCCGATCTCTATTATACTTGAATAATTAAGATATATTACCATTGCTCACGCCTACTGGTAGGCGCGAACATCAATATAGCGCAGCGTGGGCTTTCAAAGGTCAGCCCACTCAGACCTTTCTTTCTAGAGCTCAGTCAGTCCGTTAGCAAGGACTTCTTAGTCTTCAGACCACACAGTTCAGGTACTGGCCAACCGGAGATACTTCACGAAACGATGCTTCTCTCGTCTGTATTCACCTAATCTGAACGTTACACGATGTTATATACTATCTAACTACCCAGCGTGCTAGTCCGCTGGCCCAATTAGTTCAGCTATCTCATAGGTCGAAACCTCCCACCATTTTAATTGTAGTAATACGTCTGCACTATTCTACCAGCCAGTTAACGTGCAAAACTTGTCTAGTCATGCTTAACAATGTCAACTGTCCCACCTTGTTTCACCCCTACTCCATTACTTATTAATCACGAACATTAAAGCCGACAAGCGTGACTCTAGCAGTTTAACTTTACATTTATTTACTCACCAACTATAATTTGGCGAGGACCGTTCAAGGCCACCAGCCAATTTCTCATGGCCCTGGTAAACAACAACAACAACTCACTCTCTGCGTGAGTTTTAACAACATCCGAATCATGACATATCCCCCACCCCAGTTAAAATTTGGAATTTTAACGATATAAATGATTATCGTAAGGTCAAGGCATGAGTCGAGAAATTGCTCGAAAGGTTAACTTAACTAAGAATACTAGGTAATAACTAAGACTAGTACTAAAGTTAAAAAAAAACCTACAGGACGGGTATCATTGATGGACAAAACTTCATGAAAATCTTAAGGCTCCGTCCAAAAGTATATATCTCTCTGAGGATTAAATCTTACCTCTAAATACGTAGACATTAACAATCATAACTCTAAAATTTTAGAGTACAACACTGATCCTGTGCGAATGTCATCAGGAATGCATACATACAATGAATAATACTCAAGAAAAGATAACTATAGTAGCATCGATGGCATTAGTGGATCTGGACTCCTGGTCTGCCATGACTTCTCGTCCTCGACCCTGGGCAACAACGTCTGGTGTGGCCAAAATACGGGTCGACGTCAGTAAAATAGCTGTTGGATCAAAGGAAAGCACAGGGGTAGGTGAAAAGTATTCACAATGGGTGAACAATATGTGATACCATCCCTCGGTCTCAGAATGAGGTGCTAATCCTATCCAACCCCAGTACATATGACAGACCTAAATAGGAGAACAAAATTTCTGGGTCTATCACAACTACAAATTTCGGCATAGTTAAGCCTAATTAACATTAACAGAAGCGTCCGTAAGATAATTTAGTCTGATGTTCTCGTTCAAAATCCGCGTAGCCCTCGTCTTGAGTTAAGAATTACATAGCGCTTCTCGCATTTAACAATAATCTAGATCTCAAATAACATGACACTTAAATCTTTCCAATATCCAATCCGGTATAGATGAGATGACACGAAGCGATAGCAGTTAATTTAATGCGCCGTTTCCGTACGCAAGCCATGCACACGTCAAGTGTCACAGTCATCTCGGTAATATAGTCATACTCGGTTCAATTCAATATCCATATCGGGTATGTTCTTAGGTAACTCATCCACTGGCCACATGGATAGTCACAATCATAATCGGTATTACGTTAGATGGTCCACGAAACGCGGAAAACCATAGACATAATCGGTTGTATAAAAACAACACACTTCTCCAAAACTTCTTAAAACGCGACCACGCAGTGTCCTCTGTTACCACTGCAAAAAACTCTCAAAAACGCGAACACGCAGTGTCCTCTGTTACCACTGCAAAATATCTCAAAACGCGAACACGCAGTGTCCTCTGTTACCACTGCAAAATATCTCTCAAAACACGAATACGCAGTGTACTACGTTACCACTGCCAAACATCTCTCAAATAATCGAAAAAATACCAATATCATCCATCCCACGAGGCAATCTCATTATTGCTCTCCTCGGGTCGACGTCATACGCAGACGACTAAAAAAAAGTATCCTCAATATATATATATAATTCACATAGCTCTTATATTGATATCACCTCGACACTGATACAGACTCTTCCCCTGAGACAATTTATTGCTCCTTCGGGCGGCGGCACCAGCCGACAATAAAACCAATACTCACTACTCATCACTACACAAAAAAAGGTCACCTCTCTAAACAGTCTAATACTGTCCTCTCGGTAGCCCGTCAATTTAAAGACGAGATCGGTATAAATTAATAATTAGCAAGAACTGGCAGTGTACTCACTGCACGGATTCCAACAATTCAATAATAGTTGTCACTTAAACAGTGTTGTCACTCTACAGCACAGGAGGGTTAATTCTTAAAAACTTTTCCCTCTCACCAAGCCAAGTTACCTCTAAAAACCCGCTCAACGTGTCAAAACACGTGAATCAATGGAAGTATGTAATCAAAAAAAAATAGAAAAAAATAAGTGTAACCAAGAAAGATAAATACTATATAACGAATACATAAAAAGGTAATACATTACAAACAAGACGCAAGAGGAACAGAACGAACGATAAATTACAATAAGACGCTAGACTAACAGAAATCACGAACGACAACAGACCCGACTAACCTGAAACTATGTACAGAAAGGTAAGAAAAGCACAAGAGAGACGTCTTCCTAAAAGTACCAGGAAGATAGAACGCTAACAATCTATACGAATAACAGGTCCCTACAGAACTATTCAAGGCAAAGCAAATCTCCTATCCGTTTTAAACGCCATCTAGATCTGCTAGTCTGGCAAAAAGAGGTATGCTGAGTCTCGATCCCTTCCAACCTCCCGCCTATCTAATCTAACACAAAAGAAAAAAATAATGCCTGTCAAAAGTAGGGGAGCTGGAACGACGAACCCCTCAAACGAAGACAAATACAGATGGTTCACTTAACTGGGCAAAATGGACTGGCTCTTTCCTTTGGTCCACAGCGCTGGTCTTGTCTTTTCCTGATGCTAGCTGTCAGTCCCTCGTAGTGGTCCCAGGATCAATGACGAGAGGACATGCCAGACATGTGGGGGAGAAACAAAAAAAAAAATCAGCAGTATACAAAACTATAAACTACAAAAATTACATAAATAACAGTGGAGTCTTAGAGTGGTAGACCTGCAGCTGTTGACGGGGTCCTCTTCCGATGATAGTAGTGTTCTCTAGATGTCAGAAGGTGACGGGTCCTCTTCAGATGTCAGTGGGGTCCCCTCCAGATGTCACGAGCAGAGTTAGGGTCTTGGGGATGTTACGACTGCACGAGAGGCAGCTAACTCACACTCGGACACAACCACACAAGAAAAGTACTAAATAACTAGAGCGTATATATGTCAGGCCGGTCAGGCCATAGTTTACATAAATATTAATAACAAAACAAAAGACAATAGAGGTATATATTCAAACCAAAAACTCTAATTAATAACTTAACCAATGATATTCATGTAGCTATGGAGGTACTGCAATCAATAGTAAATAGGTATATTATACGAAACTGGATATCAATTTAAAGTGACAGTTGAGTCGCCACTGGCCAGTCGCCAGGCAAACTCTCCATAAATCATATGGGCTTAAATGTTAGGAGAGCCCAGTACGTTCAAAGCCTACAGAAGCACTCTTCGGCTTGTAGGTAATTTAAGCAGTTGCCAAAAGACTATATTTTATGCACAATCACTATTCAATTCATCAACAATGTGCTATATTATTCCAATCATACTATGGCAATAGATCTATCATACAGGACACTCGTGGTCGAGTGCCAGCTGGGGTTTCCTTAGTCTTCCTATGAGGCTGTAGTTCTCTCTCTATCTCCGATCTCTATTATACTTGAATAATTAAGATATATTACCATTGCTCACGCCTACTGGTAGGCGCGAACATCAATATAGCGCAGCGTGGGCTTTCAAAGGTCAGCCCACTCAGACCTTTCTTTCTAGAGCTCAGTCAGTCCGTTAGCAAGGACTTCTTAGTCTTCAGACCACACAGTTCAGGTACTGGCCAACCGGAGATACTTCACGAAACGATGCTTCTCTCGTCTGTATTCACCTAATCTGAACGTTACACGATGTTATATACTATCTAACTACCCAGCGTGCTAGTCCGCTGGCCCAATTAGTTCAGCTATCTCATAGGTCGAAACCTCCCACCATTTTAATTGTAGTAATACGTCTGCACTATTCTACCAGCCAGTTAACGTGCAAAACTTGTCTAGTCATGCTTAACAATGTCAACTGTCCCACCTTGTTTCACCCCTACTCCATTACTTATTAATCACGAACATTAAAGCCGACAAGCGTGACTCTAGCAGTTTAACTTTACATTTATTTACTCACCAACTATAATTTGGCGAGGACCGTTCAAGGCCACCAGCCAATTTCTCATGGCCCTGGTAAACAACAACAACAACTCACTCTCTGCGTGAGTTTTAACAACATCCGAATCATGACAACGGCCACTCGCCTAAATGGTACGTCCACTACTGGCATACTCTGCAGGTGCACCTTTGGGGTCGCTCCTTTGTTCACCGTCCTCTGGCATATGTCGCATGAGCGGCAGTATCTCGCGACGTCACCTTCAATTCCAGGCCAATAAAAATTGCTCATAACTCTGTCTTTGGTTTTCTTCACGCCGAGCTGTCCTCCGACGATCGAGTCGTGGGCTACACTCAGTACATACTCTCTCAGTTTCTCGGGTAGTACCACTTGCCTTATAACCGTCGCCTGTCTCAGGTCCTTGTAGATCCGGTACAGTACTCCTCCATGTTTCTCAAAATGAACAGATTTATTGCCTCTATTAGTTGGGATCTTCTTCTGCTCTAACTTCCTAATGACTTCGTCTTCTTCTTGGAGTCGGATAAGTTCCTCTCTATCCACTCCCGCGTGCCGTTCTGCCCTCGGCACCTTCAGCGACGTAGACCGGTCCTTCCTCTTCTCCTGGGCCCTCGTGGTCACCGCTCCTACCATCACCTCAGTATCAGGGTCGTACGGATCCTTCGCTCCGTCCACGTTCCCGACTACTAGGTCGCAGATGGTCTCCGGGAGACACAGCGCCGTCACTTTGCCCGTCAGGTAAGGCGTCTTCACGTCGATAACGGCTTCCTCCGCCGCTAGCAAGGAGTTATCGATCCTCGCGATAAGTTTCTTCCCACCGGTGAGCTGTCCGTCGTCCACCAGTGCTCGCCGCACCACTACACCTTCACAGCCGGTATCTCTCAGGACATCTACCGCTCGATCTCCAATCAAGCCCTTCATCACTGGTAACTTCAGTTTCTCCACGGTCCTTCCGTCACTGCATCCTCCGCAAGTAACAGGCACCGCTAACTGTAGCTTCCCGTCCTTTATTACCGCTTGAACGTTGATGCTGGTGTCAGCCGTCGTCGCATCCTGTCTTGACGACTCGTCCGCCGCTATAACTACGGCCGCCGCCGCCTTGTTCGGCTTGCCTCGTCCCATATCCTTCTGGGCTGGACACATCCTCCGAACGTGGCCTGGCTTTCCACAAAGGTAACATTTCAACTCACCTTTGTCGTTTAACTTTGCACGACACTCCGTCGCCTTGTGTCCCGGCCTCTGGCACCTATGGCAGAACTGTGGGCTTCTGTCTCCGTTGGGCCTCTGTCGCACTGGCCGGCTCTGCAGTCTGGCGCTCCCGCTGAGTGTCCGGTTCCTCGCTACCAGGTACGCCTCCGCTGAATCTGCGATGTCCTGTAGCGTCTTTGGTTTCCTCTCCCTCACATGGGTTGCAAGGTCTGGTGGGCAGGCATCCATGAACTGCTCTCTGACGAACAGATCTCTCACTCCTTCGTAGGTCTCCTCCGTCTTCGACAGCTTTATCCACCTCTCTAAATAGGTCTTGATCCTGGTCAAAAACATTCCAACATCTTCTCCATCTTCAGGCTTACCTTGTCTGAACATGAGTCTGTATCCGTCCTCTGACAGGTTGTACCTCTTCTGCAACGCTTCCTTGACCTTGTCGTAGTCCTTGGCTTCGTCGATCGGTAGTCTGCAGAAGCACTCCAAAGCTCTCCCGGTCAGCAGGGCAGACAGTGATGTCGTCCAGGTGGATCTGGGCCATTCAGCTGTCTCAGCAAACCTCTCAAACCGCAGCAACCAGCTATCCAGATCGTCCTTCTTGTCCTGAAATGCAGGTAGCTTGGGTCTCTTAGAACTGGCGTGGTCGCTGGTCCCCTGCGTCGACTCGCCTCCACGCTGATGGCGGATCCTCTCCATCTCCAGCTCGTGTTGTCGTTGAGCCTCCTTCTCTTGAGCCTCTATCTTCAGTTGCTCCATGCGATCTTGCCTCTCTCTCTCTCTTTCCTCCCTTAGGCCTTCACGGATGTAGTCCTGTCTCTCCTTCCCAGTGAGCTCCAAGGCGTCTGCTTCCTGGCTAAGCCTTCCAATAGCCTCTGACATGTTGTAGATAGCTTGTCGATGATATTCTACAATAAACTATGTAAATAAATCTAGTAATTTTGATCTGGTCCGCTCGAATATGGTCGGATCCCGGACGAGCCCCCAATATGTAACAGCTGAGGTTGTTCTAGCACGTTATAGTAGGGGGGAGTTAGTTGATCTAACTACAACCCTTTAGAAAACGAAACTATTACAGCTGTAAAATAAATAAACACGAGATCCGACGATAGATTAAATAATACTAAAGTTTAATAACTGTATAGTGAACAATAAATTACTAGGAAGACGCCAGCGAAACTAAATATCTACGCCACACAAAAGGAAACTCACTTACTCACCCCCCCAACCACTCACACAGGTCTATATATATAAACATTCCTACAGAAAGTTCCCGAAATAAACGTTACCTTTGCCCTCGCACAAACTAACCAATCACGCATCAATACGTCATCAGGTTACATCACTCAAGGCCAAATCTGGCGTAAACATTCGTTTCCACAACGTTATCGAATGTTCGGGAACATACTAATATTTACTGAACGAGTCAAAACACCTGACAACAAGCGAGCGAGGAAAAAAACTACTCACTAGGAGAAGAAGGTCAGGTCACGGAGTACAGTACACTCTAGCGGTTGTCAAGAAGAAATGAACACATGCTCACCAGTGTAACAAGAAAACGGGGGAGGGCAAGGGATAGCTTGCAGATGCTACATGCTCTAACTTCCTAATGACTTCGTCTTCTTCTTGGAATCGGATAAGTTCCTCTCTATCCACTCCCGCGTGCCGTTCTGCCCTTGGCACCTTCAGCGACGTAGACCGGTCCTTCCTCTTCTCCTGGGCCCTCGTGGTCACCGCTCCTACCATCACCTCAGTATCAGGGTCGTACGGATCCTTCGCTCCGTCCACGTTCCCGACTACTAGGTCGCAGATGGTCTCCGGGAGACACAGCGCCGTCACTTTGCCCGTCAGGTAAGGCGTCTTCACGTCGATAACGGCTTCCTCCGCCGCTAGCAAGGAGTTATCGATCCTCGCGATAAGTTTCTTCCCACCGGTGAGCTGTCCGTCGTCCACCAGTGCTCGCCGCACCACTACACCTTCACAGCCGGTATCTCTTAGGACATCTACCGCTCGATTTCCAATCAAGCCCTTCATCACTGGTAACTTCAGTTTCTCCACGGTCCTTCCGTCACTGCATCCTCCGCAAGTAACAGGCACCGCTAACTGTAGCTTCCCGTCCTTCATTACCGCTTGAACGTTGATGCTGGTGTCAGCCGTCGTCACATCCTGTCTCGACGACTCGTCCGCCGATATCACTACGGCCGCCGCCGCCTTGTTCGGTTTGCCTCGTCCCATATCCTTCTGGGCTGGACACATCCTCCGAACGTGGCCTGGCTTTCCACAAAGGTAACATTTCAACTCACCTTTGTCGTTTAACTTTGCACGACACTCCGTCGCCTTGTGTCCCGGCCTCTGGCACCTATGGCAGAACTGTGGGCTTCTGTCTCCGTTGGGCCTCTGTCGCACTGGCCGGCTCTGCAGTCTGGCGCTCCCGCTGAGCGTCCGGTTCCTCGCTACCAGGTACGCCTCCGCTGAATCTGCGATGTCCTGTAGCGTCTTTGGTTTCCTCTCCCTCACATGGGTTGCAAGGTCTGGTGGGCAGGCATCCATGAATTGCTCTCTGACGAACAGATCTCTCACTCCTTCGTAGGTCTCCTCCGTCTTCGACAGCTTTATCCACCTCTCTAAATAGGTCTTGATCCTGGTCAAAAACATTCCAACATCTTCTCCATCTTCAGACTTACTTTGTCTGAACATGAGTCTGTATCCGTCCTCTGACAGGTTGTACCTCTTCTGCAACGCTTCCTTGACCTTGTCGTAGTCCTTGGCTTCGTCGATCGGTAGTCTGCAGAAGCACTCCAAAGCTCTCCCGGTCAGCAGGGCAGACAGTGATGTCGTCCAGGTGGATCTGGGCCATTCAGCTGTCTCAGCAAACCTCTCAAACCGCAGCAACCAGCTATCCAGATCGTCCTTCTTATCCTGAAATGCAGGTAGCTTGGGTCTCTTGGAACTGGCGTGGTCGTCGGTCTTCTGCGCTGAGCCGTTGCCTCCACGTTGCTGGCGGATCTTCTCCATCTCCAACTCGTGGTTCATCTCCTTCTCCCGAGCCTGTCGTTCAGCCTCCTTCTCCCGAGCCTGTCGTTCAGCCTCCTTCTCCCGAGCCTGTCATTCAGCCTCCTTCTGCCTTTCTCTTTCCAGGCCTTCACGGAGGTAGTCCCGTCTCTCCTGCCCAGTGAGCTCCATAGCGTCCGCTTCCTGGCTAAGCCTTCCAATAACCTCCGACATGTTGTAGATAGCTTGTCGATGATATTCTACTGTAAACTATGTAAATAAATCTAATAGTTTTGATCTGGTCCGCTCGAATATGGTCGGATCTCGGACGAGCCCCCAATATGTAACAGCTGAGGTTGTTCTAGCACGTTATAGTAGGGGGGAGTTAGTTGATCTAACTACAACCCTTTAGAAAACGAAACTATTACAGCTGTAAAATAAATAAACACGAGATCCGACGATAGATTAAATAATACTAAAGTTTAATAACTATATAGTGAACAATAAATTACTAGGAAGACGCCAGCGAAACTAAATATCTACGCCACACAAAAGGAAACTCACTCACTCACCCCACCAACCACTCACACAGGTCTATATATATAAACATTCCTACAGAAAGTTCCCGAAATAAACGTTACCTTTGCCCTCGCACAAACTAACCAATCACGCATCAATACGTTATCAGGTTACATCACTCAAGGCCAAATCTGGCGTAAACATTCTTATCCACAGTGTTATCGAATGTTCGGGAACATACTAATATTTACTGAACGAGTCAAAACACCTGACAACAAGCGAGCGAGGAAAAAAACTACTCACTAGAAAAGAAGGTCAGGTCACGGAGTACAGTACGCTCTAGCGGTTGTCAAGAAGAAATGAACACATGCTCACCAGTGTGACACGAAAACGGGGGAGGGCAAGGGATAGCTTGCAGATGCTACAGGGTGGATGGATGGATATCTCAGGCTTCCACAAATGAAATGTATCATACACAGGTGACAAGTTTCTGTGGGATGTTCACATCTGTTATAAATAAACCAAAGAATGATAGGAAAGAAGGAAATGATAATTAGTGTTTGTTGTTTTGAGGTCAAAGTCTATGCTCTTCCAGTGTTTGGAAAGTGGTTGGAAGAATGACAGGTATGCATAGTTTTCAGTTGACTTTTTAGAAGTATGGAATCACTTTTGCGAGAATATTTTTATTGGTTATGTTTGAGAAAGTTGTTTAAAATAAAATTAGGGCAGAGGTTTGCACCTGAAACTAAATTGTTTTTCTCTTTTATTTAATAATTGGCAACACTTTGTTCAAGTTTTGGATTGTTAGTTCATGAAATTTGCTACCATTATTGACCATTTCCTGGTCATAGGTTTGTTGTTGTCGAGGATGCTGTTGTCGTTATTGATGTTGTCGCCCTCGTTTCCATTCTTCCTTTGTGATTGTCGATACTTCTGTCCTGCAAAATACATGTATTATTTTTAACTATTTTTGCGTGGAAAGAGAGCTACTGTTGTTTCTTTTGTCCCATTTCATCATGTGTTCTTTTGTTGTTTTTTTTTAAACCAACTATGAAGTTCCATCATGAGGCTTTCTGTAAAGATCATTACCTAAACAGCTGTTTTGAGTGATTAAAAAACTAGAAGACAATATAGGCTTCTGAAACGTCCACAGCATTTGTAGTCTAAGGGAGGTATCCCATGCCACATTTTCTTATACATGTATTTTCTTCTTAGTAAATCCAGGAATACCCTATCATACTAAGCCCAGTCAGATAATAAAATTAATAAATAATAATGGATGGCATTCATATAGCGCATATCCATTTAAAATGCTCTTTGCGCTTTACAGAAACAACATGTCAGCCACAGAGCAGAATGGAGCGCCTGCGAAGCACTCAACACGCCACACTGCTTCTTTCTCTCTCCCTGTCTCGCTCACTCTCTCTCTCTACCTCTCTCTATCTCAGAGTCAGAGCAAATTGTAACGCAGCCTGTTAGGCGCAGTTCACAACTCACAACTCAAATAATACAGTCAGCTTCTGCAACTATTTTCTTGTGTGTACATTTTTCCTGCAGCAACTGGCTGTAACATGCCGGGCTTAGTAACTATGATACCCCCCCTAAGTGAAATAACATAATATCCAATGGCTTCGCGGATGGCCATCTCAAACTAAATTTTTTATTTAAACCATAATATTGACAGATACATGGCACTGCATATAATATTCATTGTTTTTGATAGTTCTGAACAAATGAAAGAAGAGAATGGCAACAAGCAAAAAAGTCATGTTTTAATAGTGAAATTTACTTGGCGTCAGAATATTACACAATTTGATATCGTCTTTAATTGGCTTTGTAATAAGACCATGGTCAATAAACAACAACAGCCTTTCACTTTCCCCACTGGGACCCATGCGATTGAGGCAACAATAAGTGAATTATTTCCCTTCCATAACAAAGTTATTTTTTCAAGGGGAAACAACTGTAAAGCTTTAATAGAATACACAATTTTTTTGTGTAGCCTCCCTTTAATGTCTACTTCTTCATTGGTGTGAACAAAAGTACATTTCTGTCATTTTCACATTGATCTTCTACCTAAATTTACAGTAATTATCCACTCGAGCTGGACATAGTGGACTATGAGTTTTAAGGAAGGAAATCCAAGAAATCCTCCAGAAGAGGAAATTATCTGCGACAATTAAAGAGTGGGAAGAAGAATTATTCTGACTTGCATAATCGACCTGGTGTGCCCCATGACATTTATGGTTTACAGCGAATAAGATATTAAAGTTGTTGCTGAATGCCTTCGCTTCATTTTCTTCCTGCCGTTTTCAAAATTTGGTCTAAAAATCTTCAGACCATATGGCACATAAAAAATGAACATGTGAGTGCGTGCAGATAATAATAATAATAATGAAGATCATTTATATATTTATAGATGAACAAATTCTGTGCAGAGCTAAGTGCTATTACATGCATTATCAATTGCTCCATAGATTTTTGTTTTCTCTTCCGTCAGATTTTTGACAATGGCCAGTGAGTGTGACATGTACGATTTCCCATCTCTCTCTCTCTCTCTCTCTCTCTCTCTCTCTCTCTCTCTCTCTCTCTCTCTCTCTCTCTCTCTCTCCTCTCTTCTCTCGCTCTCTTCTCTCTCTCTCTCTCTCTCTCTCTCTCCCCCTCTCTCTCTCTCTCAGCGGAAATACCATTTAGGCATACTTCCCCAAAAGTGTTCATATATTTATACTTTGTCCATTATCTGACAATGAACAACCCTCAATGAATGACTTCTTACCTTGCTTGAAATAAAAATAGATCTGCTTCTGTCATTACCAAACCCTAACAGTAATAATAACAGATCACATCAACACAAAAGTCCTTCGTGTAGACTTACGATCATGTATGTATAATATAGGAGGAGGAGGGTTGTTGCTTATTTGCAGGGCAATGGCTATGTCACAAATCCCAGACTGGGAGATGTAATAAGTATGACAGGACAACAATCACGAACAAACAAGTTTAACACTTAACAAAACAACCCATCAGACTCACACATTTATTAAACATAATTATACATATAATAGCGCAATTACATACATTATATTATTGAAATGAACTGCCGTACAACGGCCTTACTCTCACACACACTCTCCCTCGGATCCACAATCCGGTAGTTACTCCTAAAGGCACTTCGGCCTCAGCCTCTCCCCTCAGGGTCTTAATAGTACATTAATGATTCACGGGCACCGCAGTCTCTCAACATCTCCTTCCTATTGTCATACACCTTAACACTCCCCTAGCACCTCAGCAGGGCAATAACACATTATTATTTCCATAGCCATCAACATGGCAACAACATAGTATCTCATTCACTCTCATATCTACGTCCCTGTCCGTGGCCTGACTGCCACGACTTTATGTGCCTCTACTGTCCTGCCCCGACAGTCTCACTTCTGGCCTATGTGTGGCCTCCGGCCCTATGCTGGCCTATCACTTGTGCTCATCGAGGTGGCTCTGCGGCCCGTCCCCGACACCTACAAGAATAACATTACATTGGTATAATACCCTACCATTTCTATTCACTCCACCTCTCCTTACAATCCATGAAGCGTACACACACTAGTCCACCTTTCACTCACCACACATCTTACGGTAACACACCTCCATCGGAGTACACACTACTCACTCGCGCTACAAATCCATGAACTCACTTTCATCTATCGCTCATGGCGCACATTGCTATATCCAATATCAAGGACTTCCACATTCCTCACATATACTTATTCACATCATGGTAATAGACGAATATAATATAATACATCAATCATAATAATCAGTCAACGTTCTACATACCAGTCATTACTGGAAAGACTTCCACTAGTCTTCTCGACTGCTCACTTTATGTCCGCCCGATGGGCTTTTATTCACAGGTCCGATCCGTAGGACCTTCTAACTTGCAGTGATAGTTATACAGCGCTTTCGCCTCATTCAGACCCCCCCCCCCCACTACTCACAACAGCACGCTTAACTTGCTGTCTACTGTGAGTCCTTACTCTACACCCGCTCTGTAGCAATCCCCTTAATTGCACTCACTCCACTCGTGACATCATCCCCCACCCCAAAAAAATTAATGCAATTAATTTCAAATCGCATCAAGATGACTGTCAACGAGTGAGCGTGAGCAATACCTACACTAGAAAAATGACCTATCAGTTCCCCCAGTATATAAAATACCGAAATCAGGGGAAAATATGGGGATCAATATGGCCTGCAATATGCATATATGTGTCACATCATGAATAGCTAACTAATCACAATACTTAATACAGAATCAACAACCACTCACCCTATCAACCATTCTTCATATCATATTTATAATGTCAATATTTTAAAGTCGACTCATTCACACAGATCCTGTCAATGTTCCTGTCCTCCGATGTATAAGCTCCCGAAATCTTGCCCTAGGCTCGACTAAGGTAGTCGGCGATATGATTGCTGGTTCCTGGAATTGGTTGAATAACGAAGGTATACGGCTGCAAAGCCAATGCCCATCTAGACAAGCGTGGGCTGGACGAACGATTCTTCGACAAAAATGTCAGTGGCTTGTGGTCTGTCTGGATACAAAATTCTCGTCCCATGAGATAACGTCCTAGTTTCTGGACGGACCAGACAATGGCAAGACACTCACGCTCTATCACAGAATACTTTCTTTCTCTCTGCAATAACTTCCTACTGACATAACATACAGGATGGAGACATTCGTTCTTCTCCTGTAGAAGACAAGCGCCGACACCAGAGTCCGACGCATCCGTTCTGAGGATAAAATTAGATCGAAAATCGGGTAATATCAGAATGGGTGACGATGATAATGCTGTCACCAAATTATCAAATGATGTCTGACATTCAGACGTCCACTGGACCTTATCGGGTTGTCCCTTCTTAGTAAGGTCAGTAAGAGAAGATGACAAGGAGGAAAAATTTGGAATGAACTTTCTGTAATAATTTAAAATTCCCACTAAGCTTCTGACTTGTTTCTTTGTTTTAGGGATTTGCAACCCTACTAACTTGTCAATTTTTGTTTCTTCAGGTCTCTGAACACCTCTACCCACAATATGTCCTAAGAATATTATCTCTGGACATGCCAAATCCATCTTTGCGGGTTTAGCAGTTAACCCAAAATGACGTAATCGTTGAAAAATTACTGTTAGTGTCTGAATATGATCAGACCATGTCGACGTATGGCATGCTATATCATCAAAGAATGACACGACATTAGGTATGTCCTTCAACACTAATCTCATTAATCGTGCAAACGTCGCTGGCGCGTTTACCAACCCAAATGGCATGACCTTAAATTGGAATAATCCAATGGGCTTTTGGAACGCCGTGTATTGTTTAGACTCCTCAGTAAGCGGGATTTCCCAATAACCTTTCGTTAAATCTATCTTGGAAAACCACGTGGACCCGGCCAATGAAGCTATTAATTCCTCCTGGAACGGAATAGGCTCCCTATCGCCTACCGTAATAGTGTTCAATCTTCGAAAATCAATACAGAACCGCACCGATCCATCAAGTTTTTTCACGAGGACGATGGGTGATGAATACGGCGATGTTGATGGTTCTATCACATCTAACTTCAACATTGACTCAACTTCCTTTATGACTCTATCTCTCGAAGAAAAAGGCAACGGATACGGTCTAAGAAATACTGGCTTATCCGAAGTCAACTTTATTTGGTGCTGGATCACCGTAGTGCGACCCGGCAAATCCGTAACAACATCCGGAAATGACGCCAACAGGGTCTCAAGTTCCCTACTCCTTGAACTCGTAAGGTCAGGGTTAATTTTTACGTCCCTGTAACCTTGTGTCGCAGTTAACTCCGGCAATTGAATTTGTAACTCTTCCTGCGCCTCGGTGTGGCTTACGTCACAGTCCAACTGGTCTACGACCCCCGTACAAGCAGTAGAGAAGACAGTCTCCTCTGGTCTTGTCTGTGCACACAGATACTGTGGTCTCTCATAAAATCTCTGTAGCATATTAACATGGAAAACCTTACTCGCTCCATCAATGTGGATAGCGTAATCTACCTTTGAAACAACTCGCTCAATAACATAAGGGCCTTTCCATGTCATCAATAACTTATTATGGTCCGTAGGTAACAACAACAGAACCTTGTCTCCTGGCTTAAAAATTCTCAGTTTGGACCCTCTATCTTTATAGTCTTTTGCTCTTTTCGAAGCGATACCAGAAGCTTCTTCTGCTATAGTGCGCGCTGAAGATAATCTTTCTCTTAAATCAACAAGGTACTGAAACCTTTTTAAACGGTTCCGAAACCGTGGGGATCTTTTGACGAGGAGCCTGGGGTGAACGACCCTTATGCGTCGTCTTTTGGCACGCACTGCACGTCTTACAATATAAACGTACATCTCTGTATACTGACGGCCAATGAAAATCTTTCAGAACTCTCTGCTTGGTTCTAGTACTTCCCATATGACCCGCTAATGGGACATCATGGGCCAGACGCAATACTGTAGCAATTAACGACCGCGGCACGACGACCTGCTTTTGAACGGAAGCCACTGTGACGTACATACGGAACAGAATGCCCCCCTGGACAAAAAAAGAAGATGACCCGTTCTTATATGTCCTCGTTTTCTCGGTTCGCGCTTCCCCAAAACATGGGTTTAATGATGGATCCTCCCTTTGTAATTTCGCCAAGCGCTCTGGCGTGATATCTAGGTTGACCGCTGGCGTAGCCAAAGGTCTAATCTTATATTTATCAGCTACCCGTCGACGTGTTTCGACCGCGGCGCAAAAGTCAATACCTTTTGATTGCGACCATGCTTGCACGTTCTCCTCGGAAGGGGAAACCACCCGTGATACATTCCCAATGATGAGCTGGGCGCCTGGAAAACAACCAACGACTGCTTCGACTTCCCCGCTAAGGAAAGGTGTATCTATCACTATTCTTGCCATGGGTAACTTCTCAATGGCCCCCGAAAATTGGATGCACGGGACAGTCTCACCTGTAAGCTGTGAATCCCGAATGCAGTCTCTATGCACTCCCACAACAGTAGATCCCGTATCTCGTAAAACCGAGACCGGTTCGTCCCCAACAAACCCCGGATAAACCCTAAGACCACCTCCTGTATGACATGAATTTATAACGGGGATCTTTCTCCCACAAGGTAAAACACCGGAAGATAATAACTTCTCACAACTGGGACACTTAGAATACTGTCCGCCTCCGTTGTCCGATGTAACACACGCAGCCGCATGATGAAATTTATTTGGGGAACATGGACTGGAGCTACTGTCCACGTTCGCCGCTATCCTACCTGCAGGGCAATTCACGCTGATGTGATCTGCTCTACCGCAGTTCCAACACTTCGCGGCCCTACACTCGCGTGAAAAGTGACCCACGCGTCCGCAAGTCCAACACTCCGCTCCCTGTGCTGCACTAGGCCTGGGTCCCCGTGACCCATCGCGACCGGAACTAGAGTCCCTATGCCGTCGGTTATCGGCAAAGGTTACAACTCGCCCCCGGCCATTACCGCGACCTAGCCCTCCTGCTCGGTCAAACTTACCGGATCCATATGCCGGTGATTGGTGATAGCCCATACGCTGTCCCTGGGCTTGCCCGCTATAGGCACCACGCTGACGCGACCTGTCCCTAAGTCCTGCCGGCGACCCCTCGACAACGGCGACGTACCCAGCATCTTGGACGTACGCCCTGGCGACTGGTTTGGACGGATGTGCCGTACGGTATGCCTCCGCCAACTTAGACGCTTCCTGCACCGTCGCGGGTTCGTTCTCTTTCAGGAAAGCCACCAGATCTTTGTGGCACGACGCGTACAGCTGGTCACGGATCATTAAGTCTTTCAGTTTAGCAAAATCCGTGCCCACATGCGCCAAGTCTACCCAGTTCGCGAAATACTCCGTTAGTCTCGCGACGAAGGCAGCAAAGTCCTCCCTGGTATCTGCACGTGCTCGCCTAAACTGCTCCCGGAAATATTCCTCGGTACGCGCAAATCGGCGAAGCAGCAAAGCCTTCAGCTTATCGTAATCTTGCACGTCTTCGCGCTGTAGCTCTTTAAAGTATGTTAACGCTCGCCCCTGCAATAGCGACGCCAGGTACGTGGCCCATAATTCCTTATTTTCCCCCCATTGCAATTGTGCGTTCAGTTCGAACCTGTAAAGGAAGGCGTCTATGTCGTCCTTCCGGTCGTCGAACGTAGGGAGCTTAATCCTAACGCCACCTTTATTGTGTACCTGCCGCTCAACCGTTTCCGTTGGCGTATTCTTCTTGAGTTCTAACTCGGCGATTCTTATTCGCGCCTCTCTCTCCTGCTGCTTATCTTCTAACTCCTTTAACTTAAACTCCCTCTCCTGCTCCTGAGCCTTAGCCTCTCTTTCCTGTTGCTTAAACTCCCTTTCCTGTTCCTTATCCTTAGCCTCTCTTTCCTGTTGCTTAACCTTAGCCTCTCTTTCCTCCTCCTGAGCCTTAGCCTCTTTTTCTCGCTCTCTATCCTTAGCACGCTCATCGCGCAAATCCGCCTGCTGTTCTTTAATCCAGCCGCGTAGCTCCTCTCCCTCCAGGCCAAGTTCCTTACCCAACTTCATTAGTTGTTGGAGTTCCGCCATTTCACAGATTTATGGTTATGGTATATATTTAAAAAAACGGCTAACCTGTCGGTATGATAACTAACGACACGACCAGAGACCTGAGATCACACCAGATATAACAATAACCGGTTCAGAATATAATTCAGAAATTTACCTTTACAGCAAAACTAATTCTATATCTATAAAATGTATGCACTATTAATTATAAAAGAAAATAGAAACGACCAGAATGAAGAAATATAGTAGAAGGACCACAAGTACGTCAAGGACAACGAACCAGACTAGGACAAAGACGTAAAAAAGAAAATATAATGGAAAAAAAAATGCCACCTAACTACGCCGATTACACAACAAGGTACGAACAAGAACAGAGTCTGAAAAAAAAGAACGTATCTATAGATAGGTAGAAAGAGGGACAAGAGAATACGTCTTCCTGCGGAACAGAGAAGATATCGACGCTACAACTAAACAATATTACAGGTCCCTACAGAACTGTTCACTGTGATGAACGAAGTTCCAAAGTTTACCACACCTTTTTAAAAGGATAAACTAAGTTCAACACAGCAAACCCGCGCCACCGCCCGTATAATCAATTACAACGAAAACAGAAAAACAGCGGAAAAAGACAGAAGAAAAGACAGCCCTCAATCCAGGGTACAAAATTTCAGAATTTCACTTAACTTTCACCCTTGATCTAAATTTCTCCCGTTTTCTCGGAGCTCTGGCTGCTTGACCTCTACAGGCTGGCACGCACACTCTGCAGAAATTTAAGTACACATTAATACATATTCATCAAAATACATGCATCAATACATATTATTATTCATAAACATACATAAATCATATCATCATGAAATTTCCATTCATCCCACGAACAAAGACAACAGCACGAATTCCTAGCACAACAGAAAAACAACTAGATATAACGAATACACAATGTCAAAATGACCACAGGTAAACAGGACGAGCCCCCAGTGTCACAACGGACGAGCCCCCAGTGTCACAAATCCCAGACTGGGAGATGTAATAAGTATGACAGGACAACAATCACGAACAAACAAGTTTAACACTTAACAAAACAACCCATCAGACTCACACATTTATTAAACATAATTATACATATAATAGCGCAATTACATACATTATATTATTGAAATGAACTGCCGTACAACGGCCTTACTCTCACACACACTCTCCCTCGGATCCACAATCCGGTAGTTACTCCTAAAGGCACTTCGGCCTCAGCCTCTCCCCTCAGGGTCTTAATAGTACATTAATGATTCACGGGCACCGCAGTCTCTCAACATCTCCTTCCTATTGTCATACACCTTAACACTCCCCTAGCACCTCAGCAGGGCAATAACACATTATTATTTCCATAGCCATCAACATGGCAACAACATAGTATCTCATTCACTCTCATATCTACGTCCCTGTCCGTGGCCTGACTGCCACGACTTTATGTGCCTCTACTGTCCTGCCCCGACAGTCTCACTTCTGGCCTATGTGTGGCCTCCGGCCCTATGCTGGCCTATCACTTGTGCTCATCGAGGTGGCTCTGCGGCCCGTCCCCGACACCTACAAGAATAACATTACATTGGTATAATACCCTACCATTTCTATTCACTCCACCTCTCCTTACAATCCATGAAGCGTACACACACTAGTCCACCTTTCACTCACCACACATCTTACGGTAACACACCTCCATCGGAGTACACACTACTCACTCGCGCTACAAATCCATGAACTCACTTTCATCTATCGCTCATGGCGCACATTGCTATATCCAATATCAAGGACTTCCACATTCCTCACATATACTTATTCACATCATGGTAATAGACGAATATAATATAATACATCAATCATAATAATCAGTCAACGTTCTACATACCAGTCATTACTGGAAAGACTCTCACTAGTCTTCTCGACTGCTCACTTTATGTCCGCCCGATGGGCTTTTATTCACAGGTCCGATCCGTAGGACCTTCTAACTTGCAGTGATAGTTATACAGCGCTTTCGCCTCATTCAGACCCCCCCCCCCCACTACTCACAACAGCACGCTTAACTTGCTGTCTACTGTGAGTCCTTACTCTACACCCGCTCTGTAGCAATCCCCTTAATTGCACTCACTCCACTCGTGACAGGCTACGTGGACGAAAGCGTCCAGAAAGCAGGAGTACCAGGGATGCCGGGCTGCATTGAGCATGCTTTCACGATTTGGGAGGCAATTCAGGATGCCAAGAAAGCCAAAAGTAACCTGAACGTGGTCTGGTTGGATCTGGCGAATGCCTATGGGTCAGTACCCCACGAACTGCTGATGAAAGCAATGGAATTCTTCTACATCCCGCGCAAGGTGCAAGACATCATGAACGAGTACTACAGCAAATTCCAGATGCGATTCTCAACAGAAGAATTCACAACTGAGTGGCACCGTTTGGAGATCGGTATAGCAGCTGGCTGCACGATTTCGGTCATCTGGTTCATCCTAGTGATGGAGATGCTCCTGAGGTCAGCAGGCTTAAGTGAAGAAGAGGCAGAAGTAAGAGCACCGAAGAAGGCATTCATGGATGATGTGACTCTGCTGACAAAAGATGCGGACATAATGCAGACGGTCTTGGCGCGGCTGGATGAGCTGGTAACGTGGTCGAGGATGAAATTCAAAGCCAAGAAGTCCAGGAGCCTGACCTTGCACAAAGGAAAGCAGAAGCAACAGAAATTCACGATCGCGGGGGAGAAGATACCCACAGTGAAAGATGAGCCTGTTAAGAGTTTAGGACGATGGTATGCGGGAGCACTGAATGACAAGTGCCGTGGCGTGGCTATCATGAAACAAGCAGAGGATGGCCTGAAAGCCATTGACAAGACTAGGCTGCCAGGAAAGTACAAGATATGGTGTCTTCAGTTCGCCCTATACCCGCGGCTTGCATGGCCACTGACAATGTACGAAGTCGCCTTGTCAAGAGTTGAAATGATAGAGAGAGCGTGTAACAACTTCATCAGAAAGTGGCTAGGCCTACCACGAACAATTAACACATCAGCCCTGTACAGGCAGAAAGGCGCGCTCCAGGTGCCACTCACTTCAATCGTGGAGATCTACAAGGCAGGAAAGATCAGGACAGTGATGATGCTGAGGGAGTCGAAGGACCATAAGATCAGCGACAACCCACCGGATGTCAGAACGGCAAGAAAATGGAGGGCGGAGGACGCGGCTGATGAGGTCGTCTCTGTGTTGAAGCATGGCGACATTGTTGGCCCTGCACAGGCAGACAGGCTGGGACTGGGTAGTGGTGACTTCAAGCCCTTTGGGAAAATGTCACAGAAGGAGAGAAGATCAGCTGCAACAGGGCAGGTGCGAAAGATGGAGGCGGAGAGGCGGGAAGTTCATCTAGTTCAGTGTGCTCAGCAAGGACAAGTGACGAGTTGGGAGGAGCATGTAGTGGAAAGAAAGATTGGGTGGAGTGAGGTATGGGAGTGGAATACTTCAAGGCTGGGCTTCCTTCTTCGGGCTACCTACGACGTTCTGCCTTCACCGGTGAACCTGGTCAGATGGAAGGCCCAGGAAGATGACAAGTGCAGGTGCGGAAAGCTAGGAACCATGAAACATATCCTCTCAAACTGCCACTTAGCGCTGAACAGATACACGTGGAGGCACAATGAGGTGCTCAAGATTCTCACAAAGACAGCAAAGGAGCAGGTGAATGAGGGAAAGTGCGCTCCTAAATCGCAGGACCACGGACTGAGAAAGATCACGTTCGTGCCGCAAGGAAGTAGGGTGCCTGAAAGAGAGAAGACAAGCAAAGCCCCTGCTGACGAAAGTGATGGCCAATGGGAAGTGTCTGCAGATCTAGAAGGCAGCAAGAAATTTTTTCCCATTCCAACAACAAAGAAGCCTGGCTTGGTGTTATGGAGCGAAGAAGAAAAAGAGGTACATCTGGTAAAGCTGACGGTGCCTTATGAAGACAATATCAAGGCAGCACACGAGAGGAAGGAGAGCCGCTACGAAGCTCTTGTCGAAGAGTGCGCGGAGGCGGGATGGAAGGTATCGCATTTCCCAGTCGAGGTCGGGTGTAGAGGCTTCATTGCAGACAGCGTCACCAGGTGGATGAGACTGGCTGGACTTGGCCCAAAGAAAGGAAATGCCATGAGGAAAGATCTACAAAAGACCGTAGAAAGAGCAAGCCATTGGATCTGGTTGAAGAGAGAGGATACCACCTGGAATGAGTCCTGACGGTTGACAGTAGAGGCACACAGTCGAACTGGCAAGGAGACCTCACATCAGCTCTCCTGATGATCTCCACGCCAGATTCCGGTCTGCGGAGCATTCGGCTGTCAGCAGCTCAGGGGGCTGTTTTCAAACTACTACTATGCAGTTAACAAATCTACTTCTGGACATTCGTCGTTTTATTTAAATTGTAGCCTAATCAAATCAACTCGGGGGGGGGGGGGGGGGATCTCTAGGTTCACGTTGCTGCCAGTCCAGAGATCTAAAACAATTACTATCTGAAATGAAGAAAATCTTGTCCGTGTTGCAAAGTAGGATACCGCCGAAATGGACAAACTGGCGACGGGTTGAAGTTCTCGCTAATCCAAATTAATTTTGGTCTCATTATGTTAAACCTTTTGAGCACAGTTAAATATACGGGCACACAATTTTAACATTTACTGATAGAAATATGGTCACTTCAAATCTGAATTAAACTGCACTATTATTTCAAAGGCCTGTCTAGTGGGATCTTGTTGCAGATCGCCTACAGCCTACTCTAGTGCTGTTCATTCCTTTCGCGGTAGGGAGTTTCACAAAACGAACTGAACGCTAGTGATCCTGTGCCCATTGGAGAGATCTTTTCTTCCCTAGAGAGATGCCACCAAATTAAATATAGTGGCCACATTATTTCCTCTGGAAATTGACTATAAACGGGCAAAGAATAAATATTGTGAGCGTTTGTGCCGAATAGCCGAGACAAGAACGTAGAAACTCCTGTTGGTGAAGGATATTTACAGATAAATGACTTTCAGGTAATCGGGAAAAAATGTCAAATGGCAACAAACAAAAAAAAGTAAAGTCAAAAAAGAAAAAACCCAAAGACGTCAGGTGTTCTCTAAATGGCAGCTTTTACCGTACAAAAAAATAAAACTATCATAACTTGAGTTGTGAATTTATTGTGTGTGGGTTTTTTTTCACTTGACTTTTTTTCCGTCCATCTTGACAAGTAATGGAACACATTCCAATAAAAGTTTTCAAGCCGGTGATGCAATATCCGGGCACTTTGTGGCGTCACAAACCCTGACGTAGCGACCATTCATTTTTGTTTAATATCGAAATGAAATCATGACGTCAAATTTTGTAAGCTTCTGAGGGTAATACATTGTATTTACGAAACTGGACGTCCCGTGCATTGAAAATCTATGTAGCTTCCGTTGCCAAATGGGGACCAAGTTTTAAGCTCTCGGGGTCAGCAGCTGAACGTCATTGGGTAACGGGCATATTTAATACACAGGCATCAACTTTTGATCAATAATGTATTGCAAAATACAGCACCAGAAGTGACCACATTTCATTTTCGTATTGATAATTCCATTTTTCAACTGGTAGAGAAGAGGACAAAGGTGGACAAAGAATGGAGAACGCAAGAATTCGCATGGGGTCTAGGCAGTATCAGAAAAAGCAATCCTGTCAGTACTAAATTTGCTTTTCTAATAATTGTGGTCTTTGCCTTCTTCTTGATTATGTCCGTTTTCATTTATTGTTGTTCGTGCGCTGGATTCTCTTTCTCTCCGCTTCTTCTCCTCTTTCTCCTTAGTCTATGGGTGGTTGGTGGACGACTTTGGTGGAACATGTCAGTGTATTCATTTGTGTCGTCCTGAATGTAAATGATAGTTTTCATCACGAGGGAGGTATCGTGTTTACAAACTGGCACCCTCTTATTTGTCTTATGTAGCTCGTTTATTGCTTTTCCTTGCTTTTATTTCTTGTTGTAGTTTTTTTTCTTTTTCTCATCATCATATAAAAGTCAAAGTGTAATCATCGTACTTTGACTCTGCGCCTTGCCCGAAACTGAACTTTTTGTAATGTTTTTGTTGTTTTTTAAATTTGTCAACATTGGCTGCGTGTTGTCCACAGTGAGTCTGTTGCATCTTATTTTATCCTCAAGTTTTGCATCGGTTAGGGCAGTATCTCTGGGTTACGACCTGTAGTATTTTTTTTCCCACTGACGTCGAGGTTGTTTTTTTGTTGTTTTTTTTTCATACAGAGCTCGGCTATGAGTAATGAAAGTTTCGTGGCTGGGTGGATTAGGATGGATGGGTAGATGGGTGAATGAATCTGAAACTAGTACTCCAATGAAATAAGATTAAGTCCGTAGAGAGATGTTAAAGTGGGGAGAGGTGGCGGATGTGATCTCAAGTTTAATTAATAACAACAGCCTCTCACTGAGCGTTACTGATTTCCATTGTAACACCTAGACTAGCGTAGGAGGAAGACGCAGATCCGAGATAAACATGTTGACCCTTCGATCCGTAACGAATAAACGAAATGTGGAGAAAAAATACCCCAGCAAATACACAGAGTCCTGAAATGCCATTGCGATTCATCAGTACGAAAACACCCTTCAAAGTATGCAGTCTTTCTGATGCGAATTTGTATTGCGGTTCATAGTACACCGGGTAGTCAGGCATGTCTCGGAACGTGCGCAGTTTTCGCATAGCACTCAGTCTGCCTTCCCATCCTTGCAAAGTGATGTCTTTCTTGTCTCGGCTGACCACTGAGCGCTCCACTACCAGCCTCCATTCAACGCTGGTCGATAAGGCAATGTGGGTGTGGCGTTTGGCTCGGGATTCCCCCACTAAGCTGGCCAATCAACGATCACGTTGGGACGAGCAGCGTTTCAAAGCGAAGACACTTTTAGCGACCAGTGTCCGGCCTCCTCATGGACAAAGTCCAGCCCATCCGCCTGCCTGGTTTGCTGCGATACCGTCCTCCGAGCTAACCACGCGGGCGGCAAGGGTTGAAAGGGAAAAATACTGCGTACACAAGAGTCTACAATGGGTCCGATGGTCATCATACGTGATCTGTGAAGTTAGGCTCCACGTAGTGCCCTACTGCATGTTGGATCCACTGAATCTCCACATGACGTTGTAACAGTTACGTGAGACTACGTAACAAGGGGAAAAGTCAACGCGTAACCAAAGACCACCTGAACAGCCCGGACTCCCTCGTGGCACTATCTTACGTCATCCCTATTCTTGTGTCATCAGCGTCCTTGTGACAGTTATCGCCCCATCAAGAAAACAGTTCAGGCCCTTGAAATAATTAGAACTTTATTACGAATTTAGGGTGCGGAAGAAATTTCTACCAGAGGCCCTGAAAGAGCAGGCATCATGTACGACCAATGTAAGTATTGCTGGTGAAACTTTCGGAAAGTTGTTGTTATTGAAGTTGATGTCGCTGCTGCTACTGTTGTTGTTGTTGTTGTTGTTGTTGTTGTTGTTGTTGTTGTTGTTGAGGGTGTTGTTGTTGTTGTTATTGTTCTTATTGTTGGTGTTGTACATTTTCTCATATTGCTTGTTTTCAGCTACACTATATTTGACTTTATTTATGCATACGCTGTGTACGCTTCTCCCTCTATGCCAGGCTCGTGGCTCTTTCGCCTACAATATGCGGCTCGTGGAATATATTGGCTGAGCTCTTGTTTCATAAAATAATTTATTTTTTTTTAAACTGCATACTTCAGTAAATATTGTTGCCTACATGTATTTCCTAATAGTTGTCCTAATATTTATAAAAACCTTTTGTAACAAAAATTTGTGTATTAATTTAACACTAAAAACGTGTGTGTAACATTAATTTTGTTCATATCTTGTGACTCTTGAACATCTGAAGTTTAACGTATGTGGCTCTTACATCAAGCAAGTTTGGCCACCCCTGCTATAAATATGGGTACTCCATCCCTGAAAAAAAAAAAGTCCGGTCTTTGCCGTCGACTTGTGTTCATTATGTTCCTTTTATGTAATTCCACTTTTATACTATCTTCCTTTACTTTTAGATTAAGTGCATCTTCTACCCTTCCTGCTTCTCCTTATTTTCTTTCTGTTTTGTTTTCGTAACATTTTTGTTGTCGTCGTCGTCGTTGTTGTTGTTGTTGTTGTTGTTGTTGCTGTTGTCGTTGTTGTTGTTGTTGTTGTTACCCGTTCATTCTTTTCTCCTCCCTCTTCTTCATTTTTTGTTCGTAATTTCACATCAGTGTGTCCACTAGATCGTTTTGAACTTTACACCTCTGTGTTGTGCAATTCGTTCCTTAATTTGAACTGCTTTCGATCTACGATTTGCCCATGTATTGTGACATCAGTCGCCACTGTGGTCCTAATTACGCTTACGCCATCACACTCGTGGAGGGAAAAAAATACGTGTATCTCACCATCTGGCAGGTTTCAGCTCTTTCTCACCTCTGCTAAGTTTGATTAATTCCAAGCGTGGACCCAGCAGGTGAACAAATTACTTTAAATGCTCACGCAGAGACATTCGTGACTCTCGAAGGGGGTCTAGTCTCTGCACTATTAACGTCAATGTCGTCTCGCCTACCGTGATAGATATTAAATAATTTAAGTTGCAATCGTTCTTATTTCGTGGGGGGTTTTGCCATATTGTTGTATGCGACATTTTGCGGATTTTGAGCGTTTGTCATGAAAGTGGCTCTCTCGCTTCTAGTGTCACTATGTTATCAGTGTCATTCCAACCCGTTAAGTTTCGATTTTGAAAGTACAGAACAAAACCCCGAATTTACACATTTTCTTCCAAAAAAAAAAAAAATCCAACATGCCTGCACCGACCGGGGATCGAGCCTGGTACCCTTGGCATGAGAGCCGAGCATCTTGCCTCTTGACCAACGTGTCCCTAGAGATTACTCTTAAATGCTCGTCTAGAGTATAATTTGGAGTTCCTTTGCCTTCAAGATAAAGAATTCGTGTTCCAGTGACTTTGCATGGACGTCAAGCTTCAAAGCCCTTCTGGGCATTAATTCATTAATTAGAAAAGTTGATATGGGTACTTGGACAAGGGGAGAAGGACAGGACATGAATAACCTTAGAAATCAGACAACAGATGAATGAAAAGACAGTAGATCTAGTTAATAAATCTCAAACAACCCCCGCCAAAGCTTCTTTTTTTTTTTTTTAATATTGAAACACTTTTGCAATTTCAACTCACGCACAGACAGGCGGTCTTTTAGTGCACACAAAGCTGTTTAGGAAAGTTAGGCAATTGGGAGAATTGTGAGTGTGCACGAGAAAGCCTACGATATGTCGACAGAGCTGATTTTGAGAAAAACGGCTTTGAAGTGAAAATATGGGTCCGACACAAACTTCCAACTTGGCTGTTGTTTAGGGGACCGTGGCATGTTACAGGGTAAACTGTAGACGAGCAGTGAACACTACTCACTATGATCTCTATACCGGCTTAGTTATTAGACTACGGTCTCCTAACAGCAATCACTCCAATATTACTTGGTCAATTAGCTATTGCCACCTTTAGGATTAAATGCCGTTTTCTCAAAATCTTGTTTTAGGGGGGTCACTGACTTCAATTTATCAGAAATGTCTTGTCTTTTATTATGTGTACATAACTCAAAATGTCATGTTGCCGACATATTGTGGGTTTTCTCATGCACACTCACATATTATTACGGTTGTAATTCTCTGTTGTTTGTTTGTTTTTGTGTTTGTTGTTTGTTTTGGTTTGAATATGTTTTTTTCATAGCCATTGGGTGTTTTGTAATCCTGACGTGGTGGGAATCTATGCCTTTGTCCACCTCGTGTTTTGTAATCCTGACGTGGTGGGAATCTATGCCTTTGTCCACCTCGTGTTTTGTAATCCTGACGTGGTGGGAATCTATGCCTTTGTCCACCTCGTGTTTTGTAATCCTGACGTGGTGGGAATCTATGCCTTTGTCCACCTCGTGTTTTGTAATCCTGACGTGGTGGGAATCTATGCCTTTGTCCACCTCGTGTTTTGTAATCCTGACGTGGTGGGAATCTATGCCTTTGTCCACCTCGTGTTTTGTAATCCTGACGTGGTGGGAATCTATGCCTTTGTCCACCTCGTGTTTTGTAATCCTGACGTGGTGGGAATCTATGCCTTTGTCCACCTCGTGTTTTGTAATTCTGACGTGGTGGGAATCTATGCCTTTGTCCACCTCGTGTTTTGTTTTTTTGTTGTTGTTTTTTCACAAAGGGAAAGGGGGACTTAGTGCCGTGGTGTGACGTAGATCTAAATGCTTGAATTGTCTGTCTGTGGGGATCTGCAGTGGCCACGTGACCTATGTTCCTCCCATCTAAACTTCAACACCTATTAAACTACCAAATATACAGGTTCAACACACACACACTGGCGCACACAAAAACTGCGACTGTTAATTTGCCTGGAATTTTCCCTGACTAATGACTTAACGTAGCCTAATTATAATACTGTACGCTGTATGCGACTTTTGCATTTTATTAATAATTTTGTGTAGCGGTACATAATTTTTTTTATTTTCAATCTGAACGTTTCTTGGTAACTGATATAGTTAGAAGTGGGACATTTCAGAAAGCACGCGAACATGAGGTAATACTTAAAATAATTATGTAACGACCATTTAAAAAAAACGGATTGTAAAAGTAAGAAAATGAAACGGAGACCAATATATAAAAAAATAGTGGCGGGAGTAATTCATTGTGGTGCAATTTTGGCAATTTTTTTACTAGACACTACAACGTAAATAACAGCTTCAAAAATATATAATTGATTTTCTTAGGCGTCAGCTAATCCAGTCCAATCACCTTTGCATCGACCGATTCTGTTAATTCAAGTTTCAGGTAGATCTATTTTGAAATAAAAAGTTGTAGAAATGTAAAATACAATTATTGTATCTTTATTTTGGCTCCCTGTAAATTATATGCCCACCGCACTGGAAAGGGTAGTAATACGCATTCAATTCCGTCCGCATAATTTCCCTATAGGTGCGTGGTACTCTGGTGCGCATGAAATCTGTAATAAGACTGTAGAATATGGGACGTTTTTAGACCGAAATGTTTGAAAAAGAGAGAGGGACAGAACGGTGGGTTCACATGTTTATCCCGGGTAATGCCGGGTACTTCATCAAGGTATAGGCCTAATAAACAAAAGCAAAAAACTTATTAAGTAAATGTTTTGTTGTTGCCACAATCATGGTAGCAAGAGTGAAAGAAATGATTCTAATAATAAATCCCTGTAGATATGAATAATTGATTGTTTTACAAAATCAGCCCGAAATTATTACAAATTACAATGTTAGGGTGGTCTTTGATGTTGTTGATGTTGTTGTTGTTGTTGTTGTTGTTGTTAGCCGAAATTATTACAAATTACAACGTTATGTTGGTCTTTGATGTTGCTTTTGTGTGGTGCTGTTGTTGTCGTTGTTGCTGTTGTTGTTGTTGTTGCTGTTACCGCTGTTGTTAGCCGAAATTATTACAGATTGCAGTGTTAGAGTAGTCTTTGATGTTGCTGTCGTGTACTGCTGTTGTTGCTTTTGTTGTCGTTATGGTTGTTGCTGCTGCCGTTGTCGTTGTTACCTAGTTTCCCCCCATAGCTGCTCATTTAGGCACCCGAATTGCTGGAGGAAGTTAGTAATTCTGTCACAATGTAATTATTATTTGACTGTCAACATAATAATTTATGTGAACAGTTTTTGTTAATAAGCGTTAGCAGCTATTTATAAACTGGTATTTCCAGCGATCACCTGTTTATGACCGCGGAAGGCAAGCAGGCTCATTATTTAGATCTAAACACACTGTTGAAAATGGAGGGTTTACCCAGTTTTCCAGTCCCTTCGCTTCACTTGCTCATGTCTATTTTTCAATTTCATTGATGTGTTAATCGTCCATTTACTGCCAAAACCAGTGCGGATAAACTGAATTAAATTGTTGGGGCTGTTGTTGTTGTTTTTCTTTTTACATTATATTCAATTTTTATAGATTTAATGAAGTCTGTCCTCTCTCTCTCTCTCTCTCTCTCTCTCTCTCTCTCTCTCTCTCTCTCTCTCTCTCTCTCTCTCTCTCTCTCTCTCTCTCTCTCTCTCAGTACAAAAATAGGCTACACTGATAGTACAAAAATATATGATTATAAACAAAATATCATTCGAAAATTAAAGTTTGGAACAGGTAACCAAGTCAGACCCAAACCGTACCATAGCGAGACTGAACCACGTCCTGTAGTACAGGACAAATTTTTTGTTTCGCCTCCGTGTTTAGGTCTTTATTTTAGGAGGTTTCGCCGCTATTGGCATTTACATCTCGCTTTTTTTGGTTTTCATTTTTTCTTGTTGTGGTAGAGACTAGTTGTTTTTCTTGTTGTGGTAGGGACTAGTTGTTTTTCTAGTTGTGGTAGAGACTAGTTGTTTTTCTTGTTGTGGTAGGGACTAGTTGTTTTTCTTGTTGTGGTAGGGACTAGTTGTTTTTCTTGTTGTGGTAGGGACTAGTTGTTTTTCTTGTTGTGGTAGGGACTAGTTGTTTTTCTTGTTGTGGTAGGGACTAGTTGTTTTTCTTGTTGTGGTAGGGACTAGTTGTTTTTCTTGTTGTGGTAGAGACTAGTTGTTTTTCTTGTTGTGGTAGGGACTAGTTGTTTTTCTTGTTGTTGTTGTTTCTTTTTAGAATTTTTCCCGGGCAGCGGCTGTGTTCCGCCTGCTCTTCTGGATTTCCAGCTGCCAAGGTATCTTTAACGTCTGCAACGTGCACATGGGCCCTTCGAGTTTTGCGTCCTTATCCGAGAAGACTAGCTGCTCGATCCTACCTTCAATAGGATCGAGGACAGGAATCCCCCCCCCCCCCAAATTAAAAAAAAATAAATTTTAATTCCAACATTCCAACATGTTTGTTTCACCTTCATGCCCTATTGCTTTTTATAATATTCACATTTCAGTCATGAACAAACAAACAAAAAATTAGACAGCCATATATTAATCTGTAATGCCCTTATTGAACCTCAAATTCAAGGAAATACGGGAGGCCGGGCCAAAGTGCAAACAGAGCAACAGATACCAAAAGTAACACATAGCGTCCTTTTCAGTTGATTTGTTTCACTAAGTCACAGAACTTGTATCTCTATGGTTCCCATAAAACTTTGCTGCACGACAAAACTTTTTTTGGTGATATGCAGATTAGGTCTAGAATGTAGATTCATTTTGGAACAAGAAAGATCGGTCCACAAAAAGTGAAGTTTGCCGGTAAGAAAATTACACCGACGATTTGATTCATATTCTGCCCATGTGTGTGTGTAAAATTGCATGAGGGCATTGGATTATAACTAAATTTGGGAACAGGGTCACGGGGTAAGGTGGGCTACCGCGACTTCTAAGGAGAGATCAGAGGAAATAAAACCTCGACTTGAATAATCTACGCTGTTGACCCAGGGACGACAGGATCAGGTCAACATTGTGCAACTTTATCGCTCTGGATACGCCTCTGATACTAACAACCTCAACCTAAGCCTTTGTCCCTGCTACTTCTCCCCCCTTCCACCACCCCCCTCCCGTGTTATTGTACGCTATGGCCATGGAGTTGAGTAACAGCTGAACTCTTAAACACACAGTCATGACGCAGGGTTGCGGCACTCTAGGCCAGCTGGACGTAACTTTAGGTCAGGGGCAGGAACGGACCGTTTATGGTGACCTCCATTTTCACCAAGCCTGAGCTGTAACGTGCCATATTACCGCTGATTTGGGCTCGTATACACAGTGTAATGTTCACTTCAAAATCCTCCCCCCCCCCCCCTGCTTTTTTTTTTGTACAAACATTTATAGCTGTGTTGAGGTCATTGCTTACGGAAGACCTCTGCACTTGACATTTGTACCTCTCCTTTCCTTGTTGTACTTGTTTGTATCATTTGTGTACTTGTTTGATCCCCATGCTGGAGGAGGAGGGGAGAAATGGGAGGGGTTAGTTTTTAAATTTTGCCCGGGGCGGCTGGCCTTGTTAGGCCTACTCTTCTCGACTCCCAACAAGGTATCTCTAACTGGCCATCCGAGTTTTTTCGTCCTTACCCGAGTGGGCTAGGTGCTAGATCCTATCCAGCATGGGATAAGGGACAGGAAATTTCCATGCTTGCCTGCACCGACCGGGAACCGAACCCGGTATCTTCGATGTGAGAGGCGAACACCTTACATCTAGACCATTGTCCTCCCATTCATAACATTTAAAGCGAACTTGATGCTTTCTATTTGGTCAAAATAGGGGCAAACAGCCAAAGGCTGAGGCCTCTATGAAACAAAAATTTTCAATTAATAAGTCAAACTCAGTTTTTGTTATTGTTGTTGTTGTTGTTGTTGTTGTTGTTGTTGTTGTTGTTGTTGTTGTTGTTTGACAGTCGCTCTCGTACAGTAAGCATCGTCTATATTAATTATCACCTCGATATAATACTCCGACAGCAAACAAGCAGCTGTAAATGTCTTCTTATTTAGTGTCATCTAGTAAATAAAACTTGATGTCTGTTCTGACTCTGTTGGTTTGTCCATTACAGTTCTATAAAAGGTCAAACTGTTTGCCTGCGCAGGTTTGGTCCGAAGGTGGCAATTTGACACCAGGAATAGCACATAGGACTATTCAGTCTGTTTCTGTCCGTTTGTTTGTCAAAAGCGTTTTGGTTGTTGTTGTTGTTTTTAAGAGTTTTTTTTTCTTCTTTTTTCATATTTTTTTTGGAGTTACCATTGATTTGTAATCCCATTTGGGAAATTTGCCTTTGTGTCATTTGCAGCCCAGTACAACCGGAGCAGGCACGTTCAAGAACGTTCAGTTTAGTGCTTTTACCGTCTTCATTTTGAACTGTCGTAAAAAATAAAGCAAAACGAACCCGAGTGTTTATCTAAAAGTATACCTATGGAACAGGTTTTTCTTGAGCCGTCATTAATAATCAAGTTTGTCTTTGAGAGTGAAACGGTGGTATAATGTACCGGTATAACACTGGGGATTTGTTGCTGTTGTTTACGGGTTGTTGCTGTTCTTGTTGTTTTGGGGAGATGGAAGAGGGGGGGGGGGAGGGGGAGGTTCGTGTTTGTTTCTTTGTGTGTTTGTCTGTTTTTAAGTTTTGCGATGAGCTTATAGACTTTACTTTAGTACGTCGTCAAAAACGTAATTTCTCTCACGTTCTGGACCTGCAATGATATAATATAGACGAAAAGGTCGCGCTCACAATAATGCCGCCCAAAGGAAAACGATGTAACTGACAGCACAGCCGTACAAACAGTCACTTGCGTTGGTTGGCTACACTGGAAATACCTTTTCGGCAGCAGATACGTCCATTGCCTTTGACATATGAGAATTATGTGTGAGACAAGTTTGTGGAGACAATAAAGTAGAAGAGGCCATATTGTCAGTTACGTCGTTAATTCTTTGGGCGGCAGAATAAACAAAACTCTTATATTTTTTCAGTATTAATTATGGATTAAAAAAGATATATAAATTCTGGATCATAACTTTCACTCTATAAGTCTATAAAATTGTATCCTAAGAACATCCAATGTTCATGCAGTTCACGTCTTGGGGGAATCCGCTCCGTTTGGAGTAGACTGGACATCAGAGAATCACCTGAATGTTCAGGGAATTGATGACTTAGACTGATCCGTTTTTGTTGTTGTTGTTGTCGTTTGCTGGGAGGTTGGTGTGTGGGAGTGCGCGCGCATGTGTGTGTGTGTGTGTGTGTGTGTGTGCGTGCATCTGCGTGTGTGTGTGAATTTAATCAGCTAACTGTCGTCAATCGCCAGCCAAGGCTTGCTATTGCCTGCAACCCATGAAACTTTCTGTTATGTTTTGATCTGCATTTTCAATTTGTGATACCCAAAGCCTGTTAGGTCACGGACATGCCAAGATGGCGTAACTTCCATTGAAGCGTCCCAGCAGTTACGGATTGGTGAACGTTACTATGAGGCAAGACGCACTTGTGTTGGCTAATACAGAGGTAACGCGTAACCCATTCAGTGAGAATCACGTAAGCGCCTCCGTGCTGTGACGTAACAGATGACGTAACACAACGAACGGCTGTTACTGCGGAGGGAGAAAGTACCAACAACAGGGGGCATATGGTATGGAGGGGGAAGCGGGAGGGGCAAGGGTATGTAGAGTTATGGCGTAATAAAATGGCCCTCCTGAACAGGGCGATATAAATTGCCTCTCTATCAGGCTCGAGGTTTTAGGCTTTACTAGGAGACATGCGTTCAGTACTGGGATTTGTATCAGCATTAGTTACGATTGACTTGTTCAACTGTGGATCTGGAAAAGCTGCAAAGTTATGCCCTTTGGAGCACTTATCTGAGTTATACATTAGTAGTATTGCCCGTTGTAGGAAATCGTACTTAGTTCTATTAGACGTTGGAATATTTCAAAGTGTGGACCTAACTATTCACCCCTGCCAGTGGCTATTTCGTTCTGAACAGTGTCAAGAGGAAATTCCACAGTTCTTGTCTTGCAGGGAATTCTAGACTAGATCTAGTTTTATTCATGTCTTAGTATTTTTTCCGAGAAATATTGTACATGTTTTGACATTCTTCGAACACTGTGGATCTTGGATTTAATTCCCAGTTCTAATTATTTAATTCTACACTGTAGCCTACTCGTCATTGTTACGAAATTATCACTGAGGCTCAGAGAAGACCTGCGTTGTTGTTTGTTGTTGTTGTTATTATAAGGACTTCACAGCTCTACCGAGGAAAATCTCGCAGTCTTCGTCATCGCTACCCCACTCTGACGTAAACAGTTTAGATCAACATCAACAATGAGGACACGAAAGGTAATTTTTTTAATGGATACAAAACTGTTCTGTTGATTGACAAGGTTTTTTTCCTGTCAACTCTGCATTAGTTACGTCATGCAAAACACAAAACCTAACCTTCTTGACCTTTCAGGCCAGGTTTGTTATATCATTTGCTGAGATTATTGCAGTGGTTATTATTAGTAACAATTGTGCTGTATATAATTCAAATATTTTCCCGCGTAACCTCAGGTTAACTGCAAGACCGAGCAACGCCTACAATGTATCACATCGGGCTATGGCCACTGTCTAAAACAGTCAATCATAAATTATTATTCCTGAAATGAATTACATGCAAAATATGAAGATTTCTCAAAGTGAACAGCCAAAAACTTGGTGCAGCCAGCGCGCTTAGCTACAGTCGTCGAAGTACTACACTGGATATCTCCTAATATTTTTACCCATATCTTGGGAATTGTCTCTAGAGCGATTGGCGTGTTGTTACTGTTGTTGTTGTGGTTGTTGGTTATTGTTGTTGTTGTTGTTAATTACAGCTTGTTTTAAAGCTCAGACAGGAAAAGTGTTGATTCTTTTAACAAATTCTGCACTGATGTGTCATTATTGTTATACTTGTATTAAGGAGCAGTGTCAGTACTGTCAGAGACAAAGACTACTCGCGTGGCTGAATTATACTAAAAATAGACAGACTGGGCGCCATCAGTGATGGCACGCGACAGCAGAGCTCTTGTTTGAAAGAAAAATACAATTAACCAAATATTGAATTATTTAGTAAATTTTCCTGTAATCCTAATTTTTTTTTTTTTTTAATGAAGAATGAAGAATTTTGTTTTTTGTGTGTGACGAATGAGCTCTGTGCGCATTCAAATCTGAGACTCTTTTCTAGTTTTAGAGAAGACAATTGTATTGGGAACAACGGACAAGAATGAGAAAGAGTGTAATGATCTTTGGAGGAGATGTGCATTTTGAAGTGAAAGGATCTTATCTGTGGGCTGCAGTAGCTCAGAGGTCAATTACTTTTGCAGCAAGAACAATGAAGAAAAAAAAATGAAAAAAAAAAATAACAAAAAGAAAGAGATAAAACTGAACCTACGCAGTTCGTAATTTTAAGTTGTCTAACCTAAAAATAGTTTTTAGACTTCTCTTCACGAAAAAAAAAACAAAACAATTCTTGCTGCACAATAAAACGGTAGCACCTCGTTTGGAGCACCAAAATGTTTAAAACATGACATTTGGAGCACTGCTTAAATCTAGGTCAAATTGCAGTATGACATTTGGAGCAGTCTCAAAAGTTAATAAAATTTCAGTATGACATTTGGCGCACCTTTACCGCTGCTGGTATTCGATTACATTTTCACGGACTCATATCAACATCAAGTGGCAAATCTACTGAAAAAATTTCGATCTTTTACACTCAACAAATTTTGTTCTGCTCATCATCATCATCATCATCATCATCATCATCATCATCATCATCGTCATCATCATCATCGTCATCATCATCATCATCGTCATCATCATCGTCATCATCATCATCGTCATCATCATCATCATCATCATCATCGTCATCATCATCATCATCGTCATCATCATCATCATCGTCATCATCATCATCATCATCATCATCATCATCATCGTCATCATCATCATCATCATCATCATCATCATCGTCATCATCATCATCATCATCATCATCATCATGAATGAGGTGAAAAAAGACTGGTCATGGTCTATAAATGATGACTATGATGATGGTGTTGTTATCTTTATTATTATTACAGGTATTATTATTTTATCATCATTATTATTATTGTTATTGTTGTTGTCCTTGTCCATGGCCACTGTTTGTGGCGTTTCTGGCGATTCTGATCTCTGTGTCCAATTCCCTCCACAAAATTGTACTATTGTTTTCGTTGGGTCCCACGAAGCTTATCTTCCCTTAGGCCTTCGACAACAGTGTGAGGTCTCGTGTAGATCATCTATTTTGTTCAACCACTTATTAAAAAAAATAATTAACCCAAAAAAGAAAAAAAAACTAATAAAATAAACATTTTTAACGCGCGCCACTTCACGAGACAGTCCCAAGCCTGTATAAACGCAGAGCGAAAATGTTTATTAAAAAAAACATTTATTCAAAACGGCCACGGCTCTAAGATTTTAATGCAAAAAATGTGAAATATAAAACCGATCGTTGAATAAATGTGGACTATTTAACATGTTTCTTTGTTCAGTTATGCTTACTATTATCTATATTTGGATTCCAATATATCCTGATATCCAAATAATTTAAAAATAATTTTGTAAGTTTTAAAACGCTTCAACAAACACTTTGCCAACGTTAACTAGTCCCCATTCATCTGGAATTGACTGACGGAGATTGAATTAGGCCTATAAAGAAACTTTCTATCCCTGTGGTACCCACCACAAGTTATTGCAAAATATTCATAGAGTAATCGATAGTCAACAGGTTGATTAAGGATTAATCGATAAAATCACAGCCCAAATGCTAGTGCTCCAAATGTCACATGCCGGCTTTCTTTGAACTAACTTAGTGCTCCAAATATCACATGGCGGCTTTCTTTGATCTGCAGTAGTGCTCCAAATGTCATACAACCAATAAAACTGCACCGAGAGTGGAATCGATCCCAATTTCATTGATTCATTCAAATCTCAGCAGTTATCTACCATTACAATTTATATTTTATTTAATTCTACGCGTGCGAGTTTCACAGATGAATATTGGTGGCTAGGCGTGTTAGTAAGTACACAATAAGACTTAGTAGAGCGCTGAGTCAAGTCTGTTTAGACGCAGACCTCAACTTCCTTTGAACCAAGTAGCGAAACAGACTTGTTCAGCCTCATTAGTGCGCAAGGCCCCTTTTTAACTCTTTAGTTCACAAAGTCGAAGCAAAGCAGACTTCATCCAACTGTGTTATGGGCCTAACTGTAACTTCCAGTGACTCGAGCTGTTAATTTTAGTGTGTAGCCAGTGGCGCCACTGAAAAACCAGATGTTTTCTTGTTATTTTTTGATAACCCTTCGACCTCTTTGGCAGATTACGTCATTGGTATTACATCATACGCAAAATTGTTACGTAAATCCCACAAACGGAATTGTGCACTTGCATACAATTTTGTACAAATCAGAAGAACGTTGGGCCTTGGCAAAGTGTCTAGGACTAGATGACCATCAAGTTTACTGATTTCATAGCCATATCCCTGACAGTCCACGGTCTTCTACAGCCCTGAACGTTTTATAAAACTTCGTTTTCCATTATGTCGGAATCCAAATCCGCACCTTGTGTGCCCATCATATTAGTGCCATATGAGATCAGCCCGAACGGTGAGTAGCCTTTGCTACTGATCAAATGTCTTATGTTGTGGGTTGTACGCTTGCTACACATTCCATACATGATATCTATACAAAATGATCATAATCTACTGTTTCACATCTAGTGGCAAAAAGTCATGCTTTGTGGATTGTAGGATAGGCAAATTTAGCACTTAAAAATACTCATGTTATTGTCGACAGCTGACAAAATGTGTCGTTTTGTGAGTTGTACATTATCATACGCTCATTTTGTTTACAGCCTTGCTTTGACTCTGAGAAATAGCCTTGCGATGATTGGCAAATTTTGTGCACGCAGTATTTATTAATTTTGCTTGTGATATTTCGTGCATTTAGACGTAATACTGAAATTATTTAGGTTAGTCTTTTTGATTTCATACACATCCCTGTTTCCCACTCCGCCCTGCACTATTCCCAATCTAGCCCCTTTCCTTCTACAAAACGCCACGACAGAAATGATGTGAAATAATGGTTCATTTAATTAGTTCACCACACCAAAATGGTTTTTTGATCATCTGCAGCAATTTGACGGTGCTCAAGCTCATTACATTGCTTTCAACTTCCAAATTTATTATACACGTATTTTAATTATCAATGCTGTAGGTAAATTTTAATGAAAGACCGAATTTGCTCTGTAAAAGCAGCCCTTTATAAATGGACCACAAAGTATAGTTAAGTTCAGACCATGGGTGAAAGTTCGCCGGAAAAATTGGGGCCGTCGGGCCTCATGCCGGAAATCGTCCGGGAAAGCTTCTTGCGCGACTTATGCCGGAAATCGGCCGGGAATCGGCTCCTATCTGGCCAGCTTACGGCCCCGTATATTTCGTTTCGTGCTGTTGGTCTTCATCTCGAGCTTTGCTAGAATTTGTGTCTTTGTATTAACCTCAACCATGCTGCATTCTCGCGTTCGAATTCATCAAATTGCTACGTTTTTGTTTGGATTTTCAAGTTTCCAAGGTTCTTTTACGGAATTTACCATATCAACGTTATGAATAGTGATATTTTTTTTACCGATATTTAGTTTTCAGTGGTGTTTTCTTTTGAATTGGGAGTATTACCGCGGAAGTTTGTGACTTGTTTAGTTTAGATTAACAACAGTCAACACTCGCTTCACTGTTTACATCGTGTGTTCACCAAATTATCAAGATCTATATTCTAGACCTATTTGATTTAGATCTATGTTTTTATTATAGCGAGAATCACGCGGCCAATAAATAAAGATTAGAGATCTAAAGTAAACGTTTACTAGTATACTAGATCTAGATCTAGATCTAGTGTATTTTAGCGGTATCGAGATTCCGATTCGAGCCCAACGTCAAACTGTCTCAGCTGGATAGATCTTAAATAGACGTTTTATGAATCGTAGTTGTTAAAATGGAAAATAATTTATAAAATCATTACTAGTGAGTAGTGTCTACTCTACAGTCATTCAGATCTATTCTAAACGCAAACGTCCTTTTTTAAAGATAATTTAATCAACGTGATACTAAAATAGTTCGTTTTTTAATAGAGACGTGAAACTTGAAAGGACACATAACTAGATGAGTAGGTGAGTTCTGAAGGACACATACAAGCTTATTATTAGTGTTTTACACTTCTTGTGTTTGTGGCATTGATCCGCGGGATTTTGTGTGTGGCAGAAAAAATGTTGCAGGAAATTTTGAGTTGGCTAACTTTCACCCATGGTTCAGACGGATGTCTCATGCGTTTCTCCGGAATTCGAGAAATTCATGCAGTGGGGCGCAATGAAAGCAGTGAAGCTCCTGCAAAAGTATATTATGCCGATTTCTGTCACACGTAGAGGTTTAGCTGAATAGTGTCTTTAGTGGTAACGCAAAGAAAAATATCCTGGTGAAAATGGGGTTCAAAATTGATTTGGTATATTTCTTGCTTTTCAGTGATGTTCTACTGTTTCATAGCAACACAGTCAATATGTCAAATATTTATTAGGTCAATAATCTTAAAAATTACTTTATTACTGTAACTAATTTGGTTTGGTTTGGTTTGGTCTAGGTTTTTTGGGTTGCTGGTTTTTCTTTAATCTTTCACTCATCTGATGCCATGATACTCGATGACCAGGCCTGAAACGCAAAGGGGCACATCAAAAGTTCGGTTTTCTTTGTTCGTTTGTTTTTTTCATTTGGTCAAATTTTCATGAATGCGCTCAGCCAGATCACAAAGTGATGAAGTGAAAACGCATTTGCCCCACGAGAATCTTGATACACGTATTCCAGTATTTATTTTTAAACTTTTCAAGGACAGTTTTCTTGTTCTTCTGGCAACTGCTTTTGTTTTCCAACAGTTTTTCCCTAAGTTTTAGGGAAAGTATTTAATTGATGTACTGCAAGCGAAAATCTTCTGATACACAAGGATTAAAAAATATTCTTCTTTCTAATGTCACATGACAGATCCGACTCATCAGCTAACATAGCCCTTGTTGTCATGTGACTGATTTGATCATCAGAAAAGGCGGTGGCAGTTTGACAAATTAAGACAGAAATGTTTGAAATTCCATGCAATTTTTTTTTTGTAAATTCTGTCGGGGGGGGGGGGGGGTGGGGGGGGGGGGAGTAGCAGTTCTGGTTGCGGGAATTCATCAGACTAATAAAACTGACCAAACTGACCGGAGTAGTTGTTTTGTATTCCGAAACTGGGCTTTTGACCTTCACAATCTTTCATTCTTTACAATGCATAATCATCCCTAGTGTCAAGAATAGATTTAATTCATAAATGTTTCCACTGACTAAATTTTTGTGAGAGAGCAGTGAGTAATTTTTACAAACGTAATTATTGTGCGAGCCAGCATAACTTGGTCTCATAAACAAGTTGTTTTGAAAAGTTTTTAATAATAGATAGACAGAAGATGTGGGGAAGGATAGACGGACAGCGTAGGTGTGCATGACTGAGCACTTTTTATATCTCGTGTTTTGAACTAGGTTTAGTAAAGAGGGAAGGGGTGAGTAGGAATTAAATGTTATTGAGATGTCTGTTGACGTACAGAAAATACCGTGATCCAGAGTAAAAGCTCGGGGTTTTGAACATGTTAAGAATTTATTGCTATAAAATTACATTTTATTGTCTTGGGTGATTCGACCTTTGATGTCGACCCAAGGTCGTTGCGTAGGGCTGTTACTTAAAATAACTCAGTTCGGCAGCTGAGCTAGAAGTGGTTGCACCAATCATAATCCAGGAATTAGACGGTAAGCTGCAGATGCAGACCAGTATTTAAGGCCATACAGAACTTAGTTCTGGGCCACATGTAGACAATCCATTTACGAGGTGGTCGGCGATAGTCCTCAGCCAGATGAGAGACATAGAGACGCAGTTGAGCAGTCCATTGTGAGGGGCCTGATTTAAAGCTCCAGAGCCTAAGCTACTTGGTTTGATATAAACCCAAAGCGTTTACATCCAGCGCTCTCACTCCTAGTGAGGGCCGCATGGTGAGAGTCCATACTAATTTGTAATGATGAAAGTGAACCGTTCTACTTACTTTTGAAGACAGTTTCAGAGCTACCGCCAGACAACGCATGGTTGTACAAGCATTCTCTATGGCGTGTCTAGAGGAAATGTCCATATCCTAACATGTCTCATTGAATTAATAGAATTTAAACTGTTAGATCCGTCGCCACGTGCGCGGATTCTATTTGCCATATAACTCATATGACCTGCAAGTAGTTAGATTGAATTCGTTAGTCTTTATAAAAGCTGTAGTTCCATTAGTTAGATTCAGTTGCCTTTGAATTGATATTTATATTTATAATTATATTTGTTACATTAATTCCTGTAATTAAACTGCCCTACAGTTCTGCTAAAATTGAAAGCAATTGATTTATTTAGTTTTTAGAGTGCAAGTATTTATTTTTGTGTGTTCGTCGATTGTGGGAGCGGACCTCGAAAGAGTGTCAGTCGAAATATCCCCATGTAACCCACATCGCGACACCTAGAATCTTGCACTGGATGGGCCGAAGGTTTTCGAGCAAGGGATAGTATTGTCATTACCGTGGGCGAGTAATTAAAGTTCATTCATCCTTGGCCTTTCTGTACTCGACATGTTTTATCACAGGTCTAAATGCCATGTAAATTTGGAGGTTTTTTTTCATCACACATGTCATTTTGGTCTTATTACGTGTGAGGGGGCATTGCCCTCTGTTTGTAATTGTAGCTGTCAAATTTCCTTTATATTCACGACTTATGTCGTCTGCAGTTGCTGTTAACTCGAGTTATTTTAAGTTGTTTTGGTTAGAGTTTTAACATTAACTTAGAAAGTGACACGAGCATGGCATGAAACCGTCCCAACTTAATAACAAAATCATCGATAGTGTAGCGATTTCTTCCCCCGAGGTGGTGTTGTAGTTGTCGTTTTGTTGCTGTTGTTGCTGTCATTGTTGTTGTTGTTGTTGTTCTTCTTCTTTCTTTCCTTCATCTTCTTTTCTCCACCACTTTCTTTTTTTTAATTATTGTAATATAATTTGTTCTTATTCTTGTGGTATACTTAGGGCAGATGATAATTTTACACTCGTTTTACAAAAGTTTTGGGAGAGTTGGAGATTTTCGTACATTTTCAGATTTCTGTTCAAATTTCTATCTTTCACTTCGTGCCTTAAGAGACCTTCACATGAGTGTCAGGCTCCTTCCATGTGATTTTGATAAAATGGCCTTTGGTTGGCCCCAGTAGATTCATAGCGTTGCTCAATTTGCCATGTTCAACTTGGCCGAGTTTGTTTAACAACTACTAAATTTATTCTGGCATTCCCACAGTTACGTTCTCTTCATTCGTTATGTGAGAAAATCTCAACTTTTCTATCCGTTTCGCTTCATTCCAAACAGTTGTAACTGTTTTCATGCTTTAAAATGGAACATACTGAAATGGGGGCAAAGTGATCAGATTATAATGTATCATTCATTATCTGAAGTTAACTCTACAATTTATTCATTTCATCCCGTATTCTGGCAGATAAAGTGGCAGACAAGCTAGCAGGAGGGATATAAGGCAAGTTAAACTTAAAATAAAATGCCTGGCCTGTAAGGACACTCACGGTGACGCACTGATAAGCTTGCTAACGCAGAAATTCAAGTCCCGCTCGACGCGCTGTTCACAATAACAAGTTAACACACACCGGTCGCCCTGACCGTTGCCCTGACCGTTGGCCATTTGACGTGACTGCACACTTTTGGACAGAACTTTGACTACCAAAGATTTCGCAACAGACATTGACTAAACTTCTCTGTCACGAAAAGCTGACAGAGTCAACAAGTAGCCCGAATTAGAAGAAAAATTAGCTGATGATTCGCAGATCACCGTGTGTCATCTTTACTGATCTCATCATGATCAGCTTTCTTACTTCTCTCTCCTCTCCTTTGACTCTGGCCACAGTTTTCTCAACCCCTCTCACTTTTACTCAGATTTTTATTTTTTTATTTGCCGGGCTTCGCTACTGCAGGACAGGGCCTAACTGAATCAAACATCAAATAAAAGCCATTAAAATACAAGTCACAATAACATGCACTAACTCCTTGTTTGTTTTTGGTCAAAATTTATGTTTGTGATTTCTCAGGACTTTGTGAGAATGGTTTGTTTCCTACACAAATTTGATGATTTTTATAACTCTATCAATTTTGATTTGAGACACTTGTTTACTGTGTTAGACCATTCTTTGATCGCTTACTTTGTTTCCTCGGGCATGATGAACATTTTAGATGAAACGGCATGCTTGTTACACGCCTCTCATGAAAGAGAAATTTAGATTTTCTACAAAAGGAAACTCTAAATCCACAAACCAGCAAAAACTATAGGGCGTTTTGTACGAAATGTATAAGCTACATCCAGAATTCCTGCCATTCTGTTTCGACGGCAGAAGAGCCCAAGCCTTTCGTTCGCCCGGGTTTCAAAAAGTGGCAGCTGACAATTTCCCATTTGTGATTTTGAAGTCAAGCGGTCTTCTGATGGATCTGTAACATGGTCTCCAAGTTTTTACGTGGAGTTGTCGTAAAGGGCTATGGCTAAAATATGAACACTGGACACCCTGAGACTGGGCAGAGTCCACCCACTTGACCAAATGCTGAAGTCCCACAAATCGAGGACCGTTATCAGCAGTGCCTTAAAGGTCGAGGTTACTCAGGTGGACAGCCACGTTATCAGTGGTGCTGCTGTACTGGACCGTCCAAAAGTTGTCCAAAGGCGCCTCTTAATCTTATCTTCTGAATGCAGGGCGAGTTGTTTGGTTTGTCCAGTGCACATCTTGAACTCGGACATATCTTTGGGCTGAAGTCAAGTGAACTCGTAACACTAAGAGTTGGAAAACGCAAAGCAATATAGTCCATGTACTTTGTATGTATCATAAATTGTGATTGCGTCTTCCCTGTCAAGTGTTGAGGACCGAGAGGGTATTATATTATAATATTCCAGAATTTACTTCAACAGCAATGTTTGAAATCATCAAAGGGTCAGCTGACCTGTGAGCATAAGCAAAATTCTAAACTGTGTACAATTCAGTCAAAATCTGTATGTCCAGCGTGCATTTCATTACTACCTGCCGAAAACTGTTTCCTTTACTGCCTCTCGTCACTGTACAAGACAGGCATCGTTCTCAAAGAGAAGAATGGAACATTAAACCACCTTTACCCACATCGCATATAGACTCCACAAGAGCTAAAAACACTTCTCATCTCAGATAAAGAATACCTTCTACAACATTATCTTCATTTCACCAAGCAGGCTTTGAACATCTGCACATGGTCCGGTGCATTATAAACAGACTCGTAGATGTAAGAGGCCCCGCGCCCGTGTAGAAATTACGGGTGTAAATGTCTTCCAGGTTTTGGGTTGCCTGTTGGCTTAAGGCTCGTTAGCGGCTTATTACCTGGCCCCAGTTTGTTCACTTTACTTGTTAGGCATCGTGAAATGAGAAGCCGGAGGGCTTGGCTATCTGTGAATGTAGAAATTTCGATAGGAATTTCTTACCCAAATATTGTTGCTTTCTTTGGTGTTGTTCTCAAATAATGTACGGTACGCAAATGACATGCTCCAATGTTCTTTTTCATTTGCCACAGAAAGAATAAGGCATATAAAGTCGTTAGGTATGTGGATTGGTTTAGTGGTATGTACGTGAGTGACTGAAAATATTTAGCCACTATGGTGTGGACGCGCTGTAGAACATGAACCCAGACAAAACAAAGGCATGTCTATGGTAGTTGTCAGATAGGTAGTCCTGTTGGTGTATGGCTGGGCAGTCGGACTTCAAAAAGAACGATAGAACTAGATATCAGGGATATGATAAATAGCTACTTGTGACCACGGCCCCTGGGACCGCCGCGTACGCTCTGTGGCGCCCAAATTCGGCTATCTCTGGTCAGTGTCGGGCATTCTACACACAACACACTGCTTAGCACACGCCAAAAGTTGGCAAGGGTACTAGTCCACTTTCTAGAGATACCCAGCCTGATTGGGGGTGGGGGAGGGGGTGTTTACAGAGCGTCTTGGAGCATCACAGTAAATCAATCGAAGACGGAGGGATTGTGGCACAGTCAGGACGACTATGATCTATCTATCTATCTATCAATCTATCTATCTATCTATCTATCTATCTATCTATCTATCTATCTATCTATCTATCTATCTATCTATCTGCCTGTCTGTCTGTCTGTCTGCCTGTCTGTCTGTCTGTCTATCTATATGTCTTTCCGTCTGTCTGTCTGTCTGGTTGTCTCTCTATCTAATTGTCTGCTGTTTGTTTGTCTGTCTGTCCAGTTTTACCTCTTTTGCTTATCTTTGCCCATGTTTCACTGCCCATCCACCACAAAGAATAATTGTCCGTCCATATGAACACACCCTATCTCTCACATCAGCTCATAACCGAATAGAGAAGACGAGGGCATGATTATCACGGATTATTTCCCGACCGTTTCCCCATAAAGTCAACATAGCCTGGTCATTCTAGCTGAAGTAGGAATATCACTCGAGCTCAGGGTTTCCCATACCGCAGGTTCAGCAAACCTAGGCTTACAAGGAACAACGAAGGAATACATTAGTATTCTTTTTGTCATCCGGGAAACCAGATTTCTCTATTCCATTATGTCTCAGGTCAAAATGGATTATGATTATATACTTGCCGGCTAGTGTTTTGAACACGATGACATATTGAACTTTAGACTGAAATAATTAATTGTTTTGTTGTTGTTGTTTTTGTTGTTTCAGAGGAAGCCCGTAGAGTTTGATACCGCAGAAGCTTTACTACTATTACTACTATGACCTCATACTTTATTAAGTCAAAGTCTGTAATCTCTTCTTTGCCGATCCCCATGCTTGTCCAAGGGAATGGGGTAGGGGCGGACGGGGTTTTGGGGCGGGGGAGGAGAGGGGGGCTTGAATGTAAGTAAAAAGAAGAATCAACAATTCACACCACCTTTGGATTCTGGTTCCATTTTTACATGTTGTGACATTTATTGGGTATGATTCACCGCGTCTCAGTTCGCGAATTGAATTCGTTACCAGTTTCTGGTTTAGGTTTGAAATAAAGGAACTTTTTTTTTCTTATATTTCATTATTTTTAAATGGTGCAATAAATGGTGCCCCCTCCCGGCCCCCCCCCCCCCTCCTCCTACTTCCCACTACTGTGCATATATATATCACAACAGCATGAGCACGAGGGATATCATTCAACATGGAGGTGCGGAATGTCTGCAGAGTATAGTCTTTCATAGCGACCCCGGTCTTGTTGAAGAATAGGACTTAAGGCCGTGAAAGCTGAGAAGCTTTTCCCTTATAAAGACCAAATTTCCCATAATTAGGCGTTCTCGGTATGTTTTCTTTCCTGCAGTCAACACCTCTAGTTCTAACATCAAAAACGCCTCCTCTAATTTGCACCAAAGAAAAGTTCTCAGGTGCCGCGTCGATATTGATACCGGGAATTCCTCTTTAGAACTTCATAGTCCCCCACTCATTTGTGATATCAAAACGTTATTTGCTCAATAAAATTCACGTTTTTGTATTTTCTGCTGGGCAGTGAGGGAAGAAAGAGGGTGAAACTCCGACTATTAGTGTGCTTCCTACCCGAAAAGGTGTGATTACTTGTCGGTTATCTTGTGAAAGACGGGGTCTGGGTCATTTGACCTTCTTTCCGTTGCTATGTTGACACTGGCTCGTGCACATGTATGATAAAATCCAGTGGTTCCCCTTTACGTTTCAACTCCTGGTAGACACCCAGCCACCGTCCCCTCATCAGTTCGACTTAGTGTAGAATTTCCGTAGGGTCAATAGGATCACCATAGGGGCGGGGTCCGTAAATCAAACCGCAATGTCACAATATCATTCCTGCGTGCAAACTTGACGTCAGTCCTACTTGTGGGATCTTCGTAAGGTTGCTGGCTGGGTGGACCAAAGTTGTCTGCTTTTTAGAAAATTTCAGCTAAAGTGAGATTTTTGTTCCCCCGTTAGGTGAAAATGTCCGCTGAGATAAATATGCGTTCATTGTGTTCAAGAATTCTAAAACGAAAGTAATACAGTATAATGAGCAGAATGAAGTGATGTTGCTACCATTTTGAAATGGATTTTGGACATTAATCATGCTTTTTCCCCTTTTTTTTCCATACTGATTCGGGTCGTTATGTCATTCAAATTGGCACATAATCGCAACATGCTTTAGTTTTAGGCACCGGCTACCAAGGAGCCACATCTGAGTTTCCTCTTAAATCATATTTGCCTGATTTCATTCCGTGATAGATGCAGTTTTTACCCTCTTCTCTTAACCATCCACCCCGAAGGATTTTACATACTCTGCAAGGTTTTGTCGAAATCTCAGACGAGTTGTCTGGTGGAAAGGGGGACCGCTAAGTTAAACGGATGGCGAACTCACAGGGTCAGATCTGTCTAAAACATTCCTCCCTCCCACCCAGCCGCTAAACAAGCTTGTATAGACTCCACCCCGGGTTTCTAATGTCCAAGGTCTAGCCATGGTCCAGAACCAATATTTGCTCACCGGATTCAGCAAATTGCTGCCCATTTTACGCACTGCATATCAGGCCCACATTATTTTAATCCTCCCGTCTCACATCCATTGTTGGTCCGTCTTAATTCAATTTGTCTTGTTTGATCATGTTTTACACGTGTTGTTCCTGGCATTTTATGGTCATACTTCTGTGTTTATATGGACTGAATTCACTCTGTGAACCTGTTAGATAACTGTACACCCAAAAATGATTGTGATGATTGCAGTGACATTGATATCGAAAGATATTCATTTGATAATTATATAATCATCTGGTGTAAATGTAAGTTCTCAAAGTCATTGACCACTTTGGAGGCTTTTCTTAAAGGCAGTGGCTACGGTTACGGCAGCCGGTGAATACAACTCACCATTTTTCTTTGTTCAGCTTTACTCCCGTTCGTACAGCAGGGCTTTCTTTCTTTGTTTTTTACTATTGGGATATGAGCGTAATCTGCCGTAAACATAGCCCCTGCCTTTCTTAAAATTGTGTCTGGATTGACGAATTCTATTTTGGAGGGGGGGGGGGGGGGGAACCTGCAGTGCAAAACATGATTTTAAAACATGACTATAAAGTTAGAAATGAAAACACAGAAAAATCAATACATCTTACCAAAGTTGGTGTTTTGCTATTGTTTTCATCTTGATTAATATGTGAAGTACCCTAGATAAGAACTCAAGTCAGTGTTTCACAAACATTGGCCTTTCTCTGAACAGCGCACGTGTGTATTATTATCATGTAATTTTGCTTAGGGGCCAATGTCATGCGTCCAGAAATTTTGCGACAGTTATTTGGGGCAAATATCGTGTATAAAGTTCGCCATAGCGTTGGTGATGATTATTTTCTGAAAAATATGGCTTTAGCACTGAAGTCTGAGAGTTTGGCTGGTTGGTACCTGGCTATAGTTGTCTCACTAATTTAATCGATGACAATGAAAGATATAAAGTATGAGCCCTGAATAACATAATTACATAATCAATGAGTTCAAACCGAAACCGCTCCCGTGTCAATTCCAAAATTATGCTATCCATGATAAAGAAACTCAGTATCAGGCACTTGGGTGACCTAAAAGCAAGAACAATGACAGCCGTATGATCTGGCATGTATTTTATCGCTGGTCTGGTCAAACTTCAAGTATCTCTCTTGCTTTTTCATGTATCAAATGAAACATCTGCTATTGTGGGGGTAAATTTTCCAGCGGTGTTAATTTTTCTAACGCTTAACTTGACACCGGATGGTTCATCGTAACAGTGGCATCAAATTTTATGATATTTCCTATCTTTTAGTTTGACAAATCATGTAATACGGGAAGTGTTTTCTCAACGGTTTCGTTATCATGAAACATTCGCAAGGCTTCTCCATTTTTTGACATTTAAATGTATTTTAGAACACAAATTTGTCATAAACAACAACTTTCTCCCTAAAATTCCTCCGGCATTCCACTGGTGAAGGTCATGTCGATATCTATTAATAGACACATGGAAAGTCCCCAAAATCCTCTGCTAAAAATGGGTCACATAAATATGTCACGATTAAGGTTGATGACCTTGTATGCCACGAGTATAGAGGGGGTAAACTTCGTAGGGGAGAAGGGGAGTTTTTTTTAAGTTGTTGACTAGCATGAAAGATTACTATCACGAGGAAGGTCGGTGGCCTTGTGCGCCACGAGTCTAGGGGGGTGAGCTTAGCAGGGGAAAACACGGTTTTGAACATTGTTGACGAGCGTGAATAGATACACACGACTCGCTTTAAACTAGTCGCGTGTGCAAAAACCTCGGGAGTATAAGTAGAGGAGAAGCTCGACTCACGTGGTTCCCAAATTATTCGTTCCTAAAGGAAGACGCAGCGAGAAGTGGTCCGGGCGACAAGTGGAAGGTCGTGCCATGGGGACCAGGGGTGTTATGTATGTGAGGAATCTATGAGGTTCCCAAGTTATTCATTCCTGAAAGGAAGACGCAGAATTTATCGGTCCGGGCGACAAGTGGAAGGTCGTGCCAGTGGGGACCAGAAGTGTTAGGTGTGTGAGGGATCCATGATGTTCACATGTATTTCCCAATAAGAAGAATTTAATCGTTCCGGGCGACAAGTGGAAGGTCGTGCCATGGGGACCAGAAGTTGAGGAGTTCTGATGATAGGATGGGAACCCATCAGAAGCTCGTGATTTGCGATGGCGGGTGTGAACCGTCGATGTGCTGTGTGTGTTTGCAGAAGAAGAGTCTTTGAGGACGGGCTGATAACCCCTCAAGGAGCTAGTAATCTACGATGGCGGGTGTGAACTGTGTGTTCTTATTTGTGTGAAGCCAGGGACGTCTGTTTCCCCTTTTATCGTCGAAGTTAGAGATCTAGAAAGGATTGTGTGAACTCTGGAGAAGTGAAACTGCATCAACGAGGAGGGCAGCTGTTGACAGAGACTATTAAGTATACGTAGTTAAGTTTATAGACAGAGGGATTAGATCTAGATGTGAAACGGGGAATAGATAATAGCCAGGATCCCCAAGAGTAAATTTGAAGTATCTCTGTTTTTGTGATTATGTATGTGATTATCATGAGTTGAATGTTTTGACATAAGTTTTGTCATGCATTTATAATTAATATCGTTTAATTTAAATCTCACTCCATGTGTCCGTTGATCGCTGGTCTGCTTGCTTGGCTTGTTAGCTGGGTTTGGAAGGTAAATAAGTTAGGTACTCATCACACACGTGGTCGTGACCATCTTCACGCACGTGATCGTGACAAATAATACTGGCTGAACTATCCAAAACATACACTCGACATCACCCACATCAGTAGCGACAACCAGATCCCTCGGGGCTGTCAGAGAAAGGTGGGTAGCAGTCACCAGTCAGTTGGACTTAACCACACCAGGCCGGATTATATGGATAGCTCTATTGAATTCACATAATCTGATAATTCCGTAGATTTGCGCTGTCCTTTTTAGAAATAATAAAATGCACCCGTTTCTGTCTTGGCTGGGCTTCATGTTATCGTAAGTAGAGACTATCAGTAGGGATATCTTTCCCTTTCTTTGTGTACATATTTTTTTCGTTTTACATTTGTCAGGCCGTTTTCACCTACTTAGCTCTTAAAAGATTAATCCACGGACAGTTTTTTTTCCGCCTGGCGGCTGCCGTAGACCACCTACCTACAAGAGATTTTCCGGGTAGCTGTTCGGACGTCAGCCTGAGACGGTCACAAAAGCTTGAGTGCTTAAATGCATAAGTAGGGGCCTCAGAAAGAAAGGTACTTCGCCGTTGGAGACCTGGAGAAACAAACTGCCAAGACCTCTCCAGCGTTTGGTTAGCCCCAGGGGGAGGTAAGCCTGGGTACAATAGCGATGCAGTCTGGCGGACTCTCCTGTTCATTGTCTGAAGTGTCGCATTCTGGCATGTCATGAAACCCTTTGGACCTGGAAATGCGAGGGCAAAGGAAAAAAAATTGTTTTGGCACCTCTTTTGATGTCTGAATGTGTTAGAGCAATTGAGAATTTCACGAGTAATTTTTAGACCATACCACACGGTAACGATGTTGCGTGTACATTATTGCAGAACTTGATGACGAATGTAATATGACTATGAAATCCAATTTGCCGTATAATTTCAGAGTATTTCAGACCCGAGTTTGCGAGTGAACTGACAATAGACGGGCCAAAAGATGATTTCAGTTTGAAATTATTGTGTGCTAAAAAAAAAAAAATCCTAATGAATCAAGCTACAGTTTTGTTTTGTTTTGTTTTTTAGCGGAGAGAGTTAAAAATCGGCAAGATCACAAATCGATTAGCTGTTGAAGTTGAACTGACAGTCTTCTAGAAAGAAATTTGCTGAACTCAAAATACTTTATTTTGGGCGAATTGCAACTTCCAAAAGGCTGGACCTTATCACATGTACGTACTTTCTCTTAAAGTTTACAACCGCGCGTCAGACCTGCCCATATTCCGAACGGTCAGAAAGCTTCCGCATCGGTTGCGTTGGCGCAAATAAGTCGCTCGAGTTATTCCATGTGTGTCGGGGTGGATGCTTTTTTTGTGTCTGCCCGTGGTTCAAGCTGAGTTGTTCCTGAAGTCCTACTTTACCCCGAGTGGCAATTACTGCAGTCTGGGAGGAGAGTAGCTGGTACAAGGACCAGCGGCCTTGAATTATGTCAGGGTGAGGCTGGCACTCATTGCTTCAGCTGGATACACATGGCCTTTTCCTTTTATATCTGAAGTCCGCTTAATGTTACTGATGAAGGAGTCTGTACAGATATGCGGCAATCAGTTATAGACACCGTTTCATTCCTAGTTTGAATATCTCGGATGAATAACATCCAGATAATGAGACTCGCACGCCAAAGTGAGAACTTGAGCAGAAAAATGATGATGAAGATGATGATTGTTATTACTGTACCTTTCCTATCCTAGTTGTTGACAGTTATTCTTTTACTCACAATAGAATCGAAAACAAAACAAAACAAAAAAACGCATTGACTCATAGCTGGCGAGGAAGAAGAGTCGAAATTTGAGGAAGATGAGTCGAAAGTTGAAGTTTAAACCCACATATTATATACACACTCATAGCTTTGTTGCTATCTTGTTTTTTCTCCATACCTCTTGTGGGAGGGGGTGTTACTATGTGAGATCATACACTCTATTATTATATATTAATATCTGTTGTGTAAAACAGTTCAAATAGAAAAAAGTTGACTGCTTCTCTGATGGAAAGGTTTAAGAAAAAAAAAAAACCGACAGGAGGATGAGAACCTGGAAATCAGGAGAAATGAAAAAATCCAGAAACTGGACACATCTATCCCCAGTACAATAGTTTCACGCTACATTGTTTTCTCTGACTGACCAGTGGACAGAACCACACATTGCTTTTCATGTTTAATGACAATGACTCAGTGGCAAATATGAATGTTTATTGTGTGGTATTGACTACCGGTACGGTTACTCACCTAAACAGAACCAACGTATAATATTACTACACTGTATTTATTGACTAGAGAACCAAAACAGTGTCATTGTATCTGTTTAAATCATAAGGGAACATATTTTTATTTATTTATTTATTTAGTTATCTATTTATTTACTTACTTATCTATTTTTGTTATAAAACATGGTTACCCTTTCATTAAATCATTAATCACTTGATGACTGTTATTAAGATTTGTTTTTTTGTTCTGAAACTGATTTGTTGGTAATGATTTGAAAATGTCTCACCGTAGAAAACATCCAACTTTTTATCCCAAGCATTGTCTGCGTGCGATAAATCTGCTGACCTCTCCGTTTTATTAAATCCATTCGCCTTTTCATTTTAGAAATCATTCCATGGGCGAAAGATAATTTTTTTGTTAATCTACGTACGTATGAATTGGGAGTCTTTTGTTTTGTTGCTATTGCCGTTTTTTTTTTAACTTAACCAAGTGGAGCCTTTAAGCTGGTTCAGGTAGGATTTTATGATATTTTTGTTTTTGAAGTGAAATAGTCCTGGCAAATATATTCTGCGCTCGCCTCTTACTGGAATGTTCCTCTGGAGCGACAATATTTTAGGGCAAAAGCTTAGGACGGAAAAGTTCTGTTCTAAATGAGGAAATAATTATATTATGGGTCAGAAGTTTTCTCCCTTCGCTGTTTTAACATACAAACTTGGATCTGAAACTTTCTGCCTTATATTTGTGGCTTCTCAGAGGGGCTGCTGCGATATTTGAACCGACTTCAAGCATCATGTCAACCGGCTGAGGAAAAAACGAAATAGGTCGCCTGGCCTTGACCCCGACTTACTAAATAAGGTGAAATACTCAAAGTAAGAAGGCCAACCTTCACTTCACATTATGACAGGGTCACTCAGAAAGGAGAAAATGCTCTTTGTGTCCTATTGTAATTTTGTCTGAGCACATCAAATACCGCCAATATGGTCGCCTTTCGAGGGCTTGTTAAAGATACACTCCTTTCGAGTGCGTAAAATGTTAAGTCAAAGTGGACCACACAAAGGCCAGTGGCGGCAGTGAAACGTGCACCTGTGACTTTCCCACCCTAACACCCGGCTCCGTCACCTATTGTAACAAACGTAGTGGACTGCAGATGGTTGGGACATTAACCAAGTAACGCAACGATGACCAAGAGACGCTCGTCGCCGGAATATCCAGGCAAAGACTACAGCATTTCTGTTTTGCTATTGAAAACTCAACCCCAGTATTTGTCCTCTTTCGCTTTCTCGAGCTATGCCACTTTCATCCGAAATAGGCAGTGTAGGAGTCCTGCTTTAGGCCTGGACTTTGGCATTGTTTTGGAGCGTCTGGCTACCACTCAGTTTGAGCATTATGTGGTAAGCTGCTCTTTATATTTCCGTCTTTACGTTATTGAGTAGTGTCCAATGACCTGATATTATTTTGAGTGATACATTGTGCCATGGTATGCTTCGTTGTACGCACTGTTTGGTCGCACAAAGTTCGAATTCACTATTAGATGGCGACATATTCAATGAAAATCATCGGTCTATTCTGAAACCTCGAGCTGTTCCGATAGGCAGTGGCGAAGTTGAAATGAAAGTTGTCGGCGTAACATTACAGTAATGTTGTTTCAGTAGTCCTGATGATGGAGATGTTTTACTTTTGTTTTATGAAATGACGCATTACCATTGTTTTTATTGGCTTTTCCCCACCCCCATTTTTGAAAATATTTATCTCTGCAATTTCAAAGCAGTCATAAAGAATAATATTAAATAATAATATAGGCCTACAAACAAAACAAAATGCACAGTTACTTTCGAGTCAGATGAAGAAGACTAATTTATTAAAATCCTAACTGCTTACTCAGTTTTCGGAAAGTGTATTTTCAGAGAAACAATAAGCAATACATGAATAAAACTGGTTTATTGCCAGTCGTGAATTTGTGATTGATTTTCTAAAAATGTTGACTTTGTGATTGCTTGTCTGAAAATGATGTCTTTGTTCCGATGGCATTTTGCTGTTGTTCTTGTCGCTGCTGGTGGCACTGCTGGTGGTTTCATGCTTTTATCGTAGTATAGCATTTATCTAATTAAGACAATGTTGAATGCGACAGTTGTCACTGTAAAAGACGTGTTACATCAAGTGTGACACGAGCACCGTCCATCTGTATAAATTATAACCCTCGTTAAAACCTCGGCCTCCTGTAGTCTCACGACGCAGTTTCTGGGTAGGCAGGTGGTCTTGCGGGCTCCAGGAAAGCGGTGTACGTAGGCGGTGGTAAATGTGTTGGTCATAAAATGGCCGAAGGGCGGGGGGTGATTATTATGTTAACCATTCGCTTCATACTTCCACTGAAAACAAGAATGGGTACAGGGTTCATAACAGACCTTAAAAACCTTCAAGAACAAGATTGTTTCTAAAGGTCTTGAAAAACCATGAGGGCGAAAGATCACACTAAATCCCCGGTTTCCCCTATCTTAGCAATTTACTTATTTTGTTTGACATTGTAGTGGCATTTTTGTAACAATGCAAACTGAAAAGTGAACCTTGAAAAAAAACAACACATAAATTTATACATGAAAGTTGGCCATAACTAATGTGACTAATACCACACTGGGTTGATCCACTTGGGGGGGGAGGGGGGGGGGTATAGTCCAGTCAAAAGTTTCTTTGTATTTACCTGGTTGCACCGGACACGTTTCTTTAACCAGGAAGGACAGAATCGATACTCAAAATGATGTGACAACACGCACATTAGTAATAGTTCAACGGTAGGGCAGAACGAATGCAAACATTGGGAATGTGCTGAAGTCAGTTTTGAAGAGATTCGTGCATTCCTGTCTTCGTCTTTTTTTTTTTTAAATTTCATTTTACTGAAGAGAATTAAATGAAACGTGATGAATCATATTATATTAGAGTAAGTGTATTTACAACCTTGGGCAACGAGAGCATTCTCGCGTGCCCAGTATCACGCTGATTGTTATTATTACGCCCCCTTGGACTGACAAGTTTCTATCTCCACTTTTTGGCTGAACTGAGTTACACACTACTTCTAAAGGCCTTCTCCATTGTGTGCCAAAGTATCTAGCGGATTCGGTGTGTAATTTGTAAGTATTACTACATTAATAAGGGAAAAAAGTCATATCTCTAAAAGAAATCAGCGCATGATGATTCAATCATCAGTTTCTCAAAAGTTGATGGAAAGGAGTTAGAATCTTGTCAAAGGTGACGATTAGGTTGAACATTTTTCCATGTGGCATGTTTGGCGCAGGAACGCTACAAACAGTTCTTGGGTAAAAAGGAGGTATAAGCGAGAGGTATGTGTGAGCGAGAGGGAGGTCTTCACATACAAAACAGATGAAATGTATATGCCACCGGAGTCGAAATAAAAGGATTGGTATAAAAATAATGCTTCGAGAAATTTCTGTTGACTGACGGTTCACCTGTTTTACACGCCACACGAATTCGCAATAAACATTATGTAGTTTAACAAAATGTATAGACATGTAGTTTGATTATTTAGGCTATATTATGTAGCCTGTATAAGGTCACCCAAATAAAAAATGCGAAATTGTTCGAAATTTAAACAAAAAAATTTATTGTAGATGTAATTTTCGTGCAGTTTGAATTGTGTGCTTTTTCGTCTGAACCGCTGAGGAAGGCTTATATTAGGAGTGAATCAGTTAAGACGAGACAAAATAATGTTGGTCGAGGTCATGTCTTTGCTGGTCTTGAAACGCCTGGACGTGGGTCGAGTGTCAAGATGGGTTTGGCCATTTCTTTTTCTGAAATCTTCTCTCCACCACGTCCAGTGTGGCGTCCACTACAATAATAATCAAACAACCGGGTGGTCACTTGCTGGTAACCCAAGAAATACCAAACACCGGTAAATCCCCTGCCAGCTCCTCAGTCCCTCGGGATAACTGTTGTGTAGAGCCCGAGGAAACGGCGAGGGGTTAACAAAGCCTTCCCTCCTCTGGATTCTTCATATTCTGAAATCCACGAAAATAGAGGTCAGTAGAAACTAGACCAAGGCCACTGCGTTGGACTTGTGAGGTAATCGTGGGGTGAAAACGAACGAGATGGGCTTGGTTATGTTGGTGACAAGATGTTGCATGACCGTCTGGGACAGGATCGAATCTTCTTATCAAAGAATAGCTTGCACTATCCATGTTAACTATTCTGTAAAGATTTTAATAAATTATTTATTTAATGTATTTATTTACTGCTTAAAGCCGTGTTTACATGTGTATGGTAACGGGAAAGGCAACTGAAACCTAAAGAACCATCAAGTAGTAAAAAGGAAGAGTGTTTCCATGTGTACGGAAACGGCATTTCCTTACACATGAAATATTCTTTCAGTTTCCCTACTTGAAGGGTTCTTGACGTTTCCGTACATAAGAAAACCCAGCTTCACCACGAGTTTTAATGGTCTACTAACTTACTAGCTAAACAAACTCTGGATTTTCTGTTTCCTCGGACACAATGAACTACGGACTCTGTCTGAATTAATATGCTGCCTAGCCAAATTCTAAAAACGGCAATACGGACCAACTGTGACGTAAATGAGGACAAGACCAGATGAGATACGCGGCACTATCAGGATAAACCTGCTTCTGCCCTCTCTCTCCTCGTCTCTCTTTCTCTCTCTCTCTCTCTCTCTCTCTCTTTCTCGTTCTCTTTCTTTCTCTCCCTAATTTCTCTCTTCCTCCTCACCTCTTCTCTCCTACTCCCCCGTATGTATTCTTTCCCCTCATCTTCTTTTCATCTATACAAAACAACTTTTAAGAATTTTACCAATATTATCAGTTTTATACGGAACTATGAATTCTGTATGTGGAATTTAAATGATGAAGCTCCGAATACCAACTTTAAATAAAGTATAAAGTACCCCCCCCCCCCCAAGACCTGGAAAGGCGCAAAGTGACCTTTATCGCCCAGATGCGCCGTAAAATCCAAACTCAAACTCAAAACATTTTGAGTTCTCCTCCTGTCTCCATCTTTCTGCCCTAAAACATCTGTGGGAAATTCACTTCAAAATGAACAGCCTGTGAAAATTGCCAACAAACTATACCCACTACATGTACACGTACACACGTTGTATTTTGGATAGGAAGTTGGAGACCGGGATAGGATGATGGCATCTCGCTGTGTATTACCATCACTCTAGTGTTACAAATTACATGTTAATCAGTCCGAAGACAGTGGTTACACGTGGAGAGGGATGACAAATCTCTGTACTGTGTCGAGGGTGTTTCATGAAATAACAAATCATTATTGTGGTGGCTGTTTTTGGTATAATGGGAAATGCTATTTTTTCATAGATAAATATTTAATACATGCAAATAAATTAATATGTTTGTAATGACCGTAAATCTGCTCCAAAGTGTGCCCTCTTGTCTTGGACTTGGAGCCGACTATCACTGTCGGCCACAACTTTCTCCCTGGTTTCAAATTGGTGGAGTGAAACTATGAAGGGAAGCAATGTGATTAGTGCATGTGATTTTGGTTTGGGCTATCTATCTATCTATCTATCTATCTATTTATCTATCTATCTATCTATCTATCTATCTATCTATCTATCTATCTATCTATCTATCTATCTATCTATCTATCTATCTATCTATCTACCTCTAATCCATCTATATGTCTATTTTTCTACCTTTCTATCTATCTGTCTATCTATCTATCTACAGTGTATCTATCTATCTGTCCACCTATAATCTATCTATCTATCTATCTGGGATGTCACACATGCTTTATGATTCCGACACTTCACCAGCATGGTGTCACCCTTTCCTTTTCCAGCCCTCCCTTGTAACGCCAACGTTATGTAACAACCGGATGTCTTACCTTAGCGAGGCGGTTAAACGTGAGCAGCCGAACAGCAATTACTGTCCGTTGGAGAATTCCCAGTTAACTCACGTCATCCCCACTGTTGTTGTCAATGTAGACACGTGACGACCGTAAATAAATACATGTCAATGCATTTTTGTCGATGTCACGAATGAGACCACATCATGCCAATGAGGTGAGACACGTGCCGACACCATGGTCCGTTTAAAGCTTGGGAGATTAGACCAGTTGGCCCTGTCATTTGGAGCTGTAGTTGAGCTAATTTCTTAACTAGTGTCGGAGATCGTGGACATTAGCCAGCATTTGGACTGGATTAATATAGTAGAGCTTTTAATTAATTACTATAGGTAGAATGCGCATGACGTCACAGAGTGGTTTCGTTTTGGTTTTCCGCCATGTTGTTTGGCCAGTGGAGTCGATTCAAGTGAGTGCGAAGCGTGACGAATTCCACTTGGATATTAAAACAGTTACAATGATAGCGAAATGCATCGTTGTTGGTTGCAGCAACAAGGGTGGAAAGGGTGGCTGTAAGATGTTCAGATTCCCTGGCGTCCGTGTTAAGGAGGGAAAGGAAGTGAAAGAATTAACGGAACGTCGACGTCGTCTGTGGTTGAAGGCAGTGAACAGAAAGGGAATTGACTCCAAAATTCTGAAGCCGCACCATTTTGTTTGTGCCGAGCACTTCGTCTCAGGTAATCATCATTTTAGATCTTAATTGAATAATGTGATAAAACTAAGCCTGTTATTTTCGTCGCAGGAGAGCTAGATCTAGATCTCCATAGGCCACATGTATTGCACTATATTGCAGGCCAGATAGATCTAGCCTAGGGCTCTATAGCAATATATTATATCCGAGTGAAGGTAGGTGTCTGACAGAATTAACGGTTAGGACCAAGCAGTTCGGTAGTAGGTTTTGGAACTGGGCTAGCTGTGAATTTCTTTCAAGTTGAATCATTAAGAACATCCTACTTGTTAGTGTGTTTTCTGGAGGTAAGCAGATTCAGTAAATTCCTTCTGAACTGCACTGATCAAGATCCTAGATCTAGTAGGCCTGATTTCATCCATTTTAAACAAGTTCAACATGTTGTCATTTCAGATTACTGTTGCTTAATGATACAGTGTAATTTAATTTGATCAAATTTTATGTTAAAATGACAAGGCAAAACTGAGCTGCCACAGATAGTTTGGGGGAATTCCCCCATTATTGTTGGTGATACAAGTTGAAACTGCGGTCACAGAACAGTAATACTAATAGAACACAAAGATAACTGCTAATGTGTGAAACCAGAGAATATTCATTTCAAATTTTTACAATTCCTGATCTGCCTAGCATTGACTGGGTCCAAATGGCTTACTTTAGCGTCTTCTACACTGCATTCCTCCATTGTTGTGGACAGGTCTAGCGAAACAACATGGCGGACCCGGAAGTAAAGTGAAATATGCGCATTCTACCTATTGTAGTATTCCCATTTCTCTCTCTCCCCCCCCCCTCTCTCTCTCTCTCTCTCTCTTTTCTCTCTCTCCGTCTCACTCAACTCCCTCTTTCTCTCCCATCTCCCCCTCTCTCTCACCCACCACCCTATCTCTCCGATTCTTACCGACTGTCTGTTCGCCTCTCTCTCTCTCTCTCTCTCTCTCTCTCTCTCTCTCTCTCTCTCTCTCTCTCTCTCTCTCTCTCTCTCTCTCTCTCTCTCTCTCTCTCTCTCTCTCTCTCCCCTTATCTCACATTCGCCCATGCGTCAATGACATAATCTATGAAAGCCTCAATCCCTCTTCCCTCTTCCGTATAAAATTTGAACAGTTCAGGAGAGAGACGACTTTATCGAAGTCACAGTACATTACATTTACCCATACATAAGTTTTGACGACCCGGTCCACATTTCACAGATCGCTGCCAGCAATTTTATACCTGTAACTGCAATCTTTAGTGGCCCAGTTCTTTTACGTAACGTACGGTATTCCATGTCATGTAACGATCGCAGTTAGGTGTTAAATCATTTCGTAACTGTCGTTACATTTGCTAAATTCGCTTACGGCATAGCTTACCTGCCACTGCCGGTACCAAACATCAACACCACCACTACTACCACCACTACGACCTCCACCAACGCCGCAACTGGAACGTCCAAGTTGACAGTTTACACTTCCGCAACTCGGGTTTGTTAGGTGGAAGTGCAACGTTTACGTAACGAACAGTTACACCTACCCGTTTGCGTCATGTAACACCCAAAGTTGGCGTAAGACCCACCATGACGGATCGCGGTCTGAAGGGATATGATCTAACCCAGCGCTGATTTTTGCACCAGATCAGTAGAATTTGGGGATTTATCGATAACGGTCCACTCGGATTTTAGCGAGATATTTGGCGGGGAGAACATGGGGTGTGTGTGTGCCGTAAGTAGCACTTACCTCATTGACTAGTATGGCAATGAAATTATGTGATCTGTCTCCATTCATGCTTCAGACCGTAACGTCTGTAACCCATCTGACCTTGTGTTGACTGGCTTGTTACTGTCCTAGAATAACCCACTGAATCAGAACTTAGATGTTATAATACTTTAATGATATTACACCTGCATTCTAGCGATGAAGAAGCTAGAAATGTAAAGGTATTCAGCCTTGTAAATTTGCTGATCATATCATAATTTATTATATTTCTATATAGGAGATGTAAAGGTAGTCAATCTTGTATTTGCTTGTCCAATAAATCCAGTTTATCATTCTCTCTTTTCTGCCTTTGATGACCGTTTTATGTGAAAGATTTGTACGTACTACAGGAATCCTCCGCTGTTTAAAAAATGTGTCAACAAAACATGAACTGCTTAGTGTCGTTGGCAACCATACTGAACTGCGTCGTCATCAGTGTCTGGCCCAGAATGGTCATCATTTTTAACACGCGCGGTAACTTAAATAATTACACATCTGCTCTCTTCTATCTCAGTTATATTGTGATCATTTTTATACATAAATCTTGGAGGTATCTTAAGTGACATAAATTCATTGTATGGATAAATGTTCAAAGTGTGTATGATTTTTTTTCCCGACACCTTGTATTATTATTACTGGAGAGTACAGTGATCTATAGTGAAACATAAAAGCGCAAGGATACACAGTGGGTATGACAGGCTGTTTCATTCAGGTTTATGAATGAGCGTGGTAAAAGGTGGGAAAAACATGCTCACGTAACAGTCTTACCGTTACGTAGGTCATGTTTATAACTTGTGCTCCAAAGACAGCAAGGACGGAACGGATTATGCTATGCGGGTAGAACCGTTTGTGATGTAACACACCCTTACGTTCTGTGATTGTGTCGACCCAGTTTTGGGGCCACTGGCTTGCTCTTGGTGTCATTCCAAATACAGGTATCACTGTTAGTACATGTCCAAATAGACGAACGAACCATTGGTCAGGTACAGACTCTGCCACTTCAGAACTTCAGAGCGACCAAATCAGTGGTTGAGAAAATATGTGCACGTTAAATGAACCGTGAATCTGATTCGGTTTTGGGAATTCTCTCACATTTTGAAAAGTTCAATCATTATAGATATTAAATTATTTTTCCTGATGACTATCGCCTTTCTAGGCAGGTAAATGAGGTTGATTTCTTAAGTGATTTGACCAGATTTGATTTCCAGTTCTACAATTGTCCATGATTCCGAGAGCGGCCTTGCTCTGAGACAATGTGTCATAAAAATAACCCGATATAAATTGCTACAAAAACAGCTGAATGTCTTTGATATGTTAGTACATGTATCGACTGGACAGCGGTTATTAATCAGAAAAACGAGTTCGCCATTTGATCCTCTCAGGTAAGTTTGGCACCGTTGTGGGATTATTAAAATTTTATTGTGCATTAAATCACGACGACATGCTTTTTTTTGTTGTTGTTGTTGTTTTTTTTAAATATCACTTGGAAGGAAACGGTGAAAATTAGCTATGTTTGTAACATCAGTTTGTCAGGCCAGAGTTTTCTGCTATTGTATGACAGTACACAATACAGCCTGCTACTGTCACCCCCACTGTCTTGTGGGTCATCTCGGGAGAGAGGAAGACTAGGGGAAGGTAACCCTGAATACAAATACCACACTGCCTTGTGTGTTGCTATGATAGCAAAGGCTATGGGAGTAAACCCAGACAGAAAATCAGGAGTGGAGACCCGAAGGTGGTTGTCAGGGAGAACTGCATCAAACTGGCTTCCAGCATCTCCTGCAGCCGGACTAGTTCCAAATGTACTGACCTGGTCTCTCCCTTGGGTTTAACTAGAATGGCAGAGAGAGGGGTGGTGCCTCTGGGCAAAGCACCATCTCTTAAAAATAGCCCAGGCAAGGCAGCAAAACGAGGAGGCGTTTGCTCGGGCTTGGCAAGCGTCTGTCTCTCCTCTATAAGCCCACCCATTTCCGATTTGGAGAGGACACTCCAGCCATCCGTTACGGATGGGCACAACACGGGAGGTGGCAGTTACCGGTGATAAGCTCAATCCATTTGGCGTACGGATGAGCGCCAGGGGTCCCCTCTGTCGGTGGGAGCGGCTTTTCAGCTGCATTGATCAACTACCGCCCGCCGTAACCTGGGCAGCCCCCAGGCAGTTGGGTGTTGTTCCGCCACGTCAGCCTGCTTCATAAGGTGGTTGGAGCTAGACCAAAAGTCAAAAAGCTGACGTAAAGTGTGCACCTGGCAAAAACAGAAAAATACTAAAACTTGGTACCTGGAACGTCAGAACAATGCGCCCAGGCTTGCAACAGCAAGATCTCACTGATATGGACTCCATCAGGAAATCCCAAATTATTGATCGAGAACTTCAGCTACTAAACATCGACATCGCTGCCCTTCAAGAAACTCGACTTCCCGACTCCGGGTCAGTCAAAGAAGAAAACTACACCTTCTTCTGGCAGGGCCTTAGCAGCGAACAGCCGAGAATCCACGGCGTGGGCTTCGCCGTAAAAAACTCCCTTACCAATTCGATCGCAACTCCAATTGGAGTGTCAGAACGCATCATGACACTCAGACTGAACACCCGGTCTGGTTTTACCAACATTATCTGTGTCTATGCCCCAACACTTACCTCCTCTGACGAAACCAAAGACATTTTCTACGAGGCATTGCAGAGGACTCTCCACAACATCCCTCTCACCGAAGGCCTGCTAATTCTGGGTGACTTTAACGCTCGAGTGGGAGCAGATCACTCCGCATGGCCAAAGTGCATTGGGCACTTCGGCATTGGCAACATCAACGAAAACGGGCAGCGCCTTCTGGAGCTATGCTCCGTAAACTCATTATGTGTTACAAACACGTACTTTGACCTTAAGAGATGCCAAAGAACATCATGGCGCCATCCCAGGTCTGGCCATTGGCATCAATTAGATCTTATTCTCTCAAGGAGGAAGAGTTTGGGCTGTATAAAAATAACTCGTTCCCTCCACAGTGCTGACTGTGACACCGACCATGCACTGGTAGTCAGCAAAATCAAAATTTCGGCCAAGAAAATATACAGATCAAAAGCCCCTTCAATCCCTAAGATCAATGTAACAGCAATCAGAGATGAATCAAATAGAAAGTCATTTGAAAAGTTATTTGCTGAAAGCATGGATAATGTCACCCAATGTGACTCGGTAGATGAAACATGGAACACTCTCAGTTCAAAAATTCATGACTGTGCCATCAAGTCTTTTGGACAGCATAAAGTTTCAAACAACGACTGGGTAGCCCAGAACAGCGAAATTCTCCTACCTCTCATTGAGCAAAAGAAATCTGCTTTCAATGAGTGTAACAAAAATTGCAATCAGAGTACAAAAACTTGTTTGAAAAATGCAAAAGCTAAACTTCAGCTGGAGGTAAGACGTTGCGCCAACAAATACTGGACAGACTTGTGTAACAGCATACAAGAGGCAAATGAAAAGGGAGATATGAAAACCGCCTTTAGTCAGATGAAAGTAGCCCTTGGGCCAATCATCACCAAAAGCGCCCCACTTAAGTCTGTAAATGGTGAACCCATCACAGATAAAAATGAACAACTGAATAGGTGGGTAGAGCATTACTCTCTGTTGTATTCAACTGAGAAAAATATTCCACCAGATTTTGAGGAACACCTCCAAAAACTGCCAATAATGGCCGAACTTGACGCTGAACCTTCCTTAGTCGAGCTTTCCAATGCAATCGACCACCTGTCTGCTGGAAAAGCCACAGGAAGTGACAACATTCCTGCAGAGGTATTAAAAGACCTAAAAGGCCCACTATTACCACACCTGTATAATCTGTTACTGCAGTGTTGGAAAGAAGGCGTGATACCACATGATATGAGAGACGCCAAAATTGTCACACTTTACAAGAACAAAGGAGACAAAGGCGACTGCAACAACTATCGAGGCATATCCCTCCTCAGCATTACTGGAAAGGATTTTGCTCGCGTCATCCTCTGCCGCCTTCAACAACTGGCGGAAAAAGTCTTACCAGAAACACAATGTGGCTTTCGAAGCAAACGATCAACTATTGACATGATATTTGCACTTCGGCAAATCCAAGAAAAATGTAAAGAACAAAACAGGCCGCTTATAACATGCTTTGTGGACCTAACAAAGGCTTTCGACACCGTAAGCCGATCTGGCCTGTATGCAGTCCTTAAATCCATAGGCTGTCCACCAACATTGCTAAAACTTATTGCATCCTTCCACACTGACATGAGGGCATGTGTCAACTTTGAGGGCTGCACATCCAATTCATTTGCTGTAAACAGCGGTGTGAAGCAGGGATGTGTTCTTGCTCCTACCTTATTTGGTATATATTTTGCAGCCCTACTCAAGAATGCCTTTGGTCAATGTTCAGGTGGAGTACTTATTAACACCAGAGTGGACGGCTCCATTTTTAATGTTGCCAGACTAAAAGCAAAATCTCGTACAGAGCATATTATGTTACAAGAGCTCCTCTTCGCAGATGATGCTGCAATCGTGGCCCACGATGAAACCACGCTCCAGGCTCTCATCAATAGCCTTGCCAAAGCCTGTGACAAATTCATGCTAAAGATCAGTGTCTCAAAAACTGTAGTTTTGACACAAGGCTTGAGAAACTCCAACCCAATCATGCTGAATGGCTCTCCTCTGGAGCAAGTGGGAAAATTCTGCTACCTAGGCTCAACCATCAGTGGTAGCACAGACATAACAACTGAAATAAATGCCAGAATAGGAAAGGCGGCCACAGCTTTTGGCAAACTCTCAAAAAGGGTGTGGAACAATAGCAAGCTGACCATCAAAACAAAGGTACTCGTGTACCAAACTTGCGTCCTAAGCACCCTGCTGTATGGCTCAGAGACATGGACCACCTACTCCAAACATGAAAGATCCCTCAACTCCTTCCACCTGCGCTGCCTACGCAAAATTCTCAAGATCAAGTGGCAAGACAGGATCTCAAATATCGAAGTTCTGAGCCGAGCCAACATTCCATCAACTCAGGCTCTCCTAGGCAAAAAAAGACTGCGGTGGCTTGGACATCTCCACCGTATGGAAAATGATCGCATCCCCAGACAAATTCTCTACGGGGAACTTGCTACTGGCAACCGACCCAGAGGTAGGCCACATCTGCGATTCAAAGACACTTGCAAGGTCACGATGAAAGCATTCAACATCGACCCCAATGAATGGGAGAACCTTGCAAGTGATCGAAGCAGATGGAGACAAAAATTGCGCAGTGGCACGCTCGCAATAGACTTCAAGGCAAAAGAAACATACCTGACAAAACGACAGAGGCGGAATGAAAACACTCGCCAAAGTGAACCCAAAAGACTGACCTGCAATCACTGCCATCGCACTCTCGGGTCAAACATTGGTAGAATAAGCCACGAGAGAAGCTGTCAGTCAAAGTGAAAGTGAATATTCTAGCTGCTAAGACCGTCTGTAAAGACGCTAAAGGCCATATACATACATGTATCGACTGGACAGCGGTTATTAATCAGAAAAACGAGTTCGCCATTTGATCCTCTCAGGTAAGTTTGGCACCGTTGTGGGATTATTAAAATTTTATTGTGCATTAAATCACGACGACATGCTTTTTTTTTGTTGTTGTTGTTGTTTTTTTTAAATATCACTTGGAAGGAAACGGTGAAAATTAGCTATGTTTGTAACATCAGAACCTGAAACGTTTGTTTCTAATAGCATTCTCAGACCGCTAGAACTGGTGTGTCCTGATATGCCACCTTTCCCAACATTTCCCAGCAGCTGCAGTAGAGAGTTACTGACTATGTTTAGTGTCGTGAATTTTTGTGGTGTTGCTTTTTGGTCCACAAGAAATCAACGAGAACAAGAAAGATTATGCATGTTGCTTCTTCTGTATTTTTTTTTCTTCTTTTTTTTTTTTTTTTGAATTAGTACCAACCACCGAATTCGTAATGCCGCAAATTTAGGTTGATATCACTCCCGTCAATAGAAAATACAAGGTCCACGTACCAAGAAACCTTCGAGAATTGTGCACCATATACATACGTGTACATGTATTTACGAGCCTTTGTATTTTTTACATATACTGCACGGTTAACACTATTTTATAGGGGGGGGGGGAGGGGGTTAGAATGCATATAATCCGATAATGAAACCCTATACGCTGTACAATGTACTCAGAACTTCGGAATGCGCTACCTATGAATTTTTCTCATAACTATGACACTGACCCGCATCTCATGCCCCTCCCATTGACCCCGCCCACGTACACGATCACACAGCTGTGACCTTCCATTCTTGTGATTCAGCGCCTGAGATATTCCCCCTCCCTCGCTTTTCTAGCACAAAAATTATTATGACCTCCGCCTTCTTGCACCCAAAGCCAAACAATAACAAATGTCCCGCCGGTTCTGCATGAAATACTAACGTCTCCCGGGCGAAATGACCACCAGCTGGACCATGGAAGGGTCAATCTTTTGATGGACAGCTCAGGCCAGACGCCCATATGTTTTCTTGAATTTGTTATTCCAGTAGAGAGGGTTGTCTTTCCTGCCCTATCCCTAATCTCCTTGACACCGGTCATTCATGAGTGTCGGGGTTTATTTGAAAAAAATCGGAAATACCCATCAGTTGGGTCAATGGCGTGTACAGCGCACCTCGTACGGTTACACCCATCTTCCTAGTGTAATCGGTACACCTCTCTAGTTCTTCACGATTCAAACCTGAGTCACTTAACTACAAGTTAGTCGGTACACAGAGAATTTCCAGGGCGAAGAAGCGCACAAATTGTGTGTTTTAGTGGCATGGAGACGAGCAGGCATCCTGGTATTGTCACGATTAAGGTTGATGACCTTGTACGCCACGAGTATAGAGGGGGGGGGGGTAAACTTAGTAGGGGAGAAGGGGAGTTTAAAGTTGTTGTCGAGCATGAAAGATTAAATATCACGAGGAAGGTCGGTGGCTTTGTGCGCCATGAGTCTAGGGGGGTGAGTTTAGCAGGGGAAAACACGGTTTTTGATGTTGACGAGCGTGAAAAGATACACACGTCTCGCTTTGAACTAGTCGCGTGTGCAAAAACCTCGGGAGTATAAATGGAGGAAAAGCTCGACACACGTGGTTCCCGTGGGGACAAGGTGGTCTAGAGGCAAGGTGCTCGCCTCTCATGCCAAGGGTCCCGGGTTCTAAACCCGGGCAGTGCAGGCATGTTGGAAAGTGGATTTTTCTCATATTTTCAAGTCGGTGGTCCTATTGGGGGGTAGGATCGAGTACCTAGTCTTCTCGGATAAGGACGAAAAAATTCGGAGGGCCCGTGTGCACGTTGCGCACGTTAAAGATACCTTGGCAGTTGGAAATCGTAAAGAGCAGGCCGAAAGGCCGCTGCCCGGGCAAAATTGAAATTAATAGATTAAAAATGTATCCATATCATCTCCCCCCCCCCCCCCGCCCCCCCCCCCCCGCGCCAGAACAAGAAATAATAAAACAAGTAAAGTGAGGTGTAAATGCCAAGGGCAGCGAACCTCCTAAAATAAAGACCTCAAATCACACGTGGTTCTCAAGTTATTCATTCCTAAAGGAAGACGCAGAATTTATCGGTCCGGGCGACAAGTGGAAGGTCGTGCCAGTGGGGACCAGAAGTGTTAGGTGTGTGAGGGATCCATGATGTTCACATTTATTTCCCAATAAGAAGAATTTATCGGTCCGGGCGACAAGTGGAAGGTCGTGCCATGGGGACCAGAAGTTAAGGAGTCCTGATGATAGGATGGGAACCCTTCAGGAGCTCGTGATTTACGATGGCGGGTGTGAACCGTCGGTGTGCTGTGTGTTTGCAGAAGTTGAAGAGCCCTGAGGACGGGATGATGAGAACCCCTCAAGGAGCTAGTAATCTACGATGGCGGGTGTGAACTGTGTGTTCTTATTTGTGTGAAGCCAGGGGCGTCTGTTTCCCCTTTTATCGTCGAAGTTAGAGATCTAGAAAGGATCGTGCGAACTCTGGAGACGTGAAACTGCATCAACGAGGAGGGCAGCTGTTGACAGAGACTATTAAGTATACGTAATTAAGTTTATGGACAGAGGGGTTAGATCTAGATGTGAATCGGGGAGTAGAAAATAGCCATGATCCCCAAGAGTGAATTCCAAATATCTGTTTTTGTGATTATGTATGTGATTATCATGAGTTGAATGTTTTGACATAAGTTTTGTCATACATTTAGAATTAAATATCGTTTAATTTAAATCTCACTCCATGTGTCCGTTGATCGCTGGTCTGCTTGCTTGGCTTGTTAGCTGGGTTTGAAAGGAAAGATAAGTTAGGTACTCATCACACACGTGGTCGTGACCATCTTCACGCACGTGATCGTGACAGTATCTATTCAGAATAAATTCAGAAAGTGCTCACATTTTTTTTTTCTAAAGAAGATGAATGCACATGTATTATTAGATCTACTCACATACGTACCGAAGGACCCAACGAAACCCTTTCAGAAACCCTCAAAAGGTCCTTGGATCATACGGGAGAAACGCTCCATGTGAAAAGAACCATGACTTTCGGCCTGTAGAGATACCCGACACCCGCGGCGCCTCTTGTGCCCAGTAAACACCCCTGGTAGTATCTGAGTGGGGATTAGCGACAAAAATTACAGAGGACGGGTCAGCAAAATAGAAGGGATTGAGTGTCTCAATTTGTCATCACTCTGATCATGGGCGGCCCAAGATCTGGCGCCCTCCAGCGACGAAACGGGACCTGAGTGCGAAAACAGCTTTTAAAAAAAAAAAAAATAATAATCGCGGACTTAAATAGCGGGGGGGGGGGGGTGAAATGGAATGGCTGTTCCTGTTTACGGAAATATTTTGTGATGAGCGACCAGTTTCAAGGACTATTTAATCATTTTGAGATAGATCTAGAGTTAGATGTTTTTCCCCTCTTAGAAATCGATAGCATTTAACCAAAGTAAAGGGGGCATTGGAAATGAAGGCATTACTGAATACTCGTCTATGAACGCAAATAAAATAAGTCGTTTGAAAAATTTTCAACTGTTCATGTATTTGTTTGGTATTCCTTAATCTTGTCTGAAATTCAGAGAGGAATGTTACTGCGGCTGCTATGAGAGAAAGACGACAATAAATTAATTTATGCTGTCTTTGTAATATGATATTCTTAATGTCTTTGGTAAGTTACTGTACATGTGCGTGTTTGGCCAATTCATGATCACTATGTAAACGGAGCTCATTAAAGTAAACTTCGTAGCGTTGTTGTTTTTTCTTTGAAAGCCCGACAAGTATGTAAATAAAAGCTGTGGCTACTTACGAAGATGGTGATAGCCAAACAGAGACTTGAAAGGCTGGAAAACAGAGGCGAGCACAAATGGTATTACTTGAAATCCTCGTTCGGTGCTCACTGTTTGGTCAAGCATGGCAGAGATAAGTCGTTCTCTAGCCAATCATCGTGCTTCAGTTCACAGTAAACCTGACATACACATGATTTCAACAGTCTACAGTTACACACAGGGAAGGTGGACACTGATCTTTGTTGGCTTCTTGTTTTGTTTGTTTATCTATCTATCTATCTATCTATCTATCTATCTATCTGTCTATCTATCTATCTATCTATCTATCTATCTATCTATCTATCTATCTATCTATCTATCTATCTATCTGTCTATGTCTA